>OZ034803.1:19435325-20012825 GCA_964028335.1 Altica lythri | reverse complement strand
TCAGTTGATTTTTTTACAAACTTCTAAATCTTTCAAATTAAGATCCCTTCCTTTACGGTTATCCCGTTACACTACCCCCTCCTTAGATTCATTCCTCCTGGAATGTTATTTCCTACATCGGAATCCCGCACACTCCCTGAGCCAGCCAAACCATCTTCTTGGAGTTGCTGCGCATCTCCACTGTGGTTTCCCTGGTAAGGCGCCAAACGATCATGATGGACCACGACGGGTTTCCCTCTGGGAATTTTCACGATCCGATAAATGACATCGTTAATCTTCTTCTTGATGGTGTAAGGACCTTCCCAGTTCTTTTGTAATTTGGGACAAATACCTCGACGCCGTCGGGGGTTATAGAGCCAGACTAAATCTCCAACTTGGTAACTCTTTTCCATTGTCCGTGTGTCATAGTACCTCTTCATCCGATCACTAGATAATTGTAGTTTTCCACGCACCAGGTTATGTATATTTTCCATTCGATTCTGCAGGTCGGCGACATATTGTTCACGTGCCATTTCTTCACCAGGTTTACAACCAAACACCAAGTCACATGGTAGCCTCATTTCTCTACCGAACAGGACCTTCGCAGGCGTTTGGCCAGTTGATTCGTTGATGGCCAATCGAATTGCCATTAGAAATAGTGGAATATGTCGATCCCAATCCCTTTGACAATCTGACACCACTTTTGACAGATAGTTGGTTATAGTTCGGTTCATTCGTTCCACCATTCCATCCGACTGAGGGTGCATCGCTGTGGTTCTCGTTTTGTGGATGCCTAATCTTTGGCAAACTTCTTGAAACAGCTTGCTCTCAAAATTTCTTCCTTGGTCTGAATGTAATTCTAATGGTACCCCAAATCGGCTTACGAATTCTTCAACCAATATATCTGCTAAAGTGGTAGCTTCCTGATTGGGAACTGCATATGCTTCAACCCATTTAGTGAAGTAGTCCATTACAACAAAGATGTACTTGTTTCCTACATCGGTCTGTGGAAGTGGCCCCAATACATCTACTGCGATTCTTTCAAAAGGACTTCCAACCAGGTATTGCTGCATTTCCGCCTTCGGTTTTCGGTGCGGACCGTTACTGGCAGCACATGTAGTGCATTTACGACACCAATCTTTAACATCATTAGTGCAATTTACCCAGTAAAATCTATCTCGGATCTTTTGCAGCGTTTTCGTGATACCCAGATGTCCTCCAGAACTATCATTATGCATCTGTTTTAAAATTTCCGGTACAGCATTTCTTGGGACCACTATTTGTTTCCTTGTTTCTGTGCCCTCGGAATTTTCTACAAGTCTTTTAACGATCCCTCCGTCCAAAATTAAAGAGTTCCATTGGGACCAGTATGCTTTTAAAGCAGGAGAGGATGAGGATATCTCTCTCCAGAACGGACGACGGTCCATTCTCTTCCACTCCCTAATCTTTCTCAAAACGGGATCGTTTTCTTGTTGCTCCTCCAGCATAGCGCTCTCGTCTTCTGGCACAACCTTAACTAAGGCAAGTTTTTCCTCGTTCTGCTCCATACGGGTACAATGGGGGCAATTATGTTTTATGTGGCCTAGTTCTCCGCAGTTCCAGCACCTCACTGGGCGCCTTCTTTTTGAAGAAAACTTCATTACCCTCTCCACTACCGCTTCGACGTCGCTGACGGCATAAACGGCATGGTCGAAGTTACCAGTGTCTTCCATTAGTCGAGCAGTTGCATGTGAGGCCTCCGTCGCCGTATCGAACTCCAGGGCAATGGTCAAGGCGTTTACAAGAGATCTTGGCCTCGTCAACCGTACAGCCCGTTGCAACTCGGCGTCTCGAAGACCATCGGTAAAGGTTTGGATCGCCAGGCACTCCAGAAAATCTTCCGCTGCATTTGGATACGCAAACCGTACCATTTTTTCCACTTCTGCCTCGAACTCCTGGATAGTTTCTCCATTTTTCTGCTTCCGGCTTTTCAACTGCACTCGGTATACCGGTTGTAGATGACTTTGACCATAACGCATATCTAGACGATTCACCAATAGCTCAAAATTGTCAACCTCATCCGGTGTCAATACATGCAGGACGTCTAAAGCGTCGCCTCGCAGAGCCATGGTTAGGAACAATGCCTTCTCCTGGGGTGACCATCCATTCGCTCTGGCCACTGCGTCAAATTGTTTCAGGTAATTTGACCAGGAAGTCATTCCGTCGAATGTCGGGGGTTTTATCGTCATTCGTACCTGGGCCGCCGCTCCGTTTCCTCGTCGTTCGACGTCTATGTGGCCGGTTTCTCTCCTTTCTGCATTTCCGTCGCCGTGGTGGATGATTTAGTTTCGGCGACAAGCTTCCAGTTCTTGTTGAAGCTTCCTTATCTCGGACTGCACTTGCTGGTTGATCTCGTCTCTGAAGTTGGCCACCTGCTGATTTTGCTCGTCTCGCATGTTGGTCACTTGCTGATTCATGTTGTCCACTTGCTGATTCAAGTTGTCTACCTGCTGATTCAAGTTGGCAACTTGCTGATTTTGCTCGTCACGAAGGTGTGATATTTGCTGGGAGAAGGAACTGGATAACTCTTCTGGTAGGGTAGACATCCGTTGTGATAGCTGGGACACCTCTTCGCGCTGGCTTCTTATCTGACTGGATAGCTCCTCTTGTTGGTTCGTCATTCGCTGTGATAGCTCCTCTTGTTGGCTCTTCATCTGACTGGATAGCTCCTCTTGTTGGCTCGTCATTCGTCCTGATAGCTCCTCTTTCAGCTGGGACATATCTTCGCGCTGGCTCTTCATCTGACTGGATAGCTCCTCATGTTGCCGGGAAAGTTGTTGAGCTTGTTCTTCTTGCAGCCGGGAAAGTTGTTGAGTTTGTTCTTCTTGTAGTCGGGAAATTGCTTTCTGAACCGGGTCTTCGAACTCCACAGCGTCAGGGTCCAAATTATTATTTACGTAGTATTCACGGAGCCTTCTCCCAGTAGTTTCCAACTCTACTTCTTCAAGCTCTCTTCTAAGCTCAGCCACCAATAGTTCATTTATCTTTTTTCCAGGCATTCTTGTATCTTCACCCCACACCTGACACCAATTTGAAACACGTATGGGGGCTTTTTACACAATTTATTTACAAAATTGTTAAGATACACTGAACTCTGCTGGATAACGTCTAACTACTTGACAATTCAATGAACTCTTGTGAACACTTGACTTGAACTGACGTTAACTGCCCATGCATCCCCTTATATACAACATTATTTAATCTAGTCAGTGTGTTTAGAAGTTTCTAGAATTTTCTAGAAACATTATTTAAAATGGTCATTTGATTTTTTTACAAACTTCTAAAAATCAACTGTCAACAACAATCTTTCAAATTAAGGTCCCTTCCTTTACGGTTATCCCGTTACAATACGATTCTTTTAATTTATTTTTTTTATGATTTTTTTACTCACTTAGTCAGTGACATTATGATATAAAAAATATAATTGTTGTTCAAAGAGGGATAAGGACTAAAATAAATAAATATTATTATCGATGCTATAGATTTACATAATCAATAAATTTGGGTAGAAATCTAATAAATTACGATATTTTTCTTTCTTTACGAAACGTTAGTATATCGGCAAATATAGGTACAATATTTCTATTAAGTTCACGATATTTTTTTATTTCTCTTAAATAATTTTGTCTCCTTGTTTAATGACACGATAAATAGTGGTATGTGGAATTTTTGTTAATTCAAAAATACGAGTAATGTAATTATTTTCTGATTATAGAGAATTTTCTTTTTTTAAGCACTCATAAATATTTAAAATAAATTGTTGACTTTAATCTTTATGTTTAAATTCCGTACTCCACTGTAACAAAGTTTCTCAGTAATGCGAAATGCACCACAATCGGAAGCCGCTCAAACTATTCTTAAAACAAAACTCCCGTGCAAACAAATATTGATCGATTGTATGTAGCGGTAACGCACATTAACTATTTGGTCGAATACAGCATGCCCTGATTCGTTGACATTTAATCGTAAGACAGTTAGGGGAGGTGTGAGTAGGGAAGTTAAATGCAAAATTAAATAGAAATTTTACTAGACTCATAATTGTTTAAAGAAGGAAGGGAGGTTGTGTTTATAACTTACTAGCAGCCCGCCCCGGCTTTGCACGGGGATTAAAGAAAAATAACAAAAGCCACTAAATATATTGGGTCAACGCTTCCCTGTAAACAATATTACATGTTGTTTTATTTTCTGGCAACAAAATAAATTGATTTTCAGGTGCTCAACCCGCCTTAGGCGGTTGGCCATAAGAAAAACCGATCCCTACTAATTGGAAGGTTTGACCTTGAGGCTAATATTCTCAGCGCACGCGATGTAAGGGTTTTAAGGTTATTTTTGGTTACATTTATGGCATTTTAGTAAGGTTCCCTATTTTTTTTTTGAAAATAAAACATAGCCTATGTCACTCGGGAATAGTGTAGCTTGCCAACGGTAAAAGAATTTTTAAAATCGGTCCAGGAGTTTCGGAGCCTATTCATTTCAAACAAACAAACAAACGAACCTTTCCTCGCCACTAAATATATTGGGTCAACGCTTCCCTGTAAACAATATTACTTGTTGTTTTATTTTCTGGCAACAAAATAAATTGATTTTCAGGTGCTCGACCCGCCTTAGGCGGTTGGCCATGAGAAAAACCGATCCCTACTAATTGGAAGGTTTGACCTTGAGGCTAGTATTCTCAGCTCATGCGATGTAAGGGTTTTAAGGTTATTTTTGTTTACATTAATGGCATTTTAGTAAGGATCCCTATCTTTTTTGAAAATAAAACATAGCCTATGTCACTCGGGAATAGTGTAGCTTGCCAACGGTAAAAGAATTTTTAAAATCGGTCCAGTAGTTTCGGAGCCTATTCATTTCAAACAAACAAACAAACGAACCTTTCCTCGCCACTAAATATATTGGGTCAACGCTTCCCTGTAAACAATATTACATGTTGTTTTATTTTCTGGCAACAAAATAAATTGATTTTCAGGTGCTCGACCCGCCTTCGGCGGTTGGCCATGAGAAAAAACGATCCCTACTAATTGGAAGGTTTGACCTTGAGGCTAGTATTCTCAGCGCACCCGATGTAAGGGTTTTAAGGTCATTTTTGGTTACATTAATGGCATTTTAGTAAGGATCCCTATTTTTTTTGAAAATAAAACATAGCCTATGTCACTCGGGAATAGTGTAGCTTGCCAACGGTAAAAGAATTTTTGAAATCGGTCCAGTAGTTTTGGAGCCTATTCATTTCAAACAAACAAACAAACAAACAAACAAACATACAAACAAACAAACAAAAAATCAAACCTTTCCTCTTTATAATATTATATAGATAATATAGATAAATACGAAAACATTTTTATTTTACATATATTTGTTTGTGAATTTGACTACATACTTCAAGTAAATATCATTTGTGAAAATGGAGTACGTGTGCAGTGAAAAAGGTAACCGTAAGCTTGTTCTAGATGGATTTATATTTGTGAAAGATAAAAAAGTTGATACCAGAATTTATTGGAAGTGCGAACATTTTGTAAATAAAAATTGCCGATCCCGTGCTATTACTGAAGGAGACGAATTAAAGAAAGGACCCGGTGAACATAATCATGGAGGTGATGCGGCAAAATTGGAAGTAGCCAAATTTATAGATTGCGTTCGAAAATCCGCTATAGCAACTCAGAATCCACCGCAGTTTATTATATCTTCCCTATCAGCGACAGTCAGCCAAAGTTCTGCAGGTCGTCTTCCAGAAATAAATTCGATTAGACGGATTATAAGAAACATTCGAACAAGGCATGATGCAGCACCATCATTACCCCATTCAAGGCAAGATATTGTTTTTCCCGAATCGTACAAAGTAACAAGTAATGGGGATACATTTCTACAATTTGACTCGGGGAATTCGGATTCTAGAATTGTAATATTTGCAACGGATCTTTGCATTAAGGCCCTTAAAGATTCAAACCATTGGTTCATGGATGGAACATTTCAGACAGTTCCTCATTTATTTGTGCAATTGTATACAATTCACGGTATAAATGAAAATATTTCAATTCCGCTTGTCTATGCTCTTTTGCCAGATATATTAGAAAGAAGTTACAGAACTATGTTACAAGAAGTTAGAAATCTTTGCCGTTCAGCTGCAACAGCTACCATAATGGTAGACTTTGAAAGAGCAGCAATAAATGCAATTGAATCTGTTTTTCCGCAAAGTAAAATCAGAGGTTGTTTCTTTCACTTCTGTCAGTGCATATACAGAAAAATTCAAACATCTGGACTAAAACAACGTTATGACAACGATCCCACATTCGCTTTAAAAATGAGAATGTTAAATGCCTTGGCATTTGTCCCATTAAATTATTTGATAGATGCGTTTAATGAATTGTGCGACAACGGTGAGTTTCCTGAAGAATCCCAAGAAGTAGTTGATTACTTTGAAGACACCTGGATTGGACGTCCAGAAAGGAGAAACAGACGGCGTGCACCAATTTTTCCACATGCTCTGTGGAATTGTTTTGATAGTTCGAGCACAGGGTTAGCAAAAACGAACAATGCTGTAGAAGGCTGGCATAGAAGCTTCGAGAAGCAAATTACAGCAAGTCACCCGAGTATATGGAAGTTTATAGATGGTTTAAAAAGGGAAAATTCATTAAACGAATTAAAAATAGAACAATACACAGCAGGAGTAGCGCCATCTTCATCTAAAAAAAAAAAAAATATAAAGACTGTGCAATCAGAATTCAAAGAATTGTGGAAAGTTTTGATCCAATAAGCATGACGAAATATGTAAAAGGAATTGCATATAATATAGGTTATTAAAAACATGTCAATTTTGTTAAATAAAATTAGTCCTGAATAATTTAGTTATTTATATTTATTAGTTATTATATTTTTAGGTATGCACTTATAAATAAAGACATTTTATTATCCTCAGCATATTTTAAATAATTTTTATTGCGGAACAGTGATTTTAAAAATAAATAAAAATAATGTAATATAAAATATCTTTCTATCTATTTTCAATTTATTAAACTAAAATAATTTTCGGATAATTTTTTTCGAATAATTGTTTTCGAAAAATTGTACTCTTCGAATAATTGTTATATTCGAACAATTGCATTCGAATAATTGTATTCGAATAATTGTTTTCGAATAATTGTTTTCAAAGAATTTACCGGCACCGCCTTCGTCTACCGGTAAAGACATCTTTCGCCGACGACAAATCTGTTCGATCTCCTTACTTGCTGTGAATTAATAGTGAAGTGATCTAATTAATTTAGTGACTGATTAATTTAGTGAGTGATCTAATTAATTTAGAGACTGGCCTAGGCACGATTGTGGATTTCGTGAGCGGGACGATTGTTTTGAATATAAATCCTCGTCCTCTTTCAGCTTATTCTTGGAATCGGCATTTTATCTGCGAACCACTTCGTCACTAACAGGATAAATAAGGTAAGTGTTAGCTGCATAAATATAAAATGAGAGTAAGAATTGAGTGTCAGTGTTTTCTATAATTTAAATTCAGGCAATTCTTTACTTTACGGGCATCATGCCGATCCAATTGTAACCTATTTTATATTGTTCCTTTACATGCGAAAATTACACATCAAAAGGAATTTTAACGCGGAAAAGCTTAGTTTCAGAGAAAAAAAGGAAATTTATACGCCGAATGAAGACATCTCAGTTGTCTCAGTTTTATTCAGTTCAAGTTCAACTTGTAAATTGATTTTTCTTAATCAGAGTGAAATAGACAAAACAATATAAAATAGGTTCGCAGTGATGCCCGTAACGTTTTGTTTTGTAACACCAAAACACAAAATACGTGACAGACTTTATTTATTTGTTACAAGAAAATACTATTCAAATATTTATTTAAAAAACCTAAAAATGATAGTGAAGGTTCTACTGAAAATCAGTGTTCAAGCGTTTTCTATACTGACACTAGTAATGCTGGTACAAGTAGTTCTGGTGCCGTTCCTGTGGCTGTGGATGATGTTTCTCAGCATATTTTAGATGTGGGTTATTATACCGGATCGAACAACAGAATCGATGATGATTTGAAGTACAGACTGCTGAAACATCCTTGGATGCCGGAAAAGATATTCAAGTTTCCAGTAAGTGACGATAAAAAGAAGCTAAAATTTCAAATGCAATGGTTTGAACGCTTCTCGTGGTTGGTTTACACTACTAAAGGGCAACAAGGTGCGTTATGCAAATATTGCGTTTTATTTGCCAGAGATTGCGCAAGTAAAGGCTCTCACCCGCAGTTGAAATCTTCAGTCATTCAGCCACTCATTAAATGGAAAGATGCTGTACATGATTTCAAACAACACAGTGAAAGTCAGTACCACAAATCTTCCGTATTATTGGCTGATAATTTTATGAAGGTGTACAATAAATCTCAGCCAAATATAATGAGTCAGATTGATAGGGGACATTTAGCGCAAATAGCTGAAAACCGGAAACGACTCATTCCAATTATTGAAACAATTAAATTATGTGGATGTCAAGAATTGGCTCTGAGAGGTACGGGCGACTCAGGTCCAATAAAAATCAATGAACCTGAGCCAGAAATAAATGATGGAAACTTTCGTGCTATCTTACGTATGAGAGGCAGTTGTGGAGACTCAAATCTAATAAAGCACACGGAAAATATGACGTTAAACGCTACCTACCTAAGTCCGACCATACAAAATGAAGTCATTTCAATTTGTGGTGAAATAGTCCAGAAAAAAATTGTGCAAGGATTGAATTCTGCGAAATTTTTTTCAATCCTTGTTGACGAAACAACTGATGTTTCACGGCAAGAGCAGATGTCAATTTGTGTAAGATATGTTGAGCCGAAAGGAAATGGGTTTATCTTGCGAGAAGATTTTTTAAGTTTCGTAACAGTTGAGAACACAACCGGAAAGTATTTAGCAAATGCAATTTTATCAGAATTAAAATCTTTGGGAGTAGATTGTGAATGTTTAATCGGACAAGGCTATGATGGAGCTTCTTCGATGAAAGGAAGTTTTAAAGGTGTGCAGGCTGTAATTCGTGGGTCACATCCAGAAGCCATATATGTTCATTGCAGCTCACATTCATTAAATTTAGCTCTGGGACATTCTTGCGAAGTTTAGCCTATTCGAAATACAATAGGAATTATAAAATCAGTTGGCAATTTTATCAAGTCCTCGGCAAAGCGGACTAAGTGCTTAAAAGATAATATCGAAAAAAAAATCCCTGAAACAAAATGGAAAAACCTTACCGCAATGTGCGAGACCCGTTGGGTTAAAAATCATGATGGATTGTTAAGATTCAAAGAAATCTATGCAGCTATTGTTGATACACTAGACGATTTAAGCACTGTCATGGATTCTGAAACCTCGTCAAAGGCTAATTCTTTCCTGAGATCAGTTATTTCAAGTGATTTTGTTATAAGCTTATGCTGCTTAGGAATGTTGTTCCAATACACACTGACACTATGCAAAATACTTCAATCTCCCCTATGCGATTTGTCAGCAGCTTTGCACCATGTAGATTTAATTATAAAGACTATTGAAGATGTTCGCCAAAATATTGATTAAAAATTCGCTGAACTATTCAAGAATGCACAGAAGCTGCTTAGTTCTGTAAACGAGGAAATAAAAATGCCGCGAATAACGTCACGCCAAGAGCATAGGGCAAACATAAACACAAACGATCCTATTTTAGGATTGCTATAATGATTCCACTTTTGGATGATTTCATCGATCCGCTTAAGTCGAGATTTCAAAATCATAAAGCTACATTGACATCGCTCAGCATTTTAATTCCGTCTGTGTGTTGTGAAGAACAAATTAATTGTAATTATAAAGAAAACTACTTTGAGCTCTATAAAAAATATTTGGAATGGGATTTTGTAAAAGCGGAATTAGACATGTGGCGGATGAAATGGCTGGGAGAATCTCAACTAGATCGACCAACAAGTGCTATTAAAGCTCTCGGAGAATGCAACGAGGCCTTATTTCCAAACATTTACAAACTTTTAAAAATCTTGGCGACACTGCCTGTTTCCACGTGTACCCCTGAGAGGACTTTCTCTTCTCTTCTCTGAAACGCCTCAAAACGTATTTAAGAAACTCCACAGGGCAGGAAAGGCTAAATGGTTTGGCGTTAATGTCAGTCCATCGCAGAATTGACATCGACACCGAGGAGGTAATTGATTTATTTATTTGTTTGGATTTAAGCATGGCAAACGAGTAATTAATCGATTTTTATCTTGCAGGTGATTGATTTGTTTGCTGCAAAGAAAGCTAAAAGGCTAAATTTAGTTTTGTGATTTATATTACAGGGTGTCTCATTATATTCTGACTGTTTTTAAGAGCTTATATCTTCGAAACGGTTCTAGATAATAAGATGCGGTTTTCACAGTTAGGTTTAAAATTACCGTAAGTTTTGTTGTGACACATTTATATAAGTGGCATACTACCGGTTTACCCGCTAGAAAAGTGGCGTTTTTTCAGAATACAGTAGATGTAATTTTTTAAATAGGAGACCCTGTATATTTAACAATTTTTTAAAAGACCCATATTTTTACTTTATAACGGTACCTTAAAGTTTAAAATCGGTGGAGAAAGAGCGAAGTTAGATAACTTTAACTGGGATACTGTAATGATTCAGATATCTTATTAATAAATAATAATCAAGGAGGCGTTAATATGTCACATCACAAAAATATTGCGATCATTGACAGAACATCAAATTATGTTTTATATTCAATAAAATTGAAGTGTTTAATCTCTTAAAATGCAGTATACAGCACAAGAAAAATCTAAAACAATATTTTTATATGTCCAAACTCAATCCTATGTTCAGACTAAAAGACGATTTAGAAGACAGTTCAATAAAAATCCTCCTGCTACAAATACCATTAAAACAGGGTTAAACAAATTTAGGAGTACTGCTTGCATATCTAGAAAAAAAAGAACTGTAAATGGAAATTTAGAAGAAATGTTATCAGTTTTGGAGCTTGTACAGAGAAATCCGAAAATTTCAATTAGAAAAATAGCATTAAATTTGGAAATGGACAAAACTAAAGTTTTTCGAATTCTAAAAACTCTCAAATTTAAACCCAACAAAATTCAAGTTCTACAAAAACTTAACGATCGGGACCATGCTAAAAGAGTGTTTATGTGTGAAACTTTAACAGATTTGTACAGAACAAATCCAAATTTTAGAATTATCATGTCTGATGAGGCTGCGTTCCATATAAATGGACGAGTTAATAAACATAACTGTAGAATTTGGGGATTGGAAAATCCAAGAGAATTTCATCAACATGAAAGGGATTCTCCTAAAGTTAATGTTTGGTGTGCAGTGTCTCGTGAAAAATTATATGGGCCTTTCTTTTTTGCAGAAAATACAGTTCGTGGTAATAATTATACCGATATGTTGGAAAACTTTTTCTATCCCCAGTTAGAACAAGATGGTATTGTAAACCAAAATGTTTACTTTCAACAAGACGGGGCTCCACCCCATTATTCCAACATAGCAAGAGAATCTGTTAACCAACAATTTGGAAATAATTGGATTGGGAGAAGTGGTCCAATAGAATGGGCTCCTAATTCTCCAGATCTGACCGTTCCAGATTTTTTTGTATGGGGATATGTGAAAGATAGGGTCTACAACCCGATGCCTGCTACTATTGAGGAATTAAAAAATAACATACGGCAGGCAATGGAAAATATTCCTCTTGAAATGCTGACAGCAGCATTTGACAACTTAATGGTTCGATTCCACAAATGTATAGACCAAGAAGGAAGACACATCGAACATTTGTTTCAGAGTGTCCTAAAACATTTTCTTTTTTTGTTTTTTACTGTTCACTTTTAGTTACTAGCTAATAAAGTTTATGTTTATAACAATTCCAACTTTATGTCTAAATCATTACAGTATCCCAGTTAAAGTTATCTTACTTCGCTTTTTGTGCACCGATTTTAAACTTTAAGGTACCGTTATAAAGTAAAAATATGCGTCTTTTAAGAAATTGCTAAATATACAGGGTATCCCATTTAAAAAATTACATCTGCTGTAGTTTGAAAATACGCCATTTTTCTAGCGGGTAAACCGGCAGTAGGCCATTTATATAAATCTGTCACAACAAAACTTACGGTAATTTTAAACCTAACTGTAAAAACCGCATCTTATTATCTAGAACCGTTTCGAAGATATAAGCTCTTAAAAACAGTCAGAATATAATGAGACACCCTGTATATTAGGGGTTCTCATTTAATCAGACTATACAACTGTAAAACACTGTAAAGAGGTAATCCCGACTAATCCGGACAAGGCACGTTAAAGGATGCGCGCGCATCCCCATATGTTAGATGGGCTCCATTACTTCTTTACTGGTTTACAGACTTAACAGCTTTACAGTCTGATTAAATGAGAACCCCTATTGTAGATTGTGTGTTAGTATACACTGTACATAATTTTAATATACTGCTATAAAAAATTACAAAATGTTAATATTTCTATAATAAATATATATGATGAAAAATACGATTTTATTTCTTTTATTAAAAAAACTTTATGTTTGACAACTGGTCCCCCCCCGAAATTTTTTTCTGGCTACGGCCTTGGTGGAAAACAAGTATCCTGTAACTTTTCCCAACAATTAAGATACTCATATGGAAATATACCTTTCCTGGAAACTAATTTAAACTGAGAAATATCAGGAAAATATTTTTTAATAATAATTTTTTGACTTTCATCTAAATACGATAAAAGTTTATCTAAACTAATTGACATAAATTTAAAAGAATCTAAAAATCTAAAATTTAATTTTGTATTTTCAACAAATTTTGTAAACGAAATATATTTCTCTTTGTTTAAAGGCAGTAAAGATATATATTTCCCTTAATTTCTGTACAAAGTGTTTAAATTAGAAAATGACTATCATAACCTGATAAGTTATGAAAAATTACTGGGATACTATGAGAGTCATTTAAATTTAAAATACAAGAATTGTGTGTAGGTCCTCTATACTTTCCAGTCAGGTGACAATGGTCCAAACATTTTCTATCTCCCAATAGAAAAGGTTTTTCACATACAAAACAGATATTAGTACTTGTAAAGTGATTTTTCTCTTCTAATATCATGGGAGATAGAGGTAAAGGGTTTCGAAAATTTTTATTGATGTCATTGGCAATTTTTTTAACTCTCTAGTAAACCAAACCACACAATCCTTTCCTGTATACAATGAAAATTTTGATAAAGAGTCATCATATAAACATTTCAAATAATAGGCAATACTGAGTGCTTCATGTTTTTAAACCTTTTTGGTTTATTCCGTTATATTGATATCCATATAAACAATCAAAATGCTTTCAAGATCTGCATAAATAACAAATGGTACTTATAATTTATTTTTAAAATTTTTAAATTTCAATATATTTTCACCCTTATGGGGATATTTTACTTAACTATCATTCAATTCTTTACAATCTGCAATGTGTTTATTTAAATTTGATTCGAAAATAAAATGATTTAAACATCGATCACAGTACCATTTTTTATTTTTAATGTTTTCTATTTGCCTATTTATTAACCTTCCCAAATTTTTAATATAAGCAAAGTGATATATACTATCCAATTTTCTATTGTTATATTGAGTTGAAGGAGATTCTACGTAATCAAATA
This sequence comes from Altica lythri, assembly GCA_964028335.1. Taxonomy (NCBI): domain Eukaryota; kingdom Metazoa; phylum Arthropoda; class Insecta; order Coleoptera; family Chrysomelidae; genus Altica; species Altica lythri. The sequence continues at coordinate 19,999,166 of OZ034803.1, read as the reverse complement.
AAAGCATAATTAAATTAATTTTAATAGAAAAGTTAGTCTTTGATAAAACTACCGGTAATATTTCCTTTTTTAAAACTGTATAAACATTAATAGATAATTTATTCATTTTTTCAAATTTTGGAATATCCTTCAACTCAATTGGAAAATTAATTCCCTCATATTTTAAAACTTTACTAAAATGAGGGTAAGATGATGGACGATATACTTTTTTTCTTTGGGTGCAGGATGTAATGCTGCAAAAATAGCCCAAAGAAAACAATATACATCATTATTTTTAATATTAATTATAGCCTTTCGTTTTTGAATAAATGCTGGTAAATCAATGTATGTTGAAAAACCAACATGTATTGGATTGTAGGAATTAATATTAACTTTTAAATAAAGGATTTCAATTAACGCCCACCCGCTATCTTTTTCCTGAAACTCCTCCATATTATGTAAAATTTTATTGCTTATATTATTTGTATACCACTCAACGAAATCAGTAGTACGATCAATTATACTATTTTGTGTTCTAAAATATTTCGTTAAACGTTCTAGACTTTGAGACAGTTTAATAAATAAAGCAGCTATTAACGATTCAACGTTTAAATATATCTAGCAGGCTGTTTTTTTATTTATTCACGTTGGTATTGGTTTTTGTCATGTTGGTGTTTGAAAGTTACCAAGTCATTGCAAGTCACAAACTGACAAGCTTGACAACAAATATCATAAATATAATGGTTAAATGCATTAAAAAAATTAATACGCCAAAAAAAAATTGTGTAGGGACACAAAAATGAATACAAAGATAATATTACATGTTTAGAAAAGACCAGAAAATTTCAGAAGATGGATTTATATCCGATCTCTTTGGTTTTTAATTTAACTACTAATTCTGTTTCTATACAAGATTATTCCAATGTTTTCATCAGCAAATAGTTCCAAACATTTTTAATTTTATTAATAGATATGAAGTTATTTGTTACATTAAATAATAATAATAATAATAATAATAAATTCTTTATTGTTCACAATACAACATAACAAAATTACACTTATAATACACTTTTACCTTCTTATACATTCAAATTACTTATAATTTATTAAACATACCTAACCTCAATATTCTTCTGTCAGTCATTATTTTACAGTGTTGCCAGACTACACACGTTTTAAAAATAAAATATTTTCAATGATCCATAATGATAATTAAAATGTAATTTGATAGGACATGAACGAAACGATGTTTCATTCATTAATCTATGACCAATCAAATATCATTTAAATTTTTATTTCATACATTTTTTAAATATTTCGTGTTTTTTTTTTAGGTTAGTGTTAAATGTAAACGATAAATCTTAAAAAAAGATTTAGTTAATGGTAAAGAAGCGGAAAATAAAAGGAAGAAAGATAAAGCAGTTACATTTAAGAACTTCATTTAAAAAAAATTGCAGCGGCAGATTTGGACGTACAATTACAAAAACGAATATTTTACTTACGATAAACTTTTGACTGACGCAAAACAAAACTGAGATTTATAGGTGAACGAACTTATTTATACAAAATTAATGATATATAAACTTAAAAACGTGACCTGAAGACAAATTTTAAGTGAGCGAAGACATAGCAAAATCTCTTTCATTCAGAAATTTATGGAATTAAAAAAGTGCAATGAAATCATCAGATTCGTGTACATAGACATGGATATAAAAAAATGGTACTCCAACGCATCGATGGGTACAGTAATCTGATTTAAAAAGTAATCCATTGCATGTGTAATCCGAAGAAAAGACAATTATACTTACACAATACAGAAGCAACGATAGGACATATGTAATAGATAAAATATTAAACCAACATAGACATGATTTACTTCGATTACCTCCATTTTGCATTTTTATATTTGGACAAAACTTGGACAGAAGCGTTAAGACAATGTACCTACACCAGACATGTGGAAAAAAAATTGTAGACATACAGAAGAAATTATTTTGACGGATTGGACTTATTACATAAAAAACTGTTAACTTAACATTTTATCTTTGATTATGGAGGTGGATTGAAAATACATAACGAATAGATTAACGTGACAATAGTTTAAACCAAATCTGTTACTTCAATTTTTGTTGTTTATATGTTTTTTTAATGTTGTAAGTTTTAATTTTTTTTACTTTGCTTATTTTACCATTAGTGTATCTGCTTTTCTGCTGAAATATTGCACAGTAACTATTGAACACATATTTAAAGGATTTCTATTGTTTGAAGCATAACATTTTGTGGGAATTTTTGTCTTACTAAGTTTTAATGATTTGATGGCGCTGAAATGGAGTACACAATTGTTATTTTATTTATTGTCACTAACACTATGATTTTATTCAAGACGTGACAACAGCGCATTTACAACTGAAAATAAGATTAAATATACAGGGCGAAATTCATTACCCTAACAAGGCGTACTTTAATATAAATATGCTTTAAATGATGTATAGAATCACATCAACTTTTAATAATGATTTTACTAATTCCTTTTTAATTCGGTTAACAAAAATTTTAAATGCTTTATTTAGAAAGACTTTTGGATCCTTAAATTTTAAATTCATAATAAGTCCAGTTTTAATACGATTATTAAAACAAGAATCCAAGTCTTTCCAAATCAATTGCCTATTTTTAAATTTTTTACAAGTTTTTAAATTAATTTGAAATTTGTTTAAATAATATTTTAAAATTGCCAAATTACTTTCAATTTTAGAAAAATTACCCAAATTTTGATCCTTTTTCCTAAATCCCCTTTTTAAAATCAAATAATCCTTTTTAAATTTTTAATATGAAATCGATAATATTTTTGTGATTTAATTATTCTACTAACAGATTTTATTTTCTCAACTGTTTCACTAGACAATTTGTCCAATTGGTTATTGTTGTTGCTGCTGCTGCTACTACTGCTACAGTTGTTGCTACTAGTGGTTGCGGTGGCGGCGGCGGTGACGTTGGTGTTCATTTTTTTTTTTTTTTGTTTTTTACTGTTAGAGCAAGTATCAAACTAATGACTGGCAGTTGCTTTTTCAATTGGATTTATATAGTGAAAGAGAAAAACATGGCTTGATATCCTGATCAAAAAAATTTTAAAATAGGGGTTTCATAATTAACATCGTAATTTGATAACCCAAAACAAAATTTAAACAAGAAGTTTATCATAATCATTAACATGTGTGTGAGTGTGTGTGTGGTTTGATTTGAGATAACCTAATCCAAAATGTAAACATGGGTTCATCTCCATCAACGTGACTTTATCACAATCTTACAACGTTTACATCAATTTCTTAAAAACAAAAAACAACATATCCGACTGATGGAAATTAACTTTTATCTTTTATCAAAGTTTCAATGTTAATTAGTTTTACTAAATGGATTTTATCCCTTATTAAAGTTAATTAAATTTAAAGTTTCCATGGCGTGATATGAATTTTGTAATATCATTTTGAAAAACATTATGTAAAAAAATTAATGTTTCATCAAACTGAAATAATCAGAATAATTTGGTAATAATAAGCTTGTTTTGTTATTTTGGAAAATAATTATATTTATAAATGTGAAAGATTAGACTAAGATAATGCATATAAAAGGACCAACTATTCATATATAATTTAGTACTTGTACAAAAAAGTTTTAGTGCTTTTAATAGTAGTGTGTGTGTCTCAACGAAAAATTCCAAAAAAGGAAATGGCATCTGTACCATCAACTCTAGTTATTTTCACCCAAGACAAAGTTAATTTTCTACCAAAAGATGTATTGATTTTTATAAAGACGCTTTTTAGGTAAGTCTCTAATTTTCTTTTTTTCTATTATTATACTACTTAAAATATTTCTCTTTATTATTACTTAGATATGGTGTAAAAAACATCTCTCTTAAGGGAGATAAAGTGTTTGTGCAATTATCGTACTCACCACGGGCCGAAACATTAAAGCGAAAATTTCAGCAGTTGCCCATAAAGAACATGCGACTTAAAATTGAAAGCATGGATGATTTCAAAGTTATCGAAAGGGTCGTACGTACTTATGGGTATAACTTTGTCGAAGAGGATGCTGATGAGGTCCAAAAAATTATTTCGAAAAGTACAAGCCGAATGATTGAACTGCCTCCCTTATTAAACGATGATGATGACGATGATAATGATGGTAATGATGATGATGACAAAAAAAAAACTGGTGAAGAAGATGGTGAAAAATTATAATAATAATTAATACAATTTTATACAAACAAAAATAAAAGGTATAATATTTTTTAATAGATTTTTATTTCACTAATTCTTAATTTATACGTGATTTTTTTTCTTTTAACGTCATTTTTTTATAAACTAATCAAGCATTTTTCTATATTGGCCTTTGTTGATTTCAAAGTCTTTGAAAATTTATAAAAACCCATATGGAATATTCCAACATATGGAACAAATATTTTTTAATTCGTTAAAGTCCATGTCCGTTCCAATGTGATCATTGTAGATGTGTCGTAAATGTAGATCATCTTGTTTGAAAACAATTAAAACATTTAAATTGTCACGGATAAGGTGCTTTGGACATTTAGCATATGACTGTGTCAAATAGAAAGGTTCAACTTTGGAATGTCGTCCCATACTAAAATATTCTTTAATTACGTTTTGATTTTCACAGCTCACATCATCAAAAATAAAAATTGAATTTGGTTTATTGTCAGATGGGTGCATTATATTTTCACTTCCACTAAATGTATAATAGCCAATTTCTTTAACAGGTTTCAATTACATCTCCAAATATTGATATTTTGGTTGCATTAAAGATTTTGAATAAAGGTATACAATTTCAAACTTTAACCCATTTGGATGTTCCAATACATTAACCATAACATTAGTTTTTCCACAATTAGAAGGGCCCACTGTTATACATCTAAATGTAGTGGGAAATAGTTTCCCATGTTTGGAAATTCTCGATTTATTTAACTCTTCAAATATGTTATTTTCTATTTTAAAATCAGTTTCTTGTTGTACAATTTTCATTTCAATTTTATTCAAGTTTTTGAAAATGACTAAAACTATTTTTTGTAATACAATTACTTATAGTCCAAGATCCCGGGGCCCCCCGACCTTCCTTAACTCTCAAAATTATGAGAAATGTGTTAAGTAATGTATGCTTAAGCACCTATGCATACCCGCTAACTTGATTACCCGGCTCTTTCACAGGTAACAGGTTAGAAAGGTACATAAAAAGGTCCAAAAAACGGAAAATTGTGTAAATAGAAAATCAGATATAGAAAAATTGAGTAATATTTATTGCTACATCCCATCTCATAATAATAACTAGTTAAAAAAATGAATAAATAGATTTAAACAAAAAATAAAAATAGAATATATTATTTATATATCTTTTCTTATGTCAAACAATTAAATTTACCACCACTATAAATTAAAAATAATCGAACCACTACCAACAAGAAATATAAAAATTTAACTTAACTAAATTAAAGATACATTCTTTTCTAATTTTTTTTTTTTTGTTACATAAAGTGTACTTACTGTGATGTAGATTTTGTATTACCTTAGAAATTTTAAAATTTTATATTTAACAAATGTCATTTTAATAGAAACTTAAAAATGTATTCAGATAAAATCGTAGAAATTGCTAAAAAATGTAAAACTCAAGAAGAGTAAGTTTAAATTTTCTTTTTTAAAAAAATATTTGTATGTAACAATATTTCTTTAACTTCTAGAAAGTCTTGATAAAGAATTAGATAAAATTCGAAAAGCCTAACTTGACTGCATCTCCAAGAATTACAATCTTTATATATATATATATATATATATATATATATATATATATATATATATATATATATATATATATATATATATATATATATAGACACAGTGAGGTAAATAGTGGGTATTTAGCAAAAATTAGGCGAAGTGTACTCTTTAAGATTTAATAGTTACTTCAATATTTCGTTAAAAATATTTTAACATCTTCAGGAAGTTACTACAAATGTTACAATTCGATTAAAATAATAACTAGTTATGTTCATATAATGTTTTACTTACTCTTGTGAGGATGAAGCCAACGATGGAATTAGGTATAATGCAAATAAAATATTTAAAACAATCACTATTATTAAATTATTAGTAAAATTTCTCAAAACACTCTACAAATGTTGAAAAACTTAGATGTCATCGTTATGTTGGATTAACATAAAATAGAGACATAACTACTTCGATTTTTTGAAAATATAAGAACAAAGCCAGGAGAGTGAGTATATATTATTGATTTGTTAAGGTTAACTTAATAGGTTTAGGTTTATTTAATATGAAGATAGGTAATAAGAGTGAATGTTAATAATTACTAAGGTCTTAGAGGATTAAATTATTAAATTAATATGAATTATTGGAGATGAATATAGATGTAAACTTTTTTAAAGGATGAGATTATTCATTTATAGAGGAAGAACTGATATTAGATGGTAGGTGGTTATTATCTAAGTATAATAAGAAACTATAAATTTCACTGAGATGTTGTATATCAGTACGTTTGTTGATGCTGTTAGGTTCTTGTAAAATATGTGTCATCTCTAAGAAAAGTCTTTTTTTGTAGTTATTACAAGTGGAAAGAATCTTAATAGAAGAATAGTCAAAGTTATGGTTGGTTTTGTTAGTATGTTCAGCTAAAGAGCAACGTTCAGGATGGTGTCTTATATCACTTTTATGAAGGCTAATTCTTTCTTTGATAAATCTTGAAGTTTGACCAATATATTTTTGATTACATTGACAACAAGGAATGGAATATACTACATTGAAAGTTAGTTCTTTTGGAGATCTATCTTTAAGTTTGGAGAAAATAGAGTATGTTGTTAGGACTGTTTTATTAGCTATTTTTACATTTAAATATGAATTTAAGATTCTAGATAGTTTATGTGTAAGACCCTTAATAAATGGTAATGAAGCAAAAAGTTGGTTATCATTATTAACATCTGTAACAGGTATAATTGGATGTGGTTGTAAGTTATTAACATTATTTATATAAGATAAATTTTGATTGTTATGAGGAGAAGTGTTGAATAAGATTTTCTTTATTAATGAAGGTGGGTAAGAATTGTCTGTGAAAAGGTTGTATAGGATTCTTAGATTTTTTTGATGGAAGATTTCATCAGATAATTTGAGAACTCGATTTTTCATTTATAAATCAACGAGTATTAAGTTTCCTTGGTCTCTCGTCAACTTAGTATCTAAAAATGGAATCGATCTTTCAATATCTTCTTTCTCTAATGTAAATTGAATGTATGCATTGTAAGAGTTAAAAATCTCTAAGATCTCATCTAATGCATGGATAGGGAGTGCGAGAATAATGTCATCGACATATTTTTTGATGAACTCGATTTTTCATTTGTTTAATAAGGTTTATCTTCATAGAAATTTTGTGGTATGAATTAAAATTCATAAATCTACCTGTTATGGATGACATTTTGGACACAATTATTCAAGTACTTCCTTTTCGATTGATTTTCATCAAAAAATATGTCGATGACATTATTCTCGCACTCCCTATCCATGCATTAGATGAGATCTTAGAGATTTTTAACTCTTACAATGCATACATTCAATTTACATTAGAGAAAGAAGATATTAAAAGATCGATTCCATTTTTAGATACTAAGTTGACGAGAGACCAAGGAAACTTAATACTCGTTGATTTATAAATGAAAAATCGAGTTCTCAAATTATCTGATGAAATCTTCCATCAAAAAAATCTAAGAATCCTATACAACCTTTTCACAGACAATTCTTACCCACCTTCATTAATAAAGAAAATCTTATTCAACACTTCTCCTCATAACAATCAAAATTTATCTTATATAAATAATGTTAATAACTTACAACCACATCCAATTATACCTGTTACAGATGTTAATAATGATAACCAACTTTTTGCTTCATTACCATTTATTAAGGGTCTTACACATAAACTATCTAGAATCTTAAATTCATATTTAAATGTAAAAATAGCTAATAAAACAGTCCTAACAACATACTCTATTTTCTCCAAACTTAAAGATAGATCTCCAAAAGAACTAACTTTCAATGTAGTATATTCCATTCCTTGTTGTCAATGTAATCAAAAATATATTGGTCAAACTTCAAGATTTATCAAAGAAAGAATTAGCCTTCATAAAAGTGATATAAGACACCATCCTGAACGTTGCTCTTTAGCTGAACATACTAACAAAACCAACCATAACTTTGACTATTCTTCTATTAAGATTCTTTCCACTTGTAATAACTACAAAAAAAGACTTTTCTTAGAGATGACACATATTTTACAAGAACCTAACAGCATCAACAAACGTACTGATATACAACATCTCAGTGAAATTTATAGTTTCTTATTATACTTAGATAATAACCACCTACCATCTAATATCAGTTCTTCCTCTATAAATGAATAATCTCATCCTTTAAAAAAGTTTACATCTATATTCATCTCCAATAATTCATATTAATTTAATAATTTAATCCTCTAAGACCTTAGTAATTATTAACATTCACTCTTATTACCTATCTTCATATTAAATAAACCTAAACCTATTAAGTTAACCTTAACAAATCAATAATATATACTCACTCTCCTGGCTTTGTTCTTATATTTTCAAAAAATCGAAGTAGTTATGTCTCTATTTTATGTTAATCCAACATAACGATGACATCTAAGTTTTTCAACATTTGTAGAGTGTTTTGAGAAATTTTACTAATAATTTAATAATAGTGATTGTTTTAAATATTTTATTTGCATTATACCTAATTCCATCGTTGGCTTCATCCTCACAAGAGTAAGTAAAACATTATATGAACATAACTAGTTATTATTTTAATCGAATTGTAACATTTGTAGTAACTTCCTGAAGATGTTAAAATATTTTTAACGAAATATTGAAGTAACTATTAAATCTTAAAGAGTACACTTCGCCTAATTTTTGCTAAATACCCACTATTTACCTCACTGTGTCTTAAATAATCAGCAAACGACTAAGAAGTACTTTATATATATATATATATATATATATATATATATATATATATATATATATATATATTGTTATGATCTCTATACTCATATAATTGTATTCTTGTGACTCTTCAAGGTTGGGTTCATCGATAATATTAAACTAAAAAGTCCATCTCAATTTTAACATCATTTAATATATAAATATATTAATTCTTTACAACACTTTAAAAAACAATATAACATTCATCATTTATCCTGTCATAAACTTAACACTAATTACTTTTAAATGAAATTTTGCCCTCTTTTCCTAAAATCCCCGAATAACTATTTCTAATATACCTCTATTACCAGCTGATAACAAATTATACCAGAAATACTTATCTTTATAAACTATGCTTATTTTATTTTGAAAATCCAATCTATGCAAATATCCAATTAATCTTCTCTATATATATCCATTTTATTCCATATTTACCTCTACCATATAGTTATTATAACATTCTATTCATACATTAATCTTCTTTTATAATTTTTATATTTATATTCATTAAAATTCAGTATTTATCTTCATTTTCAATTTCTATTATTATTATATTTACTTTATAATGGTTTTTAAATTTTTAAAATTCTATATAATTCCCTAAACTTTTTCTCTGACTTTTCTCTCCAAAATTCTATGACATTCTCTCAATAATTTTTTTTTTTTTATCCCCCTAGAAACCTCGCAACCCAAATTTTTTTTTTATTTATGATTCCTTGATAATTTGCATAAATTGATTATTCAATTCTAATATCTAGTTAGTCTTAATTACACTTATATTACATATAAAGACCAACTATTGAATACCATAACAATTTCCCAAATTTAAAATTTTATAAATTTTAGAAAAAAAATTTTAATAATTTAAAATTTAAAGTATATAACAATTAACATATTAACACAAATTCTGAATACTCTAAGTTTCTTCAAAATACCTATATAGGCTTTCAATATTAAATACTCCTCTAACATTTCTTGTTATCGGATCTTCAACAATATAACTATTAACACCTTCCTCATTTACTATTCTATATGGTCCTTCAAATATAGCTTTTAATTTCCCTGATTCATTTTTCTTTAAATTTCCACTTATATATGCTTTTATTATTACCAAATCTCCTTTCTTAAACCTTACAGGATATTTCACTTTTTTCTTAATTTTTTTATAATATTTTTCCCACGCATCCATTAACCTTTTTCTTACTTTTTCTATAATTTCATCATATTTTTTTCTTTCTTCTTCTTCTTCCCAATTTCGTTTTGGTTTTTGACCTAACATTAAATATGTTGGTGTTTCTTCTGTTATTACATTTGGAATATCATTGATATACATTTCTACTTTATTAATATAATTTTCCCATTCTTTATGTTTCTTTCCATTTAAACTTATTCGTAAAAATTTTATCACTTCTTTAATATATCTTTCTGCAGGATTTGCTGCAGGATGTCTTATACTAATACAATTCTTTTTGATTCCTTTCCTTTTTAAAAATTTTTCTAAATTCTGTCCTTGAAAATACGTTGCATTATCCATTACACATGTCCTTGGTTTACCTATTTCTTCTATAAATTTTTGTAAACAATTTTTAATACTTTTATAATTTGTCCTTCTACATGGGTATAATTTTATAAATTTTGTAAAAACATCAACAATTACCAATATATGTTTATTATTATTTTTACTTCTTATTAGATTACTAATGAAATCTATTGCTATTATTTCCAATTTTTCCATTGCTGTAACACTTTTCCCAATATTTTTATTCACTTTATTCTTATTTTTATTCAATTGACATATCTTACATGTTCTTGTTATTCCTTTTGCTATCTTTTGATCTTTTTTCATGATAAAATTTTCTCTAAATAATAACCATAATTTTCTTGAACCTATATGTCCATATGTTACATGTAAATTTTTTAATATTTGTTTTCCTAAATAACTCTCAATTACATAAACTTCTTCATTTCCTATTTCCTTTATATAATATCCATCTTTAATTAAAGTATTCTGTTTTTCTTTTTCTGTTAAATTTTGTTGACTTCTTATTATTTCTTCTTCCGAAAACATACCTTCATCTTCTATTAATTTGTTCATTCCAATTTGTATTATTCTTCCTTTATCCTTATTTTCACTACTTTCTCTTGATAATGTATCTGCAATAATATTTTCCTTTCCTGATAAATATCTAATTTCAAAATCATATTCTTGTAATAATAAACTCCATCGATATATCCTATTATTATTAAATCGATTGACCATTACATTCTTCAAAGCCATGTGATCGGTTTCAATTATAAATTTTTTTCCAATTAAATAAAATCGACATTTTTGCACACAAAAAACTATACTCGCAAATTCCAATTCTGATACACTATAATTTCTTTCATACATTTTTGTGACTCTAGACATAAAACATATTGGTACTTCTATTCCATTTTGTACTTGTATTAAAACCCCTGCTAACTTATTAATTGATGCATCTGTTCTTAATATAAAATCTAATTCATAATTTGGATGATATACCTTCAAATTATTAGTAAACATTTTTTTTAAATCATTGAATGCTTGTTCTCTTTCTTCATTCCAGTTCCATTTTACATTTTTCTTTAATAATTCTACTAATGGAATCTGTTTTTCTGATAGATTTGGTATTAACTTTTTATAATAATTCATCATTCCCAAAAATCCCCTTATTTGCTTTAAACTTTTTGGTTTCTCAAATTTTAAAATTTTATCTACTCTTTCCGTATCCATCTCTACTCCATTTTTATTAATTTTAAATCCTAAATATATCACTTCTTTTAAGAAAAATTGACATTTTTCTTTATTTACTTTCAATCCCGCTAAATCCAATTCTTTTAACACAATATTTAAGTGTTTTTTATGTTCTTCTTCACTTTTTGAATAAATTAATATATCATCTACATAATGAACAACAAAATTTTCATATTTGTTTAAAATTTTATGTAATGCTTTAACCAAAGCTGCACATGCACTTTGTATACCGAATGGTACTACTTTAAATTGATATACTACACCATCAATACTAAAACCAGTATATTTCCTACTACTTTTATGTAGAGGTATTAACCAAAAACTATGTTTTAAATCTATTTTACTAAAAATTTCAATTCCTGTTATTCTACCAAATATTGCTTCAATATGCATAGGTTTCTCATATTGTGGTATTGAAAATTTGTTAATATTTCTAGCATCTAGACATAACCTTAACTCTCCATTCCCTTTTTTCACAACTACAATTGGATTAATGAAAGATGTATCACTTCTCTCAATTATATTATTTTCTAGCATTTTATCTATTTCTATAGCTACTTGTTTTCTATATTGATATGGAATTGGATAAGTTTTAACTCGAAAATTTTCTATATTCTTTACTTCAAATCTGTGAGTATATTCTTTGGCAGTATTATTCTCTAATGTAATTAAATTTTGATATTTTTTAAATAACAAATTAATTTCATCTTTATATTTATCATCACTTTTTATATCTTCTCCTTCTTTCATCATTTCCCCATTAATTCTTAGTTCATTTATATGTATTATCTCCTCATTATTGTTTATTTTATTTAATTTGATTTGTTCTTCTTTCAATTTTATCCAACCTTCTTCATAATTAATAATAACATTCATTCTTTCTAATTCATCAGTACCTAATATTATATCATACTCCATATTTCCTATAATCAAACCTTGTATTTTATATATACTATTTCCAATTTTAATACTAATATTTATAGTCTTATTAATTTCCCCTAATTTTTTTCCATTAGCACCTATTAACTTAATTCTTGGAATTTTAATCATTTCTTCTAATTTATTATCCTCAATAATTTTTTCATTTATCAATGTTGCTTCTGATCCGGTATCTATTAAAATTCTAATTTTCTTATTTTCTAAATTTCCTTCAACAACTACTAATCCAATTTTATCTTCTAATTTATTATTATTTTCTTCTAATTTTATAAATTCACTAGGATGTATATAACAACATTTAACATTAAAATTTTGTAGGTGCTTATTTAAAAATTTTCTTGTTCTGGTTCTACCCTAACATTTTCTACATTTTCTTCTATTTCTCTACTTTGCATATTAATTTGATTTATTCTTCTAGGTACATTATTGTTTCCATTTCTATCTTCTCGATTATTATTATTATTATTATGAATTTCATTTATATTTCTATATCTTGATCTTTCATATCTTCCATTATTTACATTTTGAAAACCATTTTCATTTCTGTTATTTCCATTTCTTATATTATTATTATTATCCATATTATTTCCATTTCTATATGTATTTCCGTTTATACTATTTCCATTTTCTCTCCCATTATATCCATAATTATATTTTCCATTGTTTCTATTACGCATTTCTTCTCTTACTCTATTATATCCATTTCTGTTTTGATAATTTCTAAATCTATCATTTTCATAATTTTGTGATCTATTTTCATTAATCTTTAAATTTCTTTCAACTCGATTTAAATACTCAATCAATTGTTCTTTTTTTTTAATATTTTGTATAACTATTGTTTCAGAAACTGTTATATCATAATGTCTAGAAATATATAAAATTATTTCCTCTTCTCTCATAGGAGGTTCCAAATATTGGGCAACATTATATAATTGTAACGCATAATTAGTTAAATTATTCCCTAATCTATAATTGAATTTTCCGAAATATAATTTTTCCCTACTCACCCCTTGTTTTGATTCACCCCAGAAATATTTAAGAAATTCCCTTTCAAAATCATTAAAGGTTAATATTTCATTTTCCTGTGTTGCATACCATAATGCAGCATTATCTTTCAAAGAACTTCTTATAATTTCTTTCCAATCTCTTTTGTTCCTAGTCTTAGTTTTAATCATATTCATATACGTGCATGGATGTAATATACTGATATTCCCTGTAAATTTTACTGCTCCTTCTCCTCCATGTATTATCATATAGGAACCATCCTCAGTTCTTTCATTTTGCATTTCTTGTAATTTTTTTGTTTCATCTTCAAATTTCTTTGCTACTTCCATTACATTCCTTTCCATAGTTTGTAGTATTCTTTCATTTTCTTTCTTATTTTCATTTTTCTGCTCCTTCACAATTTTTTCTATATTATTAATCTTCTCCTGGTGTATATTACCCATTTCCTCCATCGCCTTAATTCCATCTTTCAATTGATCGACTTCTTTTTGTATTTTGATATTTTCTTCTTTAATAATATTTTTCATTTCATCTTTAAATGTTTCCATATTCTTGTTCATATCTTTTATTTCTTTTTTTATATCTTCTCTTATTTCTTTTTTCATAGAATCCATTTTTCTATTATTTTCATCAAATTTATTTTCCAAAAATTTAAACATTTTCTCCATCTCTGTTTCTTGATGTGGTTTTGAACTAGTCGCATCTCCTATCACATCAGCTTGTACCACTTGAAACATTGTTTTTTCTTCTCCTTCCGACGATCCATCATTACTTTCTGTTTCATGCATATTTTCATTAGATTCCTGTATTCCATCTTCTCTCCTTCTATTTCTTCTATTTTGTCTTGTATTCATTTTATTCAAATCTTTTAATTATTTTATATATTTATTTAATTTATAATGTTAACTTATTATATTACTTTATTATATTTATTCGATTTGTATTTAGTTTTAAAATTTTCAAAATTTTATGGTCTTTATATATAAATATAAATATACTTAAAACTCTCACCTAATCCTCTTATTTCTATTATAATGTATTTATGTTTTATTTCAATTCTTCACTGTTCTAATTTTCTAATCACTTCAATTGTCTATATCACCCTCTCAATTTCAATATACTGTTCTATTTTAAACTGGATTCTTGTTTTATTCACGCCACACGTTGGCTCGCCATAATTGTTATGATCTCTATACTCATATAATTGTATTCTTGTGACTCTTCAAGGTTGGGTTCATCGATAATATTAAACTAAAAAGTCCATCTCAATTTTAACATCATTTAATATATAAATATATTAATTCTTTACAACACTTTAAAAAACAATATAACATTCATCATTTATCCTGTCATAAACTTAACACTAATTACTTTTAAATGAAATTTTGCCCTCTTTTCCTAAAATCCCCGAATAACTATTTCTAATATACCTCTATTACCAGCTGATAACAAATTATACCAGAAATACTTATCTTTATAAACTATGCTTATTTTATTTTGAAAATCCAATCTATGCAAATATCCAATTAATCTTCTCTATATATATCCATTTTATTCCATATTTACCTCTACCATATAGTTATTATAACATTCTATTCATACATTAATCTTCTTTTATAATTTTTATATTTATATTCATTAACATTCAGTATTTATCTTCATTTTCAATTTCTATTATTATTATATTTACTTTATAATGGTTTTTAAATTTTTAAAATTCTATATAATTCCCTAAACTTTTTCTCTGACTTTTCTCTCCAAAATTCTATGACATTCTCTCAATAATTTTTTTTTTTTTATCCCCCTAGAAACCTCGCAACCCAAATTTTTTTTTTATTTATGATTCCTTGATAATTTGCATAAATTGATTATTCAATTCTAATATCTAGTTAGTCTTAATTACACTTATATTACATATAAAGACCAACTATTGAATACCATAACAATATATATATATATATATATATATATAAACAATGTCACAGTTATTATGAATCAACAACAGTATCTAGAGCTCTCGTCTAATATTATTGACAGTGACACATCATACATTGAATTAAATAATGATCCAACTACAGCTATTGAAAACAAATGCAATAAACTATTAAAGTCTCTATTCGATAAGAAATGTATTAATGAAAACATAAAAAAGAAATTATCTTGCTATAAGGGTGTTTCTGGAAAATTTTACTCATTACCTAAAATACACAAAAACCCTTTAACTGTGAGACCTATATTAGCTTCTATTGGTACACCTACGGAAAACATTGCTAGGTTTCTAACTAAAATATTAACTGATGCATATGATTTTGAAAATGAATATTACATCAAAGATTCTTTCCAAGTAAATACTAACTTTAATAACATGCAATTACCGGAAGGATACGTCATAGCCAGTTTAGACGTGGTGTCCTTATTTAGCAATGTTTATCTAGAGGTCTGTATACAAGCGATTTCAAAAAAATGGGAGATTATTTCTGGACATTGCAGTATTGATGCTGACACATTTTTCACTTTATTGACTTTTTTATTTCATAATAATTTTTTTTTGCATTTAACAACAAATTTTGCAAACAAACCTTCGGTACCCCCATGGGCAGTCCTATTTCACCTATCCTAGCAAACTATGTCATGGATCATATACTTGACACAATCATCCCTGTCCTACCTTATAGATTACATTTTTTAAAAAAATATGTTGATGACATATTGGTTGCACTTCCTGGTACTGAACTTCATGATGTATTGTGGTATTTCAATAGTTACAACCCCTACATCCAATTCACGTTGGAATGTGAGGATGCTGAAGGTTCTGTTCCCTTCTTAGACACTAAAGTGATACGTAAGGGTTCACTATTAGTTGTTGATTGGTACAGAAAACCTCTCAGCTCTGGAAGATACCTGAATTACCACTCATACCACAAGCACTCCATGAAGTTAAATTTAGTAAAAGGAATGAAAAACAGAGTCCTTAGGATAAGTGACAAGTCCTTCCATAATAAAAACCTCAAAATCCTGTATAAACTGTTCATGGAGAATTCATATCCGAGTACCCTTCTAAAGAAAATATTATTTAACTCATCTCATTATCTAAATGATCAAGTCAGTGAAGTGGAGGATGTGCAGTTACAACAAAGTACTGTGGTGCCTAGTAATAATCCCCCTAATGTACCTATTGTTAACTATGTATTTTTTCCATACATTAAAGACATCTCTCACAAACTAAACAGAATGTTCAACAGTTGTAATAACATCAAAATTGCATATAAATCTACTCTCACAGTTAATAAGGTTTACTCTAAAATCAAAGACAAAACCCCAATGCTATCCTTGACGGATGTTGTCTATGTCATTCCTTGTGGGGGTTGTGAGAAGGTATATATTGGTGAAACCTCTAGACGTCTAAAGGACCGTCTCACATCCCATAGGTCTGATAATAGGAGATATCCGGAAAGGAGTGCATTGGGCTTACATGTATTAAACAATGATCACCCAATTGATTATAATAACATCAAAGTGTTAGACCGTGAAAATAATACAGCTAAAAGGCTTTTTCTAGAAATGGCTTACATCTCCCAAAACAAGAATGCAATGAATCATAGATCAGATATTGGTCACTTAAATGAAATGTTCTCTTATTTACTTATGTTAGACAAAGATATTAATAATAGAAACAATTCGTTAATAGATAGTCTTTAATTAATTAATACAAAATTCATTATATTTTTCAAAATTCATTATTTTTCCAAATTCATTATATATTTTTCAAAATTCATTATATTTTCAAATTTAAATAAACTCTAACATTAATTATCATTAATCACAGTATAATTTTGTTAAAAATTACAATATAGCTGTAATATCCAACTTCATCAATTTTCAGAATTAATTGTTGATTAAAAATAATTTTGTGTGTTGCGGTTGAGATTTTGAATTTTCCTCTCTTGCTGACAGGTGTGAAGGTAAACATGATTGTTCTATGGTCTCATTAGCCAGTCACCATGTTGTATCTTCTTTCCACGTCCTATGATCCTTGAGTAGTGGGGTTCAAGGTGTCAATGTCAATATTCAAAATTATTTCAGTTATTGCCACCTAACGTTAGAAGGTCATGATTCAAAAAAACTAACTGGTTGTGCTATTAAAAAAAAACAATATTATCAGTGTTTTGAGTGGAAAGTTTTCGTGTTATTTACTTCTTTTTAACAAATTGTAAACTTTTAAAAAATTTTAATATGTATTGTGATGCATTTTATCAACTTTTATAACATCTTTGATGAGCCAATCTCACTAAGTTTATCCCTGATGATGGATATAACCATATCCGAAAGCTTGGAATAAATTTATAAGAGCCTACATCTCATCTTTTATTGCTGCAAACCCAATAAAATTTAAACGTTTATTTCTTAACGTGTCAGCAAAGACTTCTGGCTTATATATATATATATATATATATATATATATATATATAAACAAAGTGCCAAGAAAATGCGTATTAATATAAACAAAAGGGGAAAATTATTGGGCATGTACGCAAAAAGGATCAATAAGGCCACGAGTAGGAATGGTAACCGCAGACATGCATGTTTCTGGCTCATTAGCCGTCATCAGTGCGGCATAACCAAGTACCCAACACTTTTGCTAGCCAAGTGCAATACCCTACTTGGTTATGCCGCACTGATGACGGCTAATTAGCCAGAAACATGCATGTCTGCGGTTACCATTCCTACTCGTGGCCTTATTGATCCTTTTTGCGTACATGCCCAATAATTTTCCCCTTTTGTATATATATATATATATATATATATATATATATATATATATATATATATATATATATATATATGTAAGCGGATATTATATTTTATAAACAATGATAAACAGCTGTGTGCCCTCGCTCTCGAGTACAACCGAACTTAAGCCAACCTAACGCTGGGATGCCCAGGAGAAAATAAAATAAGTCAGTCAGTGACTGAACGTCTCAGCATTAAAGTCGTAAAACAATAAATCGTTTTAGAAAAAGATAGTAGTTATTTTATTTACAGGGTTTATTGAATAAATATTACTAACCAGTTTACATAAGAAGGGGGATAGTGCTTTAGTGCTTTGCCGCGCAGAATATTTAAAGACTTAAATAAACGTTAAGTGAGCCAAAATGGCGGAAGAAAATGAATTTGTGCAACCACTAGGAGATGAAAGTGATTCCCAAGAAGAGCAACCCTTAGGACATACAGGGCATAAACGAGTCAGAATGCATTGGCAAGAAACACTAGTAAATTTAATTTCCACTCAACAACAGCAAATTGCTGAATTAGCACTCCAAACCAAGATAGCATCAGCAGGACCGCAGCCTGGCACATCTCGAGACGGTAACACAAGTACGCAATCTCAGTTGGCCACGCCCGTGTTTGATACATCGTTTAAGATTTCGAGCTTTGACCCGGACAAAAGTGCTTACCCGATAAAAGAATAGTTAGATGATTGTACTAAATTAAAGGAACAAATCAATGTAAGTGACATTTTGATGATAACAAAGACTGGAGATGCATAACTTCATCGAGGATATCGTTTTTATTGCGACTGGAGACCGCTCGCCAGGACCTGGTCAAATTTCTGCGAAGATTTAATTATTGCATTCCCAGATAACGAGACACCCGGAGCTTGTGCTTATACTGCAGCTACTCTTCGAAGTATTGACTGCGAATCACTCTGTGATCATGGCAACCAAAAATTGCGAATGATTTGTAGATTTTATGATAAATTACCAGGGAACATTGTTCTTAGTATGGTTGAACATAGCCTTAGCCATAGCGAAGCAAGTGCCGCAATACGAATACATAAACATAGTTCCGAAGGTGAGCTGTTAAAATAATTCTGGGAGTTTGATGCCCGTCGTGTACCAGCCAAATTCAACGCACGTAAATATGAAAAAAATGAAAGGGAACCTGTTCGTGATTAGAGAAAAGGACGATTACATGATCATTCAAAAGAAAAATGTTTTAGATGTGGTCGATACGGACATCTACAAAGAACATGTCAAAATTTAAGAAAAGAGGAAGAATCCACGCAGGTTTCATGTGAAAATCCAAAAACCAACGATAGTACTGTGCCAACTTGCACTCACTGTAAACAAATGGGCCACACCGTAGCTAATTGCTGGTATAAAAATGGAAAAATACAAAAAGGCTTTTGTCATCAGAAAATGACGCCAGCTGATTAATATACCGATAGCCACGGTATTATGTAACAACAAGCTCCGACATTTACGTATCGCATTGATAGTGGTGCCGACGATTCGATAATAAAATATTCGATAGTCAAAACATTAAACGGAGTAATAAAACTAAACGAAAGCCGGAGTGCTTACGGCTTTGGGAACCGTGTTGTTTACGCAATGGGTGTCTGTGATTTCGTGACAGTTTTACCGACAATAACTTTAGATATTAGTTTCGTTGTTGTTCCTGATCATGTTTTTCCCAGCGGTATTGACATTTTAATTGGTCTAGACATTATCCTAGAGCCCTTTGTTTGTGTTAAAAAAGGTATCGATGGAATCGAACTTTATTATATTATAGCCTGCGCTGAAAAACCAAAAGTGCTTACTTTACAACGCAAATTAATCAACCTGGACTCGAATCTTCTTTAAAATTACAATTAGAGGCATTGTTAACGACATTTAAAAACAAAACTCCTGATCACATTACTACCGGTAAAATGACCATAAAACTAAAAGACGATATACCTATTGCATATCGCCCTCACCTATTGCATATCGCCCTCGCCGATTGGCCTACCAAGAACGTTTACAGGTTGCAGAAATAATAAACGAACTTTTAAGAGAGAAAATCATACGAGAGAGTCAGTCGGAATACGCTTCCCCTATTGTTTTGATTTAAAAGAAAAATGGACAATTAAGAATGTGCGTCGATTACCGTGATGTTAACAAGAAAGTAGTTCGGGAAAGATATCCACTGCCAGTCATACCAGATCAAATTAATGCATTGTGTAGTGCAAGATACTTCACAACACTAGACATGAGATCTGGATTCTATCAGATGGAGATAGAGGAGAGTTCGAAGCACATTACGGCATTCGTAACACCAGATGGGCACTTTGAATTTAATTGCATGCCGTTTGGCTACGTAAATTCCCCATTCAATTTATCAACGTGCCATCGATAAGGCCCTTGGTAATCTAAAAGGTAAAAAAGCGTTAGTGTATCTTGATGATGTGTTAGTTCCCTCAGTAACAATTAAACAAGGACTAGAAGACCTAGAACAAGTGTTGAGTGCTTTAGCCGTTGCTGGATTCTCATTGAACTATGAAAAATGTGTTTTCTTTGCTACAAAAACTGAATATCTTGGTGTCATACTATCTGAAGGAACGGTACGTCCAAGTCCAAGGAAAGTGAGTGCATTAACCAATTCACCACCTCCCAAAACTGTGAAAAATGTGCGTCAGTTTATGGGACTGGCTGGATATTTTCGCAGATTTATAAAAGGATTTTCACAAATAGCTTCACCAATATCGGGATTATTAAAGAAAAATTGTGTGTTTGAGTGGACCTCTGAGTGCGAATCAGCAAGACAATTAATTATAAGCAAATTAATTGATTCCCCTGTTTTACGCATATATAATCCGGACCTTCTTAGTGAAGTGCACCCAGACGCAAGTTCGATTGGAATTGGAGCCGCACTTCTCCAAAAAGAAGACGGTGTAGTCCGACCGGTTGCATATTATAGTCGTCGCACTACAGACTATGAATCTAGGTATCACTCTTATGACCTGGAAACTCTAGCGATAGTAGAGGCAATTGAACATTTTAGAGTGTATTTTCATGGTGTTCATTTTACACTGTACACTGACTGTAATTGAGTGCGTGCAACCGCATTAAAGAAAAACATGCATCCACGTGTTGCGCGATGGTGGATTAAACTACAAGATTATGACTTTTCTATTGAATACCGCCCTGGAAATAAAATGTCACACGTAGACTATTTAAGCCGGAATCCGGTGAGTAGTGATGATGTGTTAAAAATTTGTGCTTTAAAAACAATAAACCCGACAAAATTAACCGATAAACAAACACTGCGAGAATTTCAAATGAATGACTCTTTCTGTCGAGAGGTTTTCGATAACCCAAGTGCCGAAACTGAATACGCTGTCGTAAACAATATTGTGGTAATCAAAACAAATCCACTTAAGTGCTTTGTTCCCATTGCCGCTCGTCTACTAGCTATGAAATTATACCATGACCTATCCTCACATATAGGCTATGACAAATGCATTCGGAAAATGCGGCAAGATTTATTTTGGCCGAAGATGGGAAAATGCTTAAAGAAATACATAAAAAATTGTAGAGCATGTGTTCTTGGAAAATCGCACACCGGTTCTCGTCATGGATTGTGGCAGCGCGGCGAGAAACCCAATGATATACTCGAAACATGGCACATCGACCATGCCGATCCTTTGGTATCATCAAATGGATGTACACAGATTTTAGTAGTAATAGACGCATTTTCAAAGTTTTGTCGGTTGCAGCCTATTCCGAAGAAAACGTCTGAATGCACAATTCAGGCTTTATTACCTGTTTTCGAAGAGCTAGACAAACCACATCGCATTATAGCAGATCGAGAAGCAGCCTTCACCTCAACAATGTTTAAGAAATTTTTAACTGAACAAGACATTCAACTTCATCACATTGCAACAGGAGTACCTAGAGGAAACAAGTTGAGCGTGTCATGAGAACCGTTTTCAATTTGCTACGAGCGACTCTTACTGATACAAAAGAAAACACTTTGACAACCGCAATAGCAGCAATAGAAGATAATATCAATTCCACGATTCATTCAGTGACAGGTTATGCACCAGCAGTTCTTAGGAATTAGGAATTAATCCGAGACTAACTGTAACTCAGCAATTTCTATACGACCTTCCTACAGATGATTTCATCGACCCAGAAAAGGCTGTCGCAGACGTTCGAGTACGAATTCGAGCAAACGCAAACAAACAAGCCGTTAAATTCAACGCATCCCGATACTCAGCTAAGTTGTTTAAAATAGGTGATTTGGTGGCCGTCGAAGATTCCCAGTTACCTGGTGGTGGCAAATTAAAAGCTAAATTCAAGGGACCTTTTACCATTCAGGCAGTGCTTCCGAATGAGCGCTATGTGTTACTTAGAAAAGGGCACAGGAGTACAGTAGCCGCTCACGACCAACTCAGACTTTGGCCTACTATGGATTAAACTTAAAAAAAAAGTGTGTAATATTTTGTATAATTGCCTTGATTTATTGCCGTAACAGATAAAATAAAAAAAAATGACGGTATAATGGCAACCCCATTATATATATATATATATATATATATATATATATATATATATATATATATATATATATATATATATATATATATATATATATATATAAGTAGTATAACAAGCGGGCTCCTAGGACCGAAGGTAAGCATGCCATCGAGGAGCCTCACCTGACGTCACCTGACGTCACCTCCACTCACCTGTCCTACAAGAACTCACCTGTCCTACACCTTTGATTTACCTGTCATTTTAGTCACCCTACATTTACACCCTACCTTAACCACCCCTTATCAGCCACCCCTATGTTATTTTTGTCACCCTACACCCCTATACAACCTTAGTGCCCAAATAGAACTTAGAATAATTTTTGGATGAGAATAAATGTAGAAAAAAAATTTCTTGATCGTGTATTCGAACGCACAAACTCATGTGTATAAAGTTGACGCCTGAACCAGCACGGCTATCAACTGTCTTGCAATAGAAAGTTGAAATGTGTAAGACAAACAGCTCGGTCTTCTTCTACGTCATACTACAGTTGTTGTATAGATGATAATAAGTTGGCAGAGGCGTACTCAGTTGATATTTTTTTTTTATATTTTGCAGAGTCGTACTAACAATTAGCCGAGCCTAGCCTAGCCTCTTGGAATTTTATTTTGTTATTTTTTTAATTTTGTTAGTATGTTTAAAAAAGTTCAAGTAAAGACAATATAAAAAAAAATTATGCCTATTCGTGTCACATATGTTTGTATTAAATGTAAAGGAGAAACAGATTTACCAAACAGTGTATGTATAGAATGTTTAGCAGAGTTGCGTCGCAAAAGTTTGGGAATGAAACATTCTACACTGGGTGAAATTCATAGAAAATAAGTGAGTCATCAGTTTTTATGGTATAAATAGAAAATTCTACGTATAGTTCCATTATTATTGTTGCAACAGTGAAACAGTTAACAATGTCTCTATTGGTGAAAATTATTTTTATTTTACAAATTTGTAAAATTTTAACAAGTAATGTCGTATATATAAATACAACATGCAACATAGAACCCGGTACTTTTATGGTGTTAGGGGTACGAAAAGATTTAATGGTCTTAAATGAATATCCAGCAATTTTTTCAAAAAATTTAATTCCGATTTATTCTTCAGTCACCTGTAGATCAAATAAATATATAAATAATTCTTATGTTTGTGGATATACTATAGGATCACACAAAAAGTACTATCCAATTTTTCCATTCAAGAGCAAATTAAACTGTGGACATTATAGCCTGAATCAGTTTGATAACAAATCAATTTCATATCGAGGCTTTTGGTGGGAAACAGTTCAAGATTTCTACGAGAATTCCACACTTGCTTTTCCTAATATCAATGCATATAAATTATTAGAAGATATTTGTTTTGTATATATTTAGTTATTTTTTTTTATATAAATTATGTTTAACTACTACTGTGATTAGTATAGAAAAGAGGTTTAAAGATGCCGGTTCCCGTTAAATTTGTATGTCCTAGATGTAAAGGTGACACACAATTTGAAAATTTGATTTGTGTAGACTGTTTTTCAAAAGAATACTATCAAAAAGTTGATGGACAGAAGCATTTACCAACTTCATGAGGAATCTTAAATTTAGATTGATAAGATTTCTTTTGTTGTTGTATATACTTATTTAGTTATGTTGAATATATTTTTTTATGTATAAATATAAAAATTGGTTTTAAATTGATCTTTGTTAGTTTCTTTTCAACCATGACCGATGCAGTATATTGTTGTAAATTTAAATGTTGGAATCGTTCACTTTATGATGAGGTAGACGGACTTGCTTGTACAAAGTGTAATAATTACTGTTTTTGTCGTTGTCGCTGTAAAGGATATTTAGAAGAGAAAAAGAAGAAGAAGAACGAGAAATTGTCATCGTTTTTAAACTTGATTTTCAACTGTTTTGGTTTTAGTTACTGTTTAACAGTTAAAGAAGTAAGATGTTAAATTCAGCAATAAATAAATTACCGTTCGAAGTTCACCTTCCTGGTTACAAATTTTGTGGTCCAGGAACAAAATTACAAAAAAGATTAGCTAGAGGTGATACCGGCATTAATGGATTAGACGAAGCTTGTAAAGAACATGATATTGTTTATTCACAAGAAAACGATTTACAAAAACGTCATAAAGCTGATAAGGCAATGCAACAGTTTCGATCAAAAAATTCTGCATTCAGTGAGAAAATGGCTGCACTAGGAGTCGCAGGTGCTATGAAAGCTAAACTAAAACTAGGATTAGGCTTAAACGCAACAGAGTACCGTGTCACAATTAAAAAATGTTGCAGTGAATTGAACAAAGTAAAAATGAATTTAGACAAAGCTTCTATGGGTATAAATAATTGTTTACACACTAAGTGAAAAAAACACTGCTGTAAATAAGAGAAATCAGTCTAAAATAAAGTCTATAAAAAAAGTAAAACAAAAACAACAACAACGAGAAAAAACACAACAGAAACTACATGAGACTCTGAACAGAGAAATGGAACGTCGAGCAATGGAAAAAATGGATGTTGATAATTATCCAATTAACTTAAATACAAAAGTACGTGTCAAAAGAAAAATAACTGATATTCCAAATGACTTAGTAAATAAAAAAGCAAAAATTTATATGAATGAATCCATCCCAGCAACAATTAACAACAACAACAAACGAAAATTCAGTGATGACGATGCTGATTATAATCAAGATGAAAAACGTGTTAAAACAAGTTAAACAAGTTAAATCCTGTATTATTTTATTGTTAAATTATACTATTATAAAATAAAAATATTTGAAAAGTTTTTTTTTGTTTTTTATTATAAATAAGAGATTTCCACAATTAAAATATTAGTATACGTTCAGACGTTGTACAATATGGTTCAAAAAAGAAAACAAACTATTAAAAAGAAATCGAAAATAAAAACAAAAAACTCTAAATCTATATGTTTAAAGAGTGTTATTAGAAAAATAAAGGCACAATTATTAAAATCTCAGCCAAAGACTGTAGGTGAGGCTATTAAGTTAGCAATAAAAGTAGCTAAATCCACAAAGAAAATCAAAAAACCACGTGTTATTCAGGTACCTAAAACTGGTGGAATTCTACCATTGATTCCAATTTTCGCTACCCTTAGTGCACTTGGAGCATTATCTGGTGGTGCTGCAGGTGTGGCAAAAACTGTAATTGATGCAAAAAACGCTCGAAAAAAATTAGAAGAAGAACAACGTCACAACAATTCAATGGAATCGATAGCAATGGGTAAAGGATTATATTTGAAACCGTATAAAAGTGGAATGGGTCTTTTTTTATGAGTAAAATTAAATCATCCAAACAAAAACTTCCACAACGTCCTTTAACCAATATAGATTTAGAAAAATATTCTAAATTATGGAATATCGTAAATTTTCGAGGTGTATTTATGAGAAACTCTTTACCGAAAAAAATTCGAACCTTTGAAAGTGGTATTATTAATTTGGATGATAAAGACGGTCCTGGAAGCCACTGGACAGCGTATAAGAAATATAAAACACATGTTGTTTATTTCGATAGTTATGGTAACCTTAGACCTCCCCAGGAAGTGATAAAATACTTTAATTCAAATGGATTTTGTAATATTTTATATAATCATACTGTTTATCAATCTTATAATTCATATAATTGTGGTCATTTAAGTTTATATTTTTTACAAGGTAAATAAATAAATAAAAAGTATTTCAATTGTATTCATTCTATAGTAAACCTTTGATAGAACAATATGTCTTATACATTTGTCTTATCTAATAGAGATTCAATATTATCAACAAAAATATATCCACCAATTATTTTAGAAGAAGAAAACGAGTATTTAATAGGACTAATAGATTTTGTCACTTACAATACAATTCCAAATGTGGATAATATTGAAACACTTATGGGGGCTTTTTACACAATTTATTTACAAAATTGTTAAGATACACTGAACTCTGCTGGATAACGTCTAACTACTTGACAATACAATGAACTCTTGTGAACACTTGACTCGAACTGACGTTAACTGCCCATGCATCCCCTTATATACAACATTATTTAATCTAGTCAGTGTGTTTAGAAGTTTCTAGAATTTTCTAGAAACATTATTTAAAATGGTCAGTTGATTTTTTTACAAACTTCTAAAAATCAACTGTCAACAATAATCTTTCAAATTAAGGTCCCTTCCTTTACGGTTATCCCGTTACACTGCCCCCTCCTTAGATTCATTCCTCCTGGAATGTTATTTCCTACATCGGAATCCCGCACACTCCCTGAGCCAGCCAAACCATCTTCTTGGAGTTGCTGCGCATCTCCACTGTGGTTTCCCTGGTAAGGCGCCAAACGATCATGATGGACCACGACGGGTTTCCCTCTGGGAATTTTCACGATCCGATAAATGACATCGTTAATCTTCTTCTTGATGGTGTAAGGACCTTCCCAGTTCTTTTGTAATTTGGGACAAATACCTCGACGCCGTCGGGGGTTATAGAGCCAGACTAAATCTCCAACTTGGTAACTCTTTTCCATTGTCCGTGTGTCATAGTACCTCTTCATCCGATCACTAGATAATTGTAGTTTTCCACGCACCAGGTTGTGTATATTCTCCATTCGATTCTGAAGGTCGGCGACATATTGTTCACGTGCCATTTCTTCACCAGGTTTACAACCAAACACCAAGTCACATGGTAGCCTCATTTCTCTACGGAACAGGACCTTCGCAGGCGTTTGGCCAGTTGATTCGTTGATGGCCGATCGAATTGCCATTAGAAATAGTGGAATATGTCGATCCCAATCCCTCTGACAATCTGACACCACTTTTGACAGATAGTTGGTTATAGTCCGGTTCATTCGTTCCACCATTCCATCAGACTGAGGGTGCATCGCTGTGGTTCTCGTTTGGTGGATGCCTAATCTTTGGCAAACTTCTTGAAACAGCTTGCTCTCAAAATTTCTTCCTTGGTCTGAATGTAATTCTAGTGGTACCCCAAATCGGCTTACAAATTCTTCAACCAATATATCTGCTAAAGTGATGGCTTCCTGATTGGGAACTGCATATGCTTCAACCCATTTAGTGAAGTAGTCCATTACAACAAAGATGTACTTGTTTCCTACATCGGTCTGTGGAAGCGGCCCCAATACATCTACTGCGATTCTTTCAAAAGGACTTCCAACCAGGTATTGCTGCATTTCCGCCTTCGGTTTTCGGTGCGGACCGTTACTGGCAGCACATGTAGTGCATTTACGACACCAATCTTTAACATCATTAGTGCAATTTACCCAGTAAAATCTATCTCGGATCTTTTGCAGCGTTTTCGTGATACCCAGATGTCCTCCAGAACTATCATTATGCATCTGTTTTAAAATTTCCGGTACAGCATTTCTTGGGACCACTATTTGTTTCCTTGTCTCTGTGCCCTCGGAATTTTCTACAAGTCTTTTAACTAGCCCTCCATCCAAAATTAAAGAGTTCCATTGGGACCAGTATGCTTTTAAAGCAGGAGAGGATAAGGATATCTCTCTCCACAACGGACGACGGTCCATTCTCTTCCACTCCCGAATCTTTCTCAGAACGGGATCGTTTTCTTGTTGCTCCTCCAGCATAGAGCTCTCGTCTTCTGGCACAACCTTAACTAAGGCAAGTTTTTCCTCGTTCTGCTCCATACGGGTACAATGGGGGCAATCAGGTCGACATGGTCTTCTGGAAAGTGCATCAGCATTACGATGTCTGGTTCCAGGTCTGTGCTCGATTTCAACATCATATTCCTGCAGTTTTTCGAGCCATCTTGCTATCTGTCCTTCTGGGTTCCTAAAGCTAAGTAGCCACTTTAAACTAGCATGGTCTGTTCTGATCAGGAATTTTCTGCCATACAGATATTTATAAAAGTGTTCGACGGATTTTACAACTGCTAACAGTTCCCTCCGAGTTACACAGTAGTTCTTTTCAGCTTTCGATAAAGTTTTGCTGAAGTAACCAACCACCCTTTCCTTACCGTCTTGTAGCTGTGACAAGACGGCTCCAATTCCCACATTGCTGGCGTCGGTGTCCAGAATAAGCTTACCATCAGGAAGTGGATAAGCAAGAACAGGTGCTGACGTAAGCTGTTTCTTCAATATTTCAAACGCCTTCTGACATTCCTGATCCCAACAGAAGGACTTATCTTGTTCTGTCAAACGTGTCAAGGGTTTGGCGATGTCTCCAAAATTCTTGACATATCGTCGGTAATAGGAACAAAGACCCAAGAAACTCCGGAGCTGATGTTTGTCGATAGGGATTGGCCATTCCTGAACGGCTTGTATCTTAGCGGGGTCAACAGCAACGCCATCCTTGCTTACGTTATGTCCTAAATAGTTGACCTGTCTCTGGAACAAGTGGCATTTCTTAACATTCAATGTTAGATTAGCGTTCTGTAATCTTTTAAAAACTTCTTCCAGGTTAGATAAATGTTCCTTAAAGGTCTTACCCATTATGATGATGTCGTCTAGATAAACTAGACAAGTTTCCCATGACAAACCCCGCAGGATGCTCTCCATTAGTCGTTCAAACGTCGCAGGAGCATTACAGAGGCCAAATGGAAGGACCGTGAATTGCCATAACCCTGATCCACTGGTAAAGGCAGTATTTTCTTTGTCTGCAGGATTCATTTTAACTTGCCAGTATCCGCTTTTAAGGTCCAAGGTAGAAAACAGAGTAGAACCCGCCAAAGCGTCGAGGGCATCATCAATCCTTGGCAGAGGATAACTGTCCTTCTTAGTGACATCATTTAGCTTTCGATAGTCGACACAAAACCGCATTGATCCGTCTTTCTTTCTCACTAATACCACAGGAGAAGCCCACGGACTACTGGATGGTTCGACTATGCCATTTTGAATCATTTATTTAAGGGCTCTGTCTGCTTCTTCCTTTTTAACTTGAGGCATCCTTCGGGGTACCTGTCGAATCGGACGTGCATCACCGGTGTCAATTCTATGTTGTACAACATCAGTTCTTCCCAGTTTACTTTTAGAACCAAATACAGGTTTATAACGGTAAAGTAGATCTCTTACCTGTTTCTTTTCTAATTTTGACAAAGAGGGGTCTAATTTTGTCATTAATTGTTCAATTTCGTTGGTCTCATCTGTTTCCGTAACATTTATCTTGTGAATTATGGCCATTACTGGTTCTAAACTTCCCATTTCCGTGTCCTTTCGGAGAAGAACTGGATGATCGTTCAAGTTGATAACTCGGATGGGTACCTCTTTGGCGGATCTAACAAGAGTCTTACCCACAAGGAGTCCTTTTCCCAATTCATGGTCATGGTTCTTCGGCTCTATCATGGCTGGGGCACCATCTGGCTCCAGTCCATCCAACCGCGCTGTGACGACACATTCGCAGCTTGCCGGAAGTTCGATATCATCGATTAGCTTAATCGAGGCATTGTCAACTTGTTTTCGGTGCAGGAATATTTCTTCATTACCAGTACGAAGGATACGTTGGCGAAGATCCAAATGAAAACCACAGTGGAGCATAACATCCATGCCCAGAACAACATCTTCATCAACGTCAGCCACCAGCACTGAGTGAACAAGAGAGGTGGAACCAAACTGTAGCGTCACCTGTATCTCACCGTAGACTCTAGCAGAATCTCCGGTAGCGGTACGCAGTCTCCAACTGGTAGGCAACATCTTATTTCGCATAATGATGGTTGGTCGGACGATAGTTTTTGTAGCTCCAGTGTCTACCAGCATGCTAATATTCTTCCCATCAAGGAGGCCATCTACATATAAGCTGTCCACGTGATGTCGCAGAGTTGCCAATTTAACGGTGTGAGGGGCTTTGGGAATGTTTGGGGTCGATTTCGCCCTCCAGGAGTCGACCCGTTCTAGTTTTCCTGCTGCTGGGGTACTTCAGCAGAAGATTTTTCTTTTTGGGGGCAAGTATTTCTTATATGGCCTAGTTCTCCGCAGTTCCAGCATCTCACTTGGCGCCTTCTTCTTGGAGATAACTTCATTAATCTCTCTACTACCGCTTCAACGTCGCTAACGGAATGAACGGCATGGTCGTAGTTACCGGTGATTTCCCTTAGTCGAGCAACTCAACGTGAGGCCTCCGTCGCCGCCTCAAACTCCAGGGCAATGGTCAAGGCGTCCACAAGAGTCTTCGGCCGCGCCAACCGTACAGCGCGCTGCAACTCGACGTCTCGAAGACCATCGGTGAAGGTTTGGACTGCTAGGCACTCCAGGAAATCCTCCGCTGCATTTGAATACGCAAGTCGTACCATTCTTGCTACATCCGCTTCAAATTCCTGGATAGTTTCTCCATTTTTCTGTTTTCGGCTCTTTAACTGCATTCGGTACACCGGTTGTAGATGAGTTTGACCATAACGCATCTCTAGACGATTCACCAATAACTCGAAGTTGTCAGCTTCATCCGGTGTCAATGATTGCAGGACGTCTAAAGCTTCGCCTCGCAGAGCTACGGTTAGGGACAATGCCTTCTCCTGGGATGACCATCCATTAGCTCTGGCCGCTGCGTCGAATTGTTTCAGGTAATTTGGCCAGGAAGTCTTCCCGTCGAAGGTCGGGGGTTTCATCGTCGTTCGTACTTGGGTAGTCTCCCCATTTCCTCGTCGGTCGACGTCTACGTGGCAGGTTTCCGTCCTTTCTACATCTCCGTCGCCGTGGTGGATGGGCTGGTTTTGACGACAAGCTTCGTGTTCTCGTTGAAGCTTTCTTATTTCGGACTGCACTTGCTGGTTGATCTGGTTTTGCTCGTCTCGCAAGTTGGCGACTTGTTGATTTTGTTCGTCTCGCAAGCTGGACACTTGCTGGTTTTGTTCGTCTCGCAAGCTGGACACTTGCTGATTTTGTTCGTCACGAAGATGTGATATTTGCTGGGAGAACGAACTGGATAACTCATCTGATATGGTAGACATCCGTCGTGATAGCTCCTCTTGCTGGCTCTTTATCTGACTGGATAGCTCCTCTTGCTGCCGGGAAAGTTGTTGAGTTTGCTCTTCTTGGTGGCTCGTCATTCGTTGTGACAGCTGGGACATATCTTCGCGCTGGCTGTTTATCTGACTGGACAACTGGGTCAGTTGTTGTGATTGTTCGTCTTGTTGGCTCGTCATTCGTTGCGACAGCTGGGACATATCTTCGCGCTGGCTCTTCATCTGACTGGAAAGCTCCTCTTGCTGGCTTCTCCTCTTGCTGGCTTTTCATCTGGCTGGATAGCTCCTCTTGTTGGCTCGTCATTCGTTGCGACAGCTGGGACATATCTTCGCGCTGGCTCTTCATCTGACTGGATAGCTCAGAAATTGCTTTTTGAACCGGGTCATCGAACTCCACAATATCAGGGTCCAAATTATTACTTATGTAATATTCACGGAGCCTATTCAACAATACAGATTTGGTCCCAGTAGTTTCCAACTCTAATTCGTCGAGCTCTCTTCTGAGCTCAGCCACCAATAGTTCATTTATCTTTTTTCCAGGCATTCTTGTATCTTCACCCCACACCTGACACCAATTTGAAACACTTATGGGGGCTTTTTACACAATTTATTTACAAAATTGTTAAGATACACTGAACTCTGCTGGATAACGTCTAACTACTTGACAATACAATGAACTCTTGTAAACACTTGACTCGAACTGACGTTAACTGCCTATGCATCCCCTTATATACAACATTATTTAATCTAGTCAGTGTGTTTAGAAGTTTCTAGAATTTTCTAGAAACATTATTTAAAATGGTCAGTTGATTTTTTTACAATCTTCTAAAAATCAACTGTCAACAATAATCTTTCAAATTAAGGTCCCTTCCTTTACGGTTATCCCGTTACAATATGAATAATATGTTTTATATTGGTAAACACAAAATTGAAATTCCAACAGGTTCTTATGAAGTTGATGATATTACTAGGTATATACAACAACGACTTGTTGAAATAGAAGGTAGAAAAGAGTCAACTCAAGAATCCATAAAAAGTAATAAAATAACAAAACAAGGTAAACCAACAACAATTAAAAGTGACGTTCTTGAAAGTGATTTAGAGGAAGATACAGTTTTGATAATGAGAACAAATAATAATACATTAAAATCAGAAGTAAAAAGCAATAAAATTATCCATTTCGAAAAACCAAACACAATAGCCTCATTATTAGGATTTGAAAAGAAGAAACTTGGTCCTTTGAAAACACATATATCAGACTTTCCAGTAAATATAAATAAAGTAAATTCGATATGTATTGTTTGTAATTTGGTTACAAATTCCTATAATAATAACAACCAAGATCATCTGATACATGTATTTTATCCAAACGTACCTCCAGGTTATAAAATTGTGGAAATTCCAAGAAACGTTATCTACTTACCTAGCAATACGAAAAACATTACGGAAATTTTGATTAAAATAGTGGATCAGGATGGAGATCTTGTCAATTTCAAGAAAGAGATGGTCACAGTACGGTTACATTTGAAAAAAGTATAATGGTGTTTCTTTATAATATTCAAAATAATATAAATACAGGTGTTAGTCAACAACTCAACAGCAGTCACACCAGACACCTTAAACCGCTAACATCTGAAAATCGATTATTTCTAATTTCATTGGGTTTTAAGTTAAAGCAAAAAAAATGAGTTTTAATATTTTAAATATTGGTGATCGTGTGTTAATAGACAATTCTGTTGTTAATTGTGAACTACACAGTCATCCACCATATGCAAATACCACATTCAATAATTCTGATGAGATTCGTATACCAATACAAACCCAGGATATATATATATACGTTACCTTGTGAGAGTTTTTTGTATCTGGAGGGATGTTTAACCGATGCTGATGATAAATATAGTACAACTATGGATTTCATAAACAATGGTATTGCATATTTATTTGATGAAATTCGATATGAAATTGGAGGATATGTCATAGATAGAGTTCGTAATCCTGGAATAACTTCAACCATGAAAGGTTACGTATCATTTACACCAAACGATTGCAACAGATATAATAGTGTATGTTGGAATGCAACAGCTACACCAAAAATTGCAGATGAAAAAGGAAATTTTAATGTTTGTCTACCTCTGAAAATGTTATTGGGATTTTGTGAAGACTTTAAAAAGATTGTAATTAATATACGTCAAGAGTTGGTTCTTATTAGAAGTTCATCTGACATTAATGCTGTAGTAAGTTCAAAAGCAACCGAAAAACCAAAAATACAATTAACAAAAATTCTATGGAAAATTCCTCATGTTCAAGTATCAGATACTGAGAAACTTCGATTGTTGAAATATATAGAAAATGGACGTAACCTAGAAATGGCTTTTCGCAGTTGGGAATTGCATGAATATCCATTATTACAACAAACAATGAAACATACTTGGAATGTGAAATCGTCAAATCAACTGGAAAAACCTCGATTTATTTTATTTGGTCTTCAAGCAAATAAAAAAAATGATGTTGAGAAAAATATGAGTCGTTTTGATCATTGTAATCTAGTAAATATTAAATGTTGTCTAAATTCTGAAATGTATCCATATAATAATTTAAATTTAAATTTTGATAAAAACCAATTTGCTATATTATACGAAATGTATGTTCAATTTCAACAATCCTACTATTATAAATCTTCTGCTGATCCATGTTTAACTATAACAAAATTTCATGATTTGGCTACAATATGTGTAATCGATTGTAGTCGTCAAAACGAATCGATTAAAACTGGTGGTGTGGATATAAGATTGGAATTTGAAACCAACAAAAATATACCTACCAATACAACAGCATTTTGTCTAATTTTACATGATAGAATTATAAATTACAATCCATTAACAAATGTCGTAAAAATGTATTAAAATATTTTTTTTATTTATATAATATGTAATATTAAATTATATTAAATTATGTTTGTTAATTCTGTGTTAAATCAAATATATGTTTTTAAACTTTATCTCTTGGTTGTTATTTAAAAGATCATAAAGGTCATCAAGAAGACTGATAATAAATAAAACAAGTTAAGAGGTAACTCTAAAAGTCTAAAATAAGATATTCATCTTAATTAATTTTTACCTATAATTTTTTTAACTAAGTACATAACCAGTTAAAAGCGGTTCAAGAGCGGTTCAGAGCGGTTCAAAAGCGGTTTAAAAGCGGTTCAAGAAACAGTTATAAGCGGTTCTCTCATAGACAGATAGACATGTTTAATAAAGAGTTAAAGAAACGGCTTATTATTAAACGAAGAAACGTAAAAAATAAATTAAAACTATTAAAGCAGGGTGAAGTTCAACAAGAAAATTTGTTTATACCGATAACTAAACATTTAAAAAACATTGAAAGTAAATTAGTTCCTACGAGATCATCTAACATCAACAAAGAGCAAACAACGACAATGGAGACTGCTGCTAGTAATAATAGTGGTAGTAGTAGTAATAGAGATGAGTTAGAAATTGATAAGAAGGAAATAAGTGAATTAAAACAAGCTATTTTAAAAAATATTAAACTAAACAAAAATGAAGAGGAAGTTTTTGAAATTAAAGATGAGGAGGAGAAGGAGAATGAGGAGGAGGAGGAGGAGAAAGAAGAACAACAACAACCGCTATCAGATATTAGTCAAGAAGCATTTGAAGAATATTTGAGTCAGTATCATGCATTACCAAGAATAGTTATTTACGTACCAAGGGAAGTAAGTAGACGTTTGCAGTCGAGAAGGGATATTAACGCTCGAGGCGTTAGCCGAGAGCGGTAACACTTCGAGACTGCAAATTACTTACTTCCCGTGTTGCGTACAATATTTTTTCTACTACCACGCGCATAAGTCATGTTCGAGAAACATTTGTTTTGGTGGCAGGCACCTTTACAATTAAAATACTGTCTTTGTCAATGTGATCTACCGTCATCTGTGTAAGCTCACTTTGCCAACATGCTCCAGATATTCCCATTATTAGAGCCACCTAAAAATATCTTTTAAAAAAATACCTTATCTAATATTCTTATCTAATACTTTCGATTACTTTGGCGTATTCAACATTTTGTGTTTTTAGAAACATTATTAGTTTTGCAAATGTACTTATAATATTATGATTTACTTCTATCGTAGCTTTTATCATGCTGTGTACCTATAGACCATATGAACGACGCTTTTAAGGTTTTTGCTTTCTCTGTGAAGAAGTATGTTTAGATTTCAGCCATTCCATAAAACTTGAATATTCTTTCTTACAACGAAACTCAGATTATTGGGAAGAAGTTTCTTTTAGTTTCATTTGCTGTCTACTGCTCTCGAAATCAATAATTTTAAAACAACCATTTAAAAATACGTACTATAAAAATAACAACGAATTTAATAGTTAATTTAAATTTGACAGCTGTCAAACAGAATAGCTTTGTTAGTAGTAATGATTCTAAATCTAAAAAATATAAATTTGTATAGGTATAATTTACTGAAAAATCATTGCTGTTATACATATTAATAAATAATTAAAAAAATAGTAATACAATTATAAATTTATAATTTGTATTTGACATTTAATTTTGAGACAATTCGTAGTTTACCCTACGAACATAACTTATTCTTTGCAGGCGAGTTGTAACCAATCAAAATCGTGTAAAGTAAAAGTCCCATGGGAGTTTGTTTTACATGTTTCTGATTGGACAGAATTGTATTTTACAATCCCGATGAATGTTTATGATCACTTACACTCCTCAAAAGTATCATGTAAAACTCTATTTTACAAAGTGGTAGGAGAAAAAATATATTAAAGGTTTGCATGAAGATGAAAATAATGAATATGACCAACTAAACGGTGTACGTCTTGATCCAACTACTGAAAAGTTGATGATTGGTAATTCTCAACTATTTATTGAGGGTAGTGATATACATGTACAAAACAAAAGATATATAGGGACTCCCGGTCTATATGAATTATTATTTAAAAAAAATCCTGGTGATTTTACAAACTTTGATTTAGATAATTATAAAAAAATAGTACTAGCAACAAATGTCTTCCGCAAAAATTATGATCAATCTCAACAGATTTTAGGTAATAGGGGAAGTAAATATAAAAGAATAATTGCACCGATTTATCATGGTAAAGGATGGAGGTGACCAACAACAATAAAATAGATTATGTACACTGGGACGATCCAAATGAGTTAGTTGAACGATTACGTTTACTACATGCGTCACAACTAGCTGGACATACAGGTCATGTGAATGAAATAAATTCTATTGTGGAAGAACTTGTTGAGGCCGGTATTATAGAGACAAAGTGAAAAAAAAATGTCAATTGTTAAACAACAAATTGTTAAAGAAATACACAAGCCAGTGAGAATTAACTTTAAACGACGTAGAATAATACTAAAATCCTTAACTGACTTATTTCAAGCTGATCTCGCCGATATGCAGAAATACTCGGATAAAGGTTACAAGTATATTCTTGTAGTAATAAATTGCTTTTCTAAATACCTTTGGGCTATTCCACTTAAAGATAAATCTGGTGTAGAAGTTTCTAAAGCAATGGAACAAGTATTCAAACAACAAACACCGAAAAATCTACAAACTGATATGGGTACTGAATTTTTCAATGTTTCAATGAAAAAACTATTAAAAAAATACAATGTTAACAACAATGTATACAGAAAAAAAGGCTGCTATTGCTGAACGAGTTATTCGAACTTTGAAATCTATGTTGTGGAAGGAATTTAGTTTTAATGGATCATACAAATGGGTCAATATTCTACCTGATATTGTAAGGATGTATAATAATAAAAAACATCGAACTACCGGTATGAAACCTATAGATGTTACATTAAAACATGAAAAATATCTATTAAATACAGCTTATAACCATCTAAAACGTGTAGATTTATCGAGTCAAAAATTTAAAATTGGTGATCATGTTCGAATTTCAAAAATTAGAGGTGTGTTTGATAAAGGATATCTACCAAACTGGTCCACTGAAATATTTACTATACGTTAGATAAAGTTATCCAATCCATTAACCTATTTACTAAAAGATTACAAAAATCAAGATATTTTGGGTGGCTTTTACGCTGAACAATTACAAAAAGTTAAACACTCTGATGTTTATCTGGTGGAAAAAATATTAAAAAGAAGAAAAAATAAAGTGTTTGTTAAATGGTTAGGCTTTGATCACTCACATAACTCGTGGATTCATAAGAACAATATATAGAAGGGACAGGTAGTAGTAGAGAGAGAGAAGGGGTAGGAGTATATATATTTACCTGTTTCATTCAAAAATTCATTAGTTTAATTGTTGTTGAAATTAAAAAATAAAAATAAAAAATAAAATACTCATTATTGATGTACAAGGTTTCTCGTTTCCTTCCGAAAATGTTTTTCTCTGTAGAGAAATTTCAATTTTTAATGTGGGGATGGAAGATTATGTTCACAAATTGGTTACATTACCCATTACAAAAGAAATGTTAAATTCAAATTTATACAAATATAAAAATGAATGTGGATTGGATTGGAGTTCATGGGATGAATGTGACGAAATATGTTATGAAGACATATCAAAGTTTTTACGTGGTTATGTGTTGGATGGAACAATTCTAGTGAAAAATAATAAAGTTAAGAGTTATTTGGAAAAATTTCTACACAACCTTATTATAAGTTTAGAAAATGAAAATGATCCAAATTTTCTCTCTGACATTGAAATGAAAAAGATTTTCCGATCTCACCAGTGTCCAAATCACTCTACTAGTACGCAAGCGCAATGTGCTTTAGAAAATGTACATAATCTATATTTTTGGTATACTTATTGTAAAAAATAGTAATAAATAAATAAAATAAAAATGAAAATATAATAACTTGTATTACTGCAGCAAAAATAAATACATCTGACTTTTGTTGAAATATCAAAAATAATCATCTATCAAAAAACTTGTTTCGCCTTCTTTTATATTAACCACGATCCACTGTCTTGGCAACGGTGATCTTCCATATTTTCTATACAGGTTGAGATTATTTTGCTATCCATACGAATAATCTCATAAAGCTTTTCAAAAAGAAAATGAATCTTAATCAGTGATTATTAAATCACTGAAAAAGAAAAGAAGAGACCAAATGATCGCCAACGATTGCATATAACTAAAAATGCACGAGCACCACAAATACTCCCTCCTTAAAAAAAATTAAATTGATATATGTATATAAATCAATGAAAATTATGATTAAAAAATAACTAAAAAACTGAACTAAAAACTATTTAAATTATTAATAGAAAAAGTGACGACTTTCTTTTTCTTGGTTGGCACCTGGGTGCTATCAATTTGCTCATTTAATAAAAAAGCTGGTTTAGTCATGTCAATGTTAACACTTCTTTCGCGATTACCTTTCAAAATTTAAAAAACTTTTTCACTTCTAGAAACCGCTTTGAAAGGACCGTCGTACGGTGCTGTGAGGCTTGGTTTAATACCCGGAACTTTTAAGAAAACGAATTCTGAATTTTTTAACTCTGTATGAACAAATGTTTTTGCTGAACCATGTCTTTGTACTTGAGATGGTTTAATGTTATTAAAAATTTCACGAAGTTTAATTAAAATAGGATAAATATCTAAATTTTCTTTAGAAGTATTAAAGAATTCACCAGGAATACGTAGCGTTTGTCCATAAACAAGTTCTGCGGGTGAACATTGTAAGTCCTCTTTTATTGCAGATAGCAAACCTAAAAGAATCAAAGGCAATTCATCTTTCCAAGAATTTGAAGTTAGTTTTGACACAAGAGCTGATTTAAGAGTCCGATGAACTCTTTCAATCATGCCGTTCCCTTGTGGATGATAAGGTGTGGTGTGTAAACTTTGAAAACCTAATTGTTTACTGAATTCTTTGAATGAACTTGATTCGAATTGAGTACCTTGATCGTGTGTAATTTTATGAGGTATTCCGAAACGTGGAATATATTGATTTATTAGAGTTCTAATAATATTTTCTGATTCAATATTCCGAAGTGGGTAAACTTCTATCCACCTAGTAACTCTATCAATGACTGTGAGTACGTAAGTGCAACCTTTTGAAGGCTTCAATGGACCTACTAAGTCAATGTGAATATGTTGAAATTTACCTTCAGGGACGTTAAAATCTCCTAGACTAGATTTGGTGTGTTTGAAAATTTTTGATTTTTGGCACTGAATACATGATTTCGTCCAAAGATTAATGT
Organism: Altica lythri; assembly: GCA_964028335.1. Lineage (NCBI taxonomy): Eukaryota > Metazoa > Arthropoda > Insecta > Coleoptera > Chrysomelidae > Altica > Altica lythri. The sequence goes on along the minus strand of OZ034803.1, from coordinate 19,958,917 downwards.
TTTTATTCATATGAGGCCAGAAGTATATGTTTTTAATTGCTTTGATTGTGGCTTTAATGCCTAAATGAGCTACGTTATGTACTTTAAGAAAAGAACTGTAACGTAAACTTTGAGGAATATATATACGTTGTTTATTAGTAGAAGTTTCATACCAAATTTTGAAATTATGTGTTTCAACTTTAATTTGTTTGAGGAAAACCTTATTGTTTCTTCTTTGGTTTGAAGAATTTTGTTTTTGTAAAAGACTAGTTAATGCTATATCTGAATTTTGTTCGTTAAATATATCTTGTAAAGTGAAATTAATATTATCGATTTGATCGTGCTCAATTCGGCTAAGAAAATCTGAAACTTCAACGTTTTTGCTGCCTACGTATTTAATTTTGTTAGTAAATTGTAGAATATATTCGAAATATCTAAATTGACGTGGTGATTTTTCTGATTTCGAAAAAATTGCTTTTTCTATAGGTTTGTGATCTGTAAAAACATGGAAATCTACGCATTCTAACATGTAACGAAAATGTTTAATGGACTCATAAATAGCAAAAAGTTCTTTGTCAAAAACACTGTAGTTTTGTTGACTTTTGGTTAATTTTTTAGAGAAATATGCTAAAGGTTGTCTAACATCTTGAATAACTTGCTCTAAAGTACTACCTATGGCTGTTGAGCTAGCGTCTGTAGTTAAGATCAATTTTGCTCCTTCTTTAGGATGATTAAGCAAAGATGCTTTAATTAACATTTCTTTTGCTTTTTCAAAACATTCTTGGCATTCTTTTGGCCAATTTTCAATATTTTTAATCTTGGTTGCATTTAAATAATTAATGAATTCGTGTAAAGGACTTAAGATTTTTGCGAATCGAGGTACAAATTTATGATAAAAATTAACCATTCCTACAAATCTTTGTAATTGTTTGCAAGTTTTTGGAATTTCGTAATCTGAGATAACTTTAACTCGTTCATCAGATGGCAAAATTCCTTCTGGAGTGATAGAATGACCTAAAAAGTTAACCTTAGTAACTCCAAAAATACATTTAGATGGTTTGACATTAACGCCAAATTTTTCTAACCTTTCAAATAAAATATCTAGATGATGTAAATGTTCTTGTTCATTTCTGCTAAAAATTAAAATGTCATCTAGGTAAACGAACAAAAAATCTAATCCTCTGGTGACTTCATTAATAAATCTTTGAAATGTATTACCAGCATTACGGAATCCAAAAGGAGTACGTAGAAATTCGAATGCACCAAATGGAGTAGTAATTGCTGTTTTGTAAATATCTTCTTCAGCCACGGGTATTTGATGATACGCTCTTACTAAGTCGATTTTTGAAAAAATTTGAGATCCGTGAATTTTTAAATTAATGTCAGAAATCAACGTTAATGGATAACGTTCTGGAATTGTTTGTTTGTTAAGAAAACGATAATCACCGCAGGGACGCCAATCTGCAGAGTCCTTCTTAGGAACCATTTGCAATGGTGACGGCACTGAAGATGATGATGGCCTGCAAATACCTAAGTCGACCATGTCTTCAAATTCTTTTTTGGCAATTTTATATTTAAGGGGATCTAACCTTCTTGGCTTACTATAAGGTAAATGCCATTCGGTAATTATGTGATGTTTTACATCATGTTTTGCTTCAGAATGAAAATTGGGAGATGAAAAAATGCTAGAATACTTTTTAAAATAATTTGTATACTGATTTTCAACCGTAAATAGTTTTGGGAGTTCCTGATTGAAATTTTGTAATCTACCAGTGGAAATAATAAAAGTTTCGTTATCTATTAATTTTTGTTTTTTTAAATCAAGTAGCAATCCAAAATTAGATAAGAAATCCGCACCTATTATGGGTTTAGCTATATCTGCAATTGTAAAAAGAAAAGGAAATTTTCGGCGTAAACCGAGGTTTACGTTCAGAAATTTTTTTCCATAAGTTAGAATAGTATTGCCTGAAGCGGAAGTCAGTAATATATTTTTATCTTTTTTATGATTGCTAAACATATTGTAGGGAAGACAGCTGATGTCTGCTCCACTATCAACGAGAAAATTTAATTTATTAGTTTTATCGTAAACAAAAAGACGTTTTGACATAGGAACACTGTTGGTAGATTTACAATTATTTACGGTTGAGCTATTTAGTTTTTTGAATTTGTATTAATTTTGTTGAAAGTGTCTGATAAAAGACATGGTGGACCGTTACATTTTTTGGCATTATTTCCAAAATTTTGATGATAATAACATAAATTGCCTGATTTATCACGACTTCTATTCCGATGATTACTTGAATTTACTGATAAATCGCGGCTTTTTGATCTGTTTCGGTAAGTTTGACATTGAAATTTATGGTAATCGTCTGATGAAAAATTATTTCTAAGAGAGGTTATTTCTCTTTCAAATTCAGTTTGTTTATCTAATTTGTTCTTAAAAATATTTTGACAATGATCTATAAAGTTAGTAATTGTTTTGTTCAAACTAGACATTTCGTCTGATTTAGAAAAATTTTGAATTTCAAAGACAGATTTCGAGTTTTGTCTAAGTGTTTCCCAAATTTTATCTGCAAGATTTAATAAATGAGAGATAATTTTGACTAGAAGAAGTTAGAGCAATTTCAATTACATCCGGTAACCGCCTTCTCCATAATTTAATTAATAATTTTTCATCGATTGTTTTATCACCTGCTATTTGCAAAAGTTCTCTGTAATATGTAGAAGGTTTTTTATCACCTAATTCAGAGCTAGACAGCAATTTATCTAAACGAGCTTCCTCTGATAATGTTAACCGACTCAGAATGGTATCTTTTAGAAAATTATATAAATCATTTACTGGAGGTTTACTAATTACATCATAAACCTCGCTAAAAATTTCTGGCGGTAAATGTGCCACAGTAATGTGATATTTACTTTTGTCACCTTTGACATTATAAATAAAAAATTGCCTTTCTAATTGTTTGAACCGAAGTTCTGGTTTTGATGACCAGAAAGTTGGGAGTCTAATATTTTTTAAGTTTTCTAAAGAATCAATACCCTCAGTGACAGAGATATTTGGCTCTGTCATATTAAAATGGTTATATGCAATCTTTCTAAAAAATGGCAAATCAAATGGCTCACCTAATCAAATCCTTTTTGGAGAAGCTTCACGCGATTATCCGTAGGATTTCGATTCGGTATGCTTAGCTCAAAACGTTTGGGTCTGGATGCTCAGGTCGGAAAACTCTGGTCGTGATGCTCTGATTCTGCTTTAGTTCATCTTGGGTTCAGCTTAAGTTCAACTCGGGGTCAGCTTGAGTTTAGATTGGGTTCAGCTTGAGTTCAACTCGGGGTCAGCTTGAGTTCAGATTGGGTTCAGCTTGAGTTCAACTCGGGGTCACCAATATTTTAGTGCAATGGTCATTACACCAAAATTAAAATAAAATAAAAATGAAAATATAATAACTTGTATTACTGCAGCAAAAATAAATACATCTGACTTTTGTTGAAATATCAAAAATAATCATCTATCAAAAAACTTGTTTCGCCTTCTTTTATATCAACCATGATCCACTGTCTTGGCAACGGTGATCTTCCATATTTTCTATACAGGTTGAGATTATTTTGCTATCCATACGAATAATCTTATAAAGCTTTTCAAAAAGAAAATGAATCTTAATCAGTGATTATTAAATCACTGAAAAAGAAAAGAAGAGACCAAATGATCGCCAACGGTTGCATTCTATAAAGTGTGGTGTGTTAGTTAAGAATTAATTAATTACAATGTGCACTAACTTACATCTTTTTTGAGGATGTTACACAATGATGTTAAAATATGATGAGTGATCGTCATGAATAACAAAACTATCTAATACAGTTGAAGCTTTGTATAATAAAATGATTAAAAACACATAATAAGTTTCCGGATTACTTAATCACAATAAAATATTAAAAGTTAATTAAAAATTATCAATAAAATTCACCATAATGTTTAAAATTCTTTGGTCGTACTTCGGCCGGTACAAATTACGGTTAGAACAATTCTTCTTTTATTATGTTAGACAGACGTCAGTTCGTTATCAAGGTTGGCCTTTTGCTGTATGCCCTCTCAGTACAATCAGTTAGTAATGATGAAATTACAATCACTTTAAGATTATTGTTTGTCTCGATTTTCTAAGATTGGTACATAATAATACAATATATATATATATATATATATATATATATATATATATATATATATATATATATATATATATATATATATATATATATATTGTAATGGAACTTCTTATCCATAACTTAACCTCCGTTGGTCTTCTTAACTGAACACACAATTTCTCCTGGGCTGGGATCAATCCTTGACTAATCTACAATTATATATTTTAAATTTAAATAAACACAATAAATAACTAATGAAATTATACGTCCTTTTTTTATAAAAACTTCTTTTTCTCTCCGGCCTATCTTTGTTGGTTCTGTTCCTTTAACTTTCCCTTACTTCTTCGATCCTCTAGACTGTTCCTGTTTTCATATGTTTCCTTTCAACATCCTTTCTTTCATTTCCTCCAACTCTTAGATGGTTCGGCTATTCATAAGTTCCTTCTTTCTTTTACTGTTAAATCTTCTTTACTTGTGCTGGTTTAATTTTTTATATATACGTTTTCTCAGTTCTTTAATTTGATTCAGTTTGTGTATTTTAGTAAATTATACCAATTATATTGATTCTAAATGTATATTTTTGAAAATTATGGTGACATTTACAATTCTTCATTAATTCAATTAAAATCAAATCAAAATCAACAGTTCCCTCTCCCTTGGCAACCCTTTACATTTTTTTTTAAGGAGTGATCACACCCAGACAAACTTTGAATATGTGATCAACGGGGTTGTTAAAAAAAAATCCATTACAAAATTCCCAAATTTACATTTAAAATTTTTCATTTGTGGAAAATTTGAAATGAAAATTTCCCATTTTATTTGCCAATTTACTATCTATTATCTAATTACTACCTATGTAACATAAAAAAAATATGTCTTGAGTCTATTTCCTATTACCTTTCAGTCAGAAATTTATATATTTGATTTATATGAAATTTTCCTCTCCTTACTTGTGTGTATGGATCTGTTAGTATACAACTATCAATTATTCTTGCATCCAGACAAATTCTGATTATTCCTTTTCTTAACAATAACGATTGGATTTTTAAATTGTGTATGACTATATGCTATGATGCCATCGTTCAATAAATTATTAATTTCTTCTTTTACTCGATTTATAAATTTATATGGTATTGGATACGTTTTTACCTTAAAATTTTTAATATCGCATACCTGAAATTTATGAACATATTGTTTTGCTACTCTTGACTCCTTTGTTATTAATTTTTCATACTTTTTAATTAATTCTTTTATTTTATGTATATACTTTTTTTTTTTTCATAATCAATAACAATTTCACCATCTATATTATCATAACATACCATTTTTTTATCATTATCATAACAATTAATATTCATATTTTTCATTTCTTTTTCATCCTCCATATTCTTATACGTACTAAAATGTATCCAATTATCATTTAATTTAATTTTCATTTGCTCATAATTTATAATGGCATTATATTTATACAGTAAATCACTACCTATTACCATGTCTGACTCCATATTATGAACTATAGCCAATTTCAAATTATAAATTTTGTCTAATACAAATCAATTTAAATTTATTACTTCGTTTACTTCACATACTTTTTTATTATTTGCTCCAATTATTGTAATTTTTGAAATTTTCCTTATGTCTTTTTCTTGTAAATTTGCAATTAGTTTTTGGTTTACCAATGATATTTCAGATCCTGTATCAATTACTACATTTACAATATAATTATCAATTTTGCCTTCAAATTTAATTAAACCATTACTTTCATCAACTTTATCTTTTAATTTTATAAATTCTCTAGGGTGTTCATATGTACAAATATATAAATTTCTCTTCAAAGTGCTACTATTTAAAAATCCTTGTTGACTCATTTCGACATTCCATAGAAGTCGAACATCCAGCAGTATCCAAAGATACCGAATTTATACTGTTTAATGCATCAGATACACTAACACTTCTTTGTGGGCTCTGCCCGTCTATTGTCACAAAATTTAATTGTCTTTCTCTATGAATATTTTCAGCAGAATTAGATCTTTGTCTATTATTATTATTATTATCATGCTTGTTATTATTAATGTTATTATTATTCGGTTGGTAATTTCTATCATTGTATTGTCGATTTTGCATATAAAAACCAATGTTTTGTTGTCTTGAAAAATCTAAATTATTATTGCTTCTTGTATTATTGCCATATCTGTTGACATTTCTCTTATTATATTGATTGTTTGGATTATATGAGTTATTGTTATTGTTTATTCCTGTATCGTAATTGTTATTATTTCTGTCATATGTATTGTTTTGTCTATTATCATTATTTCTATTGATATTCCTTTTCTGTATATAGTTCATACCGTTACTGTTTCTTCTGTCGGTACTTATGTTGTTATTTAAATTTCTGTCCACTCTCATCAAATAGAAATTTAAACCTTCCATACTTCGTATGTTTTGTACAGCTATAGTCTCTGCAATTTGCGGTTTAAAATGTCGAGATAAATACATCACTATCTCAGCCTCACTCATGTTTGGTTCTAAAAATTGTGCAACATTAAAAATTTGTGTTACATAATTATTCATATTTGAACCCTTATTTTCATCAAATCTTCCAAAGTATAACTTTTCCCTTACGTAACTTTGAGCATTTTCACCCCAAAAATATCCTAAAAATAACTTCTCAAAATCCTCAAAACTGTTTATTTCATTTTCTTTACTGGTAAACCATGTTAATGCATGATATACCAAGTGATCTCTTATTATTTCCTTTATTTCTTCAATATCGGTATAACACTTAATTTTGTTTTTTATTATTTTAACAAAAATCTTCGGATGTAGTTTATTTATATTTCCTTCAAACTTGTGATTATTATTTCCTCCATTGCAAATAGTTATTGTTCTTGCTCCTCCCTTGCTCTTTTCTAATTCTCTTAGTAACATGTTGTTTTCTTCTACTTGTTTTTGTTTCAATTGCTCAATCTCATCCTTAAACTTTTTAACATAGTTGTATGATTCATTACAATCACCCTGTGCAGCTTCAATACTCAATGCAATTCCTTCATTTAGTCTTTTTTGTACGTCTATGATATTTTCCTTATTTTCATTAATTTCTTTTTCAATTTTTTGTAGTCTTCCTAGACTATCCTTTTCTTGTTTCTCTAACTTCTCTTCTACTATCTGCATCTTTTTTTGATTTTCTTGTAAATTAACTTTTACGTACTGTTCCATATTTTTAAACCTCTCATTTACTTCACCTCTAAATTTATTAAACTCTTCCCTTAACTCTTTATGTTTTACAGAGAGTTTATTTTCCAGTCCATCACATTTTTCTTTCATAAAATTTTTAATTTCATGACTCTGTTCCTTGTTTTGTTTCATTATTTCGTGCAACATACTTATAACGTCAGTTTCCCCTTTTTGTTTTTTGTCTTCAGAATTGTTATCTTTTTCTCCTCCCCCTTGCATATCTGACGAAATTACTATTGGTTGCATTACTCCTTCCTCCAAAACTTCTCTTCCCGACGTTTCCACTTCTTCTGATACTTCTTCCACAATAAATCGATACGTTTCTGGATCTTTTTCTTCACTTATTATTGACTGAGTCAATCTTTCAAATAAATCCTTCTTTTTTCCATTGCTATCGAGACCTCTTTTTCCAGCAATTCCGCTTTTAATTCCAAAACTTTTAATTCTATCAATGTTTTTCCAATATTTTCCTGCCTCTCTTCCATCATCTGTTTTTCTTTTTATTTAATACTATACTTGATTTTAATATATTAAAAAACCACTAACTACAATAACACTATAATTATTTAACACACTCTTACTAAACCATAGCAAAGTTTATCCAATTATTCTACTGCACCGCACAATATTAATATCTATTTGTTTTTATAACACCTTTATACATTAAATTTGGCAATTATTATTAAAAATTTTCATTTCTTTTCCCAATTATAGTACTTTTTAAAAAAAATTATAGCAGTAGGTATAACAATTTTAAATTTACTATTACCTTTATGGCAATTAGGTGATATGATGTTTAAATTTTAAATGTTTTTTAACTTACGATACTGGTCAAAATTTTTACAAAACTTCAAAACTGTTAAAGCTCTACGTTGGGCGCCATTTTGTAATGGAACTTCTTATCCATAACTTAACCTCCGTTGGTCTTCTTAACTGAACACACAATTTCTCCTGGGCTGGGATCAATCCTTGACTAATCTACAATTATATATTTTAAATTTAAATAAACACAATAAATAACTAATGAAATTATACGTCCTTTTTTTATAAAAACTTCTTTTTCTCTCCGGCCTATCTTTGTTGGTTCTGTTCCTTTAACTTTCCCTTACTTCTTCGATCCTCTAGACTGTTCCTGTTTTCATATGTTTCCTTTCAACATCCTTTCTTTCATTTCCTCCAACTCTTAGATGGTTCGGCTATTCATAAGTTCCTTCTTTCTTTTACTGTTAAATCTTCTTTACTTGTGCTGGTTTAATTTTTTATATATACGTTTTCTCAGTTCTTTAATTTGATTCAGTTTGTGTATTTTAGTAAATTATACCAATTATATTGATTCTAAATGTATATTTTTTAAAATTATGGTGACATTTACAATTCTTCATTAATTCAATCAAAATCAAATCAAAATCAACAGTTCCCTCTCCCTTGGCAACCCTTTACAATTTTTTTTAAGGAGTGATCACACCCAGACAAACTTTGAATATGTGATCAACGGGGTTGTTAAAAAAAAATCCATTACAATATATATATATATATATACTTGTTTTATTTTAGATATAAGTAATTGTATTTCAAAAAATAATTTTAGTCATTTTCAAAAACTTGAATGAAATAGAAATGCAAATTGTACAACAAGAAACTGATTTTAAAATAGAAAATAACATATTTGAAGAGTTAAATAAATCGAGAATTTCCAAACATGGGAAACTATTTCCTTTAACCATTAGATGTCTGATAGTAGGACCTTCAAACTGGGGTAAAACTAATGTTATGGTTAATTTATTGGAACATCCAAATGGGTTAAAGTTTGAAAATGTATACCTTTATTCAAAATCTTTAATGCAACCAAAATATCAATATTTGGAGATGTTATTGAAACCTGTTAAAGAAATTGGCTATTATACATTTAGTGAAAGTGAAAATATAATGCACCCATCTGAAGCTAAACCAAATTCAATTTTTATTTTTGATGATGTGAGCTGTGAAAATCAAAACGTGATTAGAGAATATTTTAGTATGGGACGACATTCGAAAGTAGAACCTTTCTATCTGACACAGTCATACGCTAAATGTCCTAAACACCTTATACGTGACAACCTAAATGTTTTAATTGTTTTCAAACAAGATGATTTACATTTACGTCACATCTACAATGATCACATTGGAACTGACATGGATTTTAACGAGTTTAAAAATATTTGTTCTATATGTAGGAATGATGTTCCGTATGGATTTTTATCAATTTTCAAAGACTTTGACATCAACAAAGGTCGATATAGAAAAATGCTTGATGAATTTATAATAAATTAACATAAATTGTTATAGAGAAAAAAAACAAATTTTAAAATAATTATGTTTGTGTGTGTGTGTGTGAGGAATTACTGTAATAAAAATCTGTTAGAAAAAATACCCTGTATGTATTCATTATGTAGGTACACTAACATTAATGTTCATCTTCGTCGTCGTCATCGTTGTCATTTCCATCCTTTTCCTGCTCCTGCTCCTCACTGGTGGTTGCTGCATCATCATCATCTTTTTCAATGAACGGTAGTTCGATCATGCGGGTGTTGCTTCTGGATATCATCCTGTGGACATCATCCGCATCCTCTTCTACAAAATTGTACCCATACATTCGCACCACTCTTTCCACCACTTTAAAATCATCCATATTATCGATTTTAAGTCGCATGTATTTGATTGGTAGCTGTTGAAACTTTTTTTTAAGAGTTTCAGCCCTTGGCGAATACGACAATTGGATAAATACTTTATCCCCTTTCAAAGAAATATTCTTCACACCGTATCTAAATAATAAGAAAAAAATACTTGTTTCAAAAAATATTCAAAATATTACAATGTAAAATTGAAAACTTACCTAAATAGTGTCTTGGTGAAAATTAAGACATCTTTTGGTTGAAAGTTTACCTTATCCTGAGTAAAAAGAACTAAAGTTGATGGTACGGATGCCATGTTCACTACACTTAATTCAAAATACTAAATAACATACATGAATAGCTTTTTCTTTTATAAATATTATATTATAAAAAAATTGTTATTTTCAAAAACAAGTTTATTGCTTATTCTTAATTTCTGCTGATGATCATGAGGACGATGCATGATTTACATCATGTGTTTTTCGATTTATTGAAAAACATGTAACTTTCTAATGAGAGATAATGCAACATTTATCAACATATATTTTTAAAAAACTGTAAAAAAAAAATGTAAAATTGCAACTTTGTAACATAATACGTTCAAAGATAAAGTCACGTTGCACATGGTACAGTTGTTATCAATCATGAGGACGATGCATGATTTACATCATGTGTTTTTCGATTTATGGAAAAACATGTAACTTTCTAATGAGATAATGCAACATTTATCAACATATATTTTGAAGAAACTTGTAAAATTGCAACTTTGTAACATAATACGTTCAAAGATAAAGTCACGTTGCACATGGTACATATCATTTCAAACAAGGTTAGTGATAAAAAGTCACGTTGATGATGTGATCAACAACAAAAGTTCTTATTTCAAAGTCATTGTGGGGTGATGAGTTTATCTATACATATATAAATCAAAATTGAAAAAGCAACAGCACCAGTCGTTATTTTTGTTAAAGGCGCACCACTAACAACACAAATCAACTATGAACACCACCGCCACCAGCAGCAGTAGCAGCAGCAGCAGCTTAGATAAAATGTCATCCCAAGCTGTAGAGAAAATTGAGTCAGTAATTAGAATAATTAAATCACAAAAAGATTATCGATTTCATATTCAACATTTAAAAAAGATAATTAGCATTTTAAAAAGGGGTCTTAGGAATCATGATCATAATCTAGGTAATTTTGCTAAAATTGAAAATAATTTGGCCATTTTAAAATGTTGTCGAAACAAATTTCAAATTAATTTAAAAACTAGTAAAAAATTTAAAAATCGTCAATTGATTTGGGAAGACTTGGATTCTTGTTTTAATAATCGTATTAAAACAGGCATTATAATGAATTTAAAATTTAAGGATCCAAAAGTCTTTCTCGATAAAGCGTTTAGAATTTTTGTTAACCGTATTAAAAAGGAATTAGTAACATCATTATTGAAAGTTAATGTGATTCTAGCTGCTATATTTATTAAACCATCTCAAAACGTAGAACGTTCAACGAAATATTTTACAACTAAAAATAGTATCATTGATCCTACTACAGATTTCGTTGAATGGTATACAAGTAATATAAGCAATAAAATTTTACATAAAATGGAGGAGTTTCAAGAGCGCGACAGTGGTTGGGCGTTAATTGAAATCCTCTATTTAAAAATTAATATTAATTCGTATAATCCAATACATGTTGGTTTTTCAACAAATGTTGATTTACCACCATTTATACGTAAACGAAAAGCTGTAATTAATATTAAAAATAATGATATATATTGTTTTCTTTGGGCTATCGTTTCAGCATTACATCCTACACCCAAAGGAAAAAATGTTTCACGTACATCATCTTACCCTCATTTCAGTAAAGTTTTAAAATATGAAGGAATAAATTTTCCAATTGAATTAAAGGATATTTCAAAATTTGAAAAAATGAATAATTTATCAATTAACGTTTACACATTTTCAAAAAATGAAATATTACCAGTAATTTTATCAAAGACTAACTTTTCAATTAAAATTAATTTAATTATGCTTTCATTTGATTATAATCAATACAATACTCAATCAGGTAGTAGTAGTAACAAAATTTTATATCATTTTGCTTATATTAAAAATTTGGGACGGTTAATAAATAGGCAAATAGGAAACGTTAAAAATAAAAAATGGTACTGTGATCGGTGTTTAAATCATTTTATTTCTGAATCAAATTTAAATAAACATATTGCAGATTGTAATGAACTGAATGATAGTAAAGTAAAATATCCCCGTCAGGGTGAAAATATATTGAAATTTAAAAATTTTAAAAATAAATTAAAAGTACCATTTGTTATTTATGCAGATCTTGAAAGCATTTTGATTGATTATATCGATATTAATAGAACGGAAAAAACCAAAAAGGTTCAAAAACACGAAGCCTTTAGTATTGCCTATTATTTGAAATGCTCATACGATGATTCTTTATCAAAATTTTCGTTGTATACAGGAAAAGATTGCGTCGTTTGGTTTACCAGAGAGTTACAAAAAATTGCCAATAAAATCAATCACATTATTCAAAACCCTTTACCTCTATCTCCCATGACACTAGAAGAGAAAAATCACTTTACAAGTACAAATATTTGTTTTGTATCTGAAAAACCTTTTCTATTGGGAGATAGAAATTGTCTGGACCACTGTCACCTGACGGGAAAGTATAGAGGACCTGCTCATAATTCTTGTAATTTAAATTTAAATGACTCGCACAGTATCCCAGTAATTTTTCACAACTTATCGGGTTATGACAGTCATTTTCTAATTAAAACACTTTGTACTGAAATTAAAGGAAATATATCTTTACTACCTCTAAATAAAAAAAAATATATTTCATTTACGAAATATATTGACAATACTAAATTAAACTTCAGATTTTTGGATTCTTTTAGATTTATGTCAAGCAGTTTAGATAAACTTTCGTCTTATTTGGATAATAGTCAAAAAATTATTATTAAAAAATATTTTCCTGATATTCATCAATTTAACTTAGTTACACGAAAAGGTATATTTCCTTATGAATATCTTAATTGTTGGGAAAAGTTACAGGATACTTGTCTTCCACCACGTGACAAATTTTTCAGTAAAGGTCAAAATTTAGAAATCTCCGACAGTGATTACAAACATGCCTGTAACGTTTGGAACACATTTCAATTACATACTCTACAAGACTATGCTGAATTGTATTTAAAAACGGACGTTCTACTTTTAGCGGACATCTTTGAAAGTTTTCGAGCAACTTGTTTAAAAACTTATAACTTGGACAGTTTGCATTATTTTACAGCACCCGGACTGGCATTTGACAGTATGTTGAAAATGACAAAAATAGAACTTGAACTGTTTACCGAAGACCAATCTGATATGGCACTCTTTATTGAGAGAGGTAAAAGAGGAGGAATATCTCAGTGCAGTAACAGATATGCAAAGGCAAACAATAAATATATGGGAAACGAGTACAATTCCAATGAAAGAGACTCATATCTCATGTATTTTGATGTTAATTTGTATGGTGCTGCAATGTGTTGTTCCTTACCGTACGGAGGTTTTGAATGGGTGAACGATATTGATGTGTACAACGAAAATTTTATGAACATTTCAGCAGATAGTCAATACGGTTACATTTTAGAAGTTGACATTGAATACCCGAAGCATTTATTTGACAGTCATAAAGATCTACCACTCTGTCCGGAACATTTAGTACCACCAATATCAAATTCGGAAATTCCAAAATTAGTAACTACCTTTTATAAAAAGGAAAGATATGTAATTCATTATTTGAATTTACAACAAGCGGTAAATTTGGGTTTAAAAATTACAAAAATTTATAGAATTTTAAAATTTAAACAATCTAAATGGTTGAAAATATTTATCGATTTAAACACTGAGTTGAGAAAACAAAGCAAAAATGAATTCGAGAAAGATTTTTATAAACTAATGAACAACTCACCTTTTGGTAAAACAATTGAAAATGTTAGAAAATATAAAGATGTGAAACTGGTTATTAAATGGGAAGGACGGTATGGTGCGAACTATTACATATCCCAACCAAATTTTCACAGTTGTGAAGTATTTGCTAAGGATATGATTCTAATTGAAATGAGAAGAATGAAAATTACATTTAACAAACCTATTTTTGTGGGTATGACAATATTAGATATTTCAAAATCTTTTTTATATAATTTTCATTATAAATACATAAAACCAAATTATAATGATAAATCAAAGCTTTTATACAGTGACACAGATCCCTTAATATATCAATTTTACGACAATGACATTTATAGGTATATAAAAAATGACATTAATATGTTTGACACATCCGACTATGCTGAAAACAATGTGTTTGATATCCCACAAAGGAATAAAAAAGTATTAGGTTTGATGAAGGATGAAAATAACGGTAAAGTAATGTTGGAATTTGTGGGATTACGATCAAAAATGTAGTTTTAAAATACAAATTGAAAAAGACAATATAGAGAAAAAAATACGGGAACAACAATTGGAAAGATATAGTGAAAATTATATGAAAAATTTTATATCTAATATTGGTATAGTAAAGAAAGCTAAAGGTATTCAATCATCAGCTTTACGTATGATTTCTTTTGATGATTACAAAAATTGTTTATTTTATCAAACACAATATACAATCAATCAGAATGTAATCAAATCTAAAAAACATAATGTTTTTACTATTCAAGAAAATAAATCAGCATTAAATCCGTATGATGACAAAAGAATTGTTATTCATACACAAACTGACACGTTACCATGGGGATTCAATGATTGATTTTTTTTTTATTTGTTTTAGAAATACCTAAATTATGATCCTACATTGTTAATACTTGTTAGAGAAGAAGTAGTAAAAGTTTGCAAATTTTGCTACACACCTCTTAAACCTTCAGCATACAATTATCATGTAAAAAAGTATCATAAAAAAATAAAAAAAAATCGTTAATCTTGTTTGATTTATTTGTTCTATTTACTAATTTTATTCTCTCACAAGACACAGACGACTACGGCAATGTTGACTTTGACCAACAACAACAACAATCACTATTATTATGGAACCCTTTGGTGTGAATACTGTGAAAAACATTTCTGTTTTTGTTCAGATTCAATTAGACGTCATAATATATGTACAAAAAGAAAACTTTCTACAGATGATTTGCGTTGTTTAGAAAGAATTCCAAAATCTTAAATTTATTATTGTGATCGTATAATAAATAAAAAAAATTCTAACATGTATTATCGACAATTTATAGGCAATACTTAGTTAACGTTAAACAATAGTTTTCGTTACTTGTTCCGGATTTGTACCGCGGATTTTTGAGTTTTTTGTAGATCTATTCCAATAAAAAACGAAAAAAAAGAGAAAATTATTAATAGGTCAGTTCAACAACGTAGGTACAATATGTAATTAGGTTCGAGCTCTTGTCATCGAAATTACCATAGCGTATCAATATAGAAATAGTAATATGCGGTCACTTTGACAACGTTATGGGCAATATGTAGTTAACCTCTAACAATAGGTTTTTGCTACTGGTTCAGGATTTGTTCCGCAATTTGGTAAATGTTTTGTAGATCTATATTAATAATAAACAAAAAAGTGATAGAAGAGTTATAATTGGTGATTTTAACAACGTGTTAATAGTACGTAATTACTTCCGAGCTAATGTCATCGATATAACCATCGGGTATCAATACTGAAATAGTAACAAGTGGTCATTTTAACAACTATATGTGCAATTAAATGGTAGTTTACTTCTAACAAAAATTCTCCGCTATTTGTTTTGGTTTTGTACCGCGATTAGTTGAATATGTCTATTAAGTTAATGTCTATAGAGAAAAAAAAATTACAAAAAGTGATGGAGATTAAAAAAGTGATCGTAATAAATAAAAAAAAACATCTATTTTCGACAAATTTTGGGCAATACTTAGTTAACGTTAAACAGTAGTTTTCGCTATTTGTTCAGGACTTGTATCGCAATTTTCTGAATTTTTTGTAGATCTATTCCAATAAAAAACGAAAAAAAAAGAGAAAATTATTAATAGGTCAGTTCAACAACGTATATAGGTACAATATGTAATTAGGTTCGAGCTCTTGTCATCGAAATTACCATCGCATATCAATATAGAAGTAGTAATATGTGATTATTTTGACAATTTTTTTTCTTGTTTAGGCTTTTCACCATAATTTGCTGGTTTTTTTGATCCATTTCAATAGAAAAAAAAAAAGGAAAATTAAAAAATGAGAGGAAAGAAAAAGCATCGAGAAGGAGAAAAAAGTGAATTGAAAAAGTCACCGGGGAAGAAAAAGACAGGTATGAGCTTAAAACATTCCTTTTCTTCTGTTTCGTTACTTTTTGTATTTTTTCGTATATTTTATTTTTAATAAGTTTACTCTTCGACGTTATATAATTGTAGTTTTTTTTACAGATAACTCGGACACGTCACATCGGATGGTAACCCGTCTCCTTCGTAATAGCAGTATACGAACAACTCGATCTTGTCGAGTCAATAATGATTTCAAGTCCTTGACAAATTCAAGGCCAAAACAACTGAGGAAGGATACTCCCAAATCAAAAATTCGAAATCCAGGTTAATAGTTAATTATAAGCTCATATAAATTAAAAATCTCAGTAACACAATCTTATCTCGCTATTTTATGTCTAATACAGGTACCCAACGTCAGTCACGAGGTATGGAATCTATCGAAACAGCCCAAAGGAAAAGCCATCTCGTTGAAGCTGATCCTGAGCTTCAAAACAACGCTTCAGCCGGTACTACTTGTTCCGTTGTAAGCTCAAAGAATACCAATTCCTACGGAAATTCTCAACGTCAGTCGGATACGAGCGGAGATATCCCGACACAGGAAAAATCAGTATCTGTAGCCGAGTCTCGACGCCTCAAAAATTGTCTACAACAAGCGACTACAAACGAAGTTGTGCCGATGCAGGAAAAATTTGTACCTGTAGCAGAATTCCGGCTACAAGCGAAGATGTCCCGATGCAGGAACAATCAGTACTTGTAAGCGAGTCTCAAGGCTTCGATAGCTCTCTACAACAAACGGCTACAAGCGAAGATGTCCCGATGCAGGAACAATCAGCACCTGTAAGCGAGTCTCAAGGCTTCGATAATTCTCTACAAGAATCGGATATAAACGGAGATGTTTTGGCGCATGAAAAGTCAGTACCTCTACCCGAGCCTCACATCTTCAAGAATTCTGTACAAGTTTCGGATATAAGTGGAGATATCATGGCGCAAAACAAATCAACACCTCTACCAGAGTTTCAAAGCCTCGTAGGAAATACTGAGCGCCGCTCATTAGGAGAGGTTATCTCTGACCCGGAATTCGAGCTAGCACATAAATCGGTGGACATTTATGATCTTGACGACGTAATAATCAACCTCGACGATCCGGAATTAAATATCAGCAATGCAGTTGATACTGTGATGAACGTAACATGGGTTAATATTTCTGAGTATGAAAATTGCGGGAGCATAGACCCACACGCAATTCATCAAGAATATTTTATGCCTTGTCGCGATCGATCTGATGTGATTGATATAACGAAATCTTTGTTGTCGCAACACAAAGAAAATGAAGTCAATGAAACAGAAGAAAGTATCGATGATCCCAATGATGACACGTATAACATCTCTAGTCAATCCCAAAATGACACAGCGACCAGTGGACAATTTTCCGAATCAGAGGTCAATGATGAAACCGTTACAACTGAAACATCGAGGAATCAATCTTTTGACCCGGTCCCAGTGACGACTGGCTCAATTGACGACGACAAGCTGCAAGCAAAGCCTGGTACTTCAAAAAGCAAGTTAAATTTTTGTATGTATTGAAAAAAACTACAGACCGTAATCAGTCGTCATTTGGAGACAGTTCACCGAGATGAGCCTGAAGTAAAAAAATTTGCTGTTCTCAAAAAAAGTATGTAAAATTTTATTTTATTTTTTCTATCTTGTAATATCAAAAACAAATATTCAATTGTCAACAGACTTTGTTTCTATTTCAATTTTACTTAACTTTTTTTAAAATTTCGTTTTGTTATTTTAAATTTTATCAATTTGTTGTCTATCGCTATGCTCATAATTGTTAAATTTTGACCAAATCGTTATTCCCATTTTATTTTTTTCCTACGTTTGTTTTAATTAATATGTTCAATTACATTATTAGAATCCTACGAAAGGAAGCAAATGATCGAAACGCTAAGGAATGCAGGCAACAATATATACAATACGGACGTAAAATATAATAAAACTGGAGAGTTGCTGGTATGCCGAAGACCTAAAGAAACAAGATCGGCGACGCAGTACAGAACCTGTCACAATTGTAAAGGTTGCTTCTCCCGGAAAGCGATTAGACGTCACTACAAGAGGTGTGTTGGGTCATCGAACAAACACGAACGCCACAATATTGTCCTTTCACGGCGTATTGAAGGTCGACTCCACGAAGACGCATGTCCACGTTTCGCAAAAATTTTTTCTGTTCTAAGAGAAGACGAAATTACCAGACTAGTTCGATACGACACGCTATTGGTCAAGTTTGGTAACGCTATGTGCGATAAATATAAGAAACCGCAACAGGAAGCGATGATCAGAAATCGCTTGAGAACACTTGGCCGGTTGCTTAAAGCGATGAAAGAAATAAATCCTGACATCACAGACTTCATGTCGATATATTATCCAAACCAGTACCAAACCAATGATTACTGCTGTTAAAAATTTGTCTAAATTCAACGATGAAACGGGCGAAGTGGAAAACTCATCTCTCGCTATCAGCATTGGGATCTATGTCACAGCAGTCGGTGAATTTTTGAAGCTCTTAACGATTGAGAAAGACGATGATGACCATCAAAAACGCGTCGAGAAGTATTTGTTCCTTCACAAGTCTCAATACACTATCCGTGTTAATCGAGTAGCTCTCGAAGCGCAGGCTAAAAAGCATCGAGAATTAAAAAAGCCTTTACCGACAATGGAAGATATAAAAAAGCTATGCGACTACGTTATCGAAAAAAGGACGGCAGTCTTCAAGAGGTTGGAAAAAAAATTTGCGTTCGAAGACTGGTTGGAACTTCTTCAATATACTCTCATATCTATCCAGATATTTAATCGCCGTCGAGCGGGAGAAATTGAAAGAGCCGAAATAAGTGATTTAAAAAAAATCGAAAAAATTAACGCAGACACAAATTCAGAAGAGTACAATCAACTCACGGAGGAACAAAAAACTATCGTTCAACGCTACTCTCGGTTTATAATCACAGGTAAATTTATTTATAACTACTTACAAAGGATCCACATTTTATTATTAAACTGCACTCACAATTTATAATACTTTAATATAAAATATAATTACAGGTAAATTAGGACGCGACGTTCCCGTGTTGCTCGACGCAAAAATGGAAGAATGTTTAAGCCTGGTGCTCTCTTACCGTCAAGCCGCGCGAGTCCAACTGAAAAGCCCATATGTTTTTGGCATCCCAGGGTTCGAGGATGGTCGCCTCAAATATTTAAGGGCGTGTCCTCTCATGCGACAGTACGCTCAAGAGTGCGGAGCGAAATATCCGGAAAGACTTCGCGGGACGTATTTACGGAAACATATGGCGACTACTTGCGCGGCTCAAAATGTCAGTGAGAACAAGATTGTAGACATCGCGAACTTCATGGGGCATGACGAGGCTATCCATCGATCCCATTACCGACAATCCGTTGTTTCGCGCGATATGATAGGTGTTTCAAAACTTCTGAGATCCGCGATGGGATATGATGATGAAGAAACGCCCGAAATTGTTGATCGTATCGATAACCACAATATCTTTTTGACGGCTAGTCCGAAATCTACGGCAAAATCATCTTGTCGTTGGAATCAGAGAGAGATGAGTGAAAACGACTATTCTAGTGACGCGACGACAACTGTAGCGCCAAGAACTAAAAACAAAAGAAAAATTCCTCAAAAAAACATGACCTCTCGCGAGTTTGATTCAGATAATTCAAGCGAATCAACGGCGGAGTCACCACCGCCAACGAAAAAGTCCAGGAAATTGTCGTCAAAACAAAAGGAGAATCGAAACGACCACACGAACGACAAAAAACCGAAAAAAAGATGGTCACGGCAAGAAAAGGACGCTGCTTTATATGCATTTGGTGCAATAATCAAAAACAATAAATTGCCGTCGACGAATGAAATCAACACATTTTTGAGAGAAAATAATCTGGTTAAAAGGACGACCGATCAAGTGCGTACATGGGCTTCGAACCAAAAGAAAAAATGGAGTTTGGGACTATAACACTTTATTCGGGGCAAAATGTATTCCCTCGGATTACAAAGGCCATACGCAATTTGGTCTGCGGGAATTTTCATTATCGTTTATTGTGTTAACCGTTTATACCATATTTACTGTGTTTTGAAAGTATTCAACCCTTCTTTATACCAAAAAATTACTAGTAAGATCAAAGAAAAATAATCTAAGTTTGCATAACCGTTGAGATCTCCGGTATGTTTTGTATCTTGTAAAAGTTCTAATATTTTCTAAGGTATTTTTTTTCATTTATTTTTTGAAGGTATATTGAATATGTTATCTTTACTTTATTTATTATAGATGAAAACTTTTCGACCCATTTTTGTACCAAAGAAATGATAAGCTTAAGAAAAAACATTTTTAGTTCGTAAGATCATTGAGAATTCTGGTTAGTATTAGTTTCTTTTAATATAACAACCAGATTATATAGTTTTTATTTAGAAATGTGATAAATATATATAAGCTTGTTCATTTATATATCCAATTTTCTGCAACATTTTTGTATTGTTAAACGATACTCTGTTGGATTTAATCCTAACCCTAGTTTAACTTTAGCTTTCATAGCACCTGCAACTCCCAATGCAGCCATTCTCTCACTAAATGCTGTATTTTTTGATCGAAATTGTTTCATCGCCTTATCAGAGCTAAAATTTTATCAGCTTCATGACGTTTATGTAAATCTTTTTCTTGTGAATAAGCAATATCATGTTCTTTACAAGCTTCATCTAATCCATTAATACCAGTGCCACCTCAAGATAACCTTTTCAGTAATTTTGTTCCTGGTCCAAAAAACCAGGAAGGTGCATTTCAAACGGTAATTTATTTGTTACGGAGTTTAACATCTTACTCCTTTAACTGTTGGATGGTAACTACAACCGAAACAGTTAAAAAAAGCGTTTATCATAACGC
Organism: Altica lythri; assembly: GCA_964028335.1. Lineage (NCBI taxonomy): Eukaryota > Metazoa > Arthropoda > Insecta > Coleoptera > Chrysomelidae > Altica > Altica lythri. The sequence goes on along the minus strand of OZ034803.1, from coordinate 19,937,662 downwards.
GTTGTTTGTCGTTGTTACACGCAGGCGCAGTGAAATACAATAATAATAGAAATATTAATATTAATACAAATATCTTTATTTATTTATTGAAATGATAACTTCTTATGGGAGGGTAAACCGATTTTAGCGTAACGCGTTGAAAAAAGCGTTTATCATAACGGGTTGTTTATCGTTGTTACACGCAGGCGCAGTAAAACATAATAATATCATTTCTCTCTCTTTCTCTCTCTCTGTTTCTCTCTTTGATTTTCCAAATGTAAGTTTTAAGTATATTTGAATTTACCGTGTTATACGGTAGTAATCTGTCACTAACTACAATTCATTACTTTTTATTAATTATTAAATATTTATATCCATTTAATATCATAAAAAATAGGTTATTTTCTCCATCTTCGTATTTAAAACTAATTTAATCCCTAAAAAACCGGTTAAAGGAGTTTGTTTGTAGTAAACATTAAATAAAGTTGTGTTGTAGGTCTAATTAACGGGAATTAGAGTAAGAATTGTGTAATTCAGTAAAAAACTGATCAAAAACATAGATTACAAAATGATAATTGTGATAAGCCCGCCAAAATTTCTAGTGCTTAATATCAACGGCAATACATGTTGAACAAAAAAAATGGAAGAATAGGTGAGATCCGATTCTGCTGAAATAATCAGGCCGTTCCACGTACTGGCTGTATTGCGAATTACTACGCGACTGATTAGAAATTTCGAACTGTCATAGTAAAAAATTTTTGTATCGTAACTAATTAGTGATAAAAAAAAATTCTGAATTTTCAAAATTTTCAAAATATTTAAGTTTTTAAATTTATGCACATTATCATATTAATGTAATAGGCAAAGTTTTTCTCAAGTTAAAAATTTTCAATATTAATTGGTTTAACTTGGATTAGTTGAAGTTATCACTTCTGTCGCGCGTCCTGAGACGCACACGTTTTTTTTACCTTCTTCTTTTGTTCTTCTCACTGTAATGTTGTGTGTTGTATTGAAAAAAAATATTAAGTTACTAACATATATTCACAAATTTTCCAATTAAATAAAAAAAATACATTATTTAATGCCTATTCTGCTGTTGCTGTTCATATCTATCAGCCGGATCATTATAGGGTGTGTATCGACTATTCGAAGACTGTGATCTTAATAACGGTACTCCAATGTGTGATTCCGAGTGTTGGGTTCTAACGTATCTAGCATATTCCCGTGATGTAAGATTCTGCCATGCTCCAATTGTTTGAAAAATTTGATGTGTTTTTACAACTGTGGAAGGCTTTCGCGGCCATTGTCTAATGTATCAATGGTTTTTGGGCTGTTAGGCCGGCGTCGATTGTCTTTAGTTCGCAGACTGTCAACCAGGAAGCAACTTCCGAAGATGCCAACCGCTCGTGTTGGCGAAACGTCAAGTCAGCAAGACAATCGAAGCCGGCCTAACAGCCCAAAAAACATTGATACATTGTTTTTACAACGTTTTTCTTACCCATTTCTTTAATGTGTGTTTACTATTTTTTTTAATGTTGTTTCACTTAACAGTTAAGACAGTTTAATTAATTTTTATTAATGTTTCCTTATTTATATTCACCATATAAAAAATAAATAAAATAAAATAATAAGCACAATTTACAAAAAGAACTTTTTATAATAGAAAGTTTTTTACTGATTTATAGGTCATATTTTGTGTCATCTCAAAAATGCACAGCATCCCTGATTTTGCAAAAATATTAAGTCATACAACGCTGTGATTGATCATAGAGAAGATTGTTTCCTTGTTAACAAAATCAAGGGTAGTTGTATCTAAAAACTTTCTAAAACAGTTTATTTTATTACCAGTTAAAATAATAATTACTGTTTTCACATGTAAGAACAAAAAAAAAAAGAAAAAAAAACTTCTCTGTCGCGTAATCGATCCCATTATGATAACAGAACTGTCACAAGTGGACTGATCCGCCGCCTAACCAACTACGCTACGAACGATTTATTTAATAACTTTCAAAATAATATTATCTATACACAACTTAGATCATGTTTAATATCAATTCGGTATAAATTTCGAAATCTATGTATATGCCTAAACACACTTGAAACATGCATTGTCATCCAGTTCTTAGCTATCCTGCAAATTTCAGAGCTCTAGGTAGTCGGGAAATAGGTTTAACTTCGATTACAAATTCCACGGAATGACACAGAGACACAGAACACGGCGAAAATATAAAAAACTTTCTAAAAATAAAAAATCCAAGAGGCTAGGCTAGGCCCGGCTAATTGTTAGTACGACTCTGCTAAATATCTAAAAAAAAAATTGACTGAGTAAGCCTCTGCCCGCTTATTATCATCTATGACCGTATGACGTAGAAGACGGAGCTGTTTGTCATACACATTTCAACTTTCTATTGCAAGGCAGTTGATAGCCGTGTTTCTCAAGGCGTCAACTTTATACACATGAGTTTGTGGGTTCGAATCCACGATCAAGAATTTTTTTTTCGACATTTATTCTCATCCAAAAATTATTCAAAGTTCTATTTGGACACCCAGGGGATGATGATGATGAGGGTTGGTTAAGGTAGGGTGACAAAAATGACAGGTAAATCAATGGTGGGTTCTTTTAGGACAGGTGAGTGCAGGTGAGTTCTTGTAGGACAGGTGAGTGGGGGTGAGTCCAGGTGAGGTGAGGTGAGGCTCCTCGATGGCATGTTTACCTTCGGTCCTGGGAGCCCGCTTGTTATACTACTCGTGGGAAACAGTATTCTCTCTGCAGAAGAACTGCGTAATATAAAAAAGGATTTAATATGGTGACTAAATCACCACTATCACTGTTACCAATCACAACCACAATGGGATTATGTGTGGGATAAAATGGAGGAAGATTATTTTTATTCCAGGTGATATGATGGTATTGGTGAGGAGTATTGGACTTCTATTAAATCCAATCTGGTATATTTGGTTATATTTAAATATATTTTTTGTAAAAATAAAATTTAATATATTAAATTGAATTAATTTGTTTTAATTTCTTGGATCATCATGTGTAAAATATTCACAGTCTGGGGCTCGATTCTCGACTTTATGTGAAAATTGTCCAATGTAAAATATTTCCACTAGTTCTTTTCACATGCTTTTGTGAAACGCTATTCTTAGTTATATGTGAAAGTGTTTTCACATGGGAATAGTCTTGATACGTAAGTCGAATATTAAATAGATATTAGCCAATCACTTTTTATAGTTTGAAAATTATAATCTCATTTATAATATTGGCATTCCTGACAACTGACAATATCAGACTGTACATGAAAGCATAACCCCATAAAAGATATTGTTTCGTAGAATTATTTATCTTAGTTTAAATTTTATTTTTTAAGATTTTGTTGCTATTATTCTCCTCACGAATTTTTTGTATATTATTGTATTCATATCATAAAAGTTTAGTCCTTAAGTTACTAGAAATTATAATTATTTGTCATGCTCAATACATTTATCTGTTTACTATGTTGTAAAAGCTTTGTAAAGGGATGTATACACCTGGGGTCCTCAAGGGTTATTATTTTGTTTGAAAGAAATATCTGTAGCAATATAGAATTTTACAAAATTTAAGTAAGGTGGAGTGGGATAAGATCATAAACGGGGCAAGATCGTAAAAGCAATAAATCTATTCTAATATGCACTAGATTATACATCCTACGAAGTATAGACTTGTATTTAATTGTTACGCAGTCATAGAAGTAGATGTAGATACACCTGAAAGTTAGAGTTGGCGAAGGAAATACCGTGATATTGCAACAAATTTTGTGTCAAGAGCGATTATTTTTGATAACTATTAAGAAAATGTCTTACAATTTACGTTAAATGAAAAAATCTTTAAATTGTTTGAAATGTTTTAAGAAAATCACTACTCCGGTTTTGCCCCTTAAATGTTAGTGCACGGGGTAAGTACGGAGTATGTAACGGGGTAATGCCGCAGTTATTTTCCTTATGCAGAAATTTCAAGAAATATTTTACTTTTTCTGGTTTCTTTGCCAAATTATATATTTATAACTATTTTTAGATCCAAAATGGTTTAAAATTATGTCAGAAAAACCAACCGAAGACCTATTTTCTTAAGTTTTCAACTTACCCAAACAGCCCTTTTTGTAAAAATCCATAACTTTGAAAATAAATAACCGATTTCAATTTGGTAACAAAAATTTTATAAATGGAAAACCAATTATTACAATTTTGCCTTATAACGTATAAACATAGATTTCAAAAGTTTTAAACAGCTGGTTACGGACTTGCTCCGTACATGGGGCAAGCCCGGAGTAGCTACTACATTTTTTTGATTTTTTTATAAAAGTTATAATTTTCCATATTAATTTGTGTTTCTGACAGTGCAAACTATAGAGTGTTAGTGTTACTTTTTGATGAAGCCAACGTAATATTAAATATTTAAAGTGTTTATGGAAAAAATAAATGGCAAAGTCGAATTTAACGAAAATGGGAACGGACTTACCCCACTCCACCTTATTTACATTTTACCCGCCAATTTTTCAATGAACAATCAGATTGGTAAATTTCTGTAATATTTTGTCCACCACCCCAATATTCCCACTCAACTATTTCTCCTTGAAACATTGAGGCTCCAAAATATTCTGAAAGAAAAATCAGTCATCACCCCGTCGCGTCGTCACCGAATCACCACCAAGTCAAGCTATAAATAGATAGAAACATCGAAACCAAAGATTTATTAATCTGTGATCAAAACGATGGAAACTAAAGAAAGTAACTGCGACAAAAAAATGTGGGTACGTATCAAGTGTCCAAAAAGAATTACTGGTTGCATTTATTGATAAAATGATTCCGAGTTAAAAAGTGGGAAGTTTTCAAACACATTTACATATAAAGATTCGCAACCGCGATGAAAAAGCGTAGCAGAAAGATTAAATAGCACCACCGGTGCTCAAAAAGACTGGTCTTCTTGGACGAGAGTAAGTAATTTATCGTGTTATGTGAAATTATTACTTAAATCATTTATTAATTTTAACTGTTAAGCGGCCCGCACACGCTCAATATATTGATCAATACGAGGTAATATTGATCAGAATATTGACCATGTGCGGGGTATATTGAACCAGATATTGAAGTCGATATGAAATATTGACGAAATTTAAATATTTTAACATCCGGGCTTCAATATTGGTACTTAGAGGGGATATTGATCAGTATATTGAAAGTGTGCTGTCTAGTCTCAATATTTTGTTCAGTATTCAGTATTATCTTGTTGTGTCTAGTGACTAGATGTGTTGTCGTTTTTTTAGAGCAACAGGTTTTTGAATATACCCAATCGCTATGAGTGCATTAGAAAACGAAAAAGATAAAATTATGAGAAGTTTTATTGAAAGTTTTTAATTCATGCCAGTGTTGTGGGATTCTCGCAATCCTTCTTACAAAAATAAGAAAAGAAGGGCCGAAGCACTACAAATACTACTCGCAATTTATCGTGATGTAAAACCAGATGCAGATGTTAAAGACATAAGTAAAAAAATTAACAGCCTTCGTAGCAACTACAGAAAGGAAATAAAAAAGGTTATTGCATCCAAGCGGTCTGGTAGTGGTTCCGATGACATTTATGTTCCAAGTTCATGGATGTATCACGCGCTTCATTTTTTGGGAGATTCGGAGCTTCCAGCAGATTATAATAAAACAAATGAGGTAAGTTTCTACAAACTTTATTACTACCGATTAAGCAAAAAAGTACAAACTGTTTTTGAATTATTCATTTTTGCCTTCATTGTTTACATAATTGCTGAATAGTTCTCTCACTTCCTTAGCAACATTGCTGCTGTTTTTAATCCTACTAGTTTGCAGATTGGTTAATGGGCGATAAGATGCATCGTCCTTTTCGTTCAGTTGAGAATAACTTGAAACTTCTTTTGTTAAGAAATTATGCAAATAACAACAAGCTAACGTTATTTGCCTAGCTTTCTTTGGAGCAAGATATATGGGTTTCTGAAAAACTCCAAATCTGCTCGCTAAAATCCCAAAAGCGTTTTCCACATTTACTCGAGTGGCTGACAACCTCCGATTGAATTCTTGACTAGCTGCGTCAAGGTTTCCTCCAGCATATGGCTTCATTAAATCGGGCCGTAAAGCGAAAGCTTCGTCACCCAGAAAAACAAATGGAAATAGCTGTTCAGTATTTGGAAGAAAAGCAGGTGCGGGCAAGTTCAGCTCGTTGTTATGTAAGAGTTTTCCAAATTCGGAGTAGAACAGCACTCCTCCATCTGATATTTTACCATTAATACCTACATCAACCATTATAAACTTTTTGTTCGCATCTACTACTGCTAGTAGAACAATGCTGAAAAACCCTTTGTAATTATAGTACAACGATCCTAAATTTGATGGTTTTTTAATAGCGATGTGCTATTAAAAATCTGTAGCCCCCAAGCAGTGCGGAAATTTGTTTCTTCCAAATTCACTAACAACCTTTATCCACTCTTCAGGGCCGGTTGGGAACTGAAACAAAAATATTCAATTAAGTACATTTATTTTACATTAGGTAATTAAACTTCTTTAATTTTATTTCAGGACAGTGAAGAAAGTCAGGCGTCAGATGTTTTTACGCCCTCAGCTCCACCCAGCGGACGTAATCCAAATGAATCCTCATCAGTAGCCGTTGAATCATCTACATCAATGGAAGCGACACAAACTGCAGGATCCTCTGTGACGTCTCTTCACCCTCCAGCTACACCTACTAATGGAAGAAAACGTCCCAAGGGTCCCGTCGCCAAACAAAATGAGCTGTTGGCCATGGCATGTGACTATTTGAAAACTCCAGATAAAGAAGATGAATTTGGTAACATTGCCAAGGTGTGGGCTCACAAGCTCCGAAAACTAGAACCTCGACAGCGCATGTTTTCTGAAAAGAACATAAATGACATATTATTTGAAGGAGGACTGAACGCATTACACAATAATTCCATGAAATTGAATGAAAATCAACAAGGATATCATGATGCATCGGGAAATTCTGACACTAATTTCTCAGGTCCCATGTCTCCACCCTACGTTCAGGATGTTCAAAATTCAGCTTACGTTCAAATTATTCAAAATTCACCTTACGTTCTGGATGTTCAAAATTCAGCTTCTGCTATTGGCACATATTTAACTAATTTCACACAGCTAAAATAATTATATTTCGTTCATTAGTACCTTATAATCAGTGTTTATAAATTTTCTCTGCTGTTTACGTTTATTGAAATTATTGTAATAAAAGTGTTTAAAACCTATTTATCGTTTAATATTAATTGCCAAAATCAGTACAGTAATAGTTAGTACTTACCTTCATGTAATCTTTTAACACATATATCAACGCATCACAGGTCTCCAAAATTGCAGAGCTTATTGACCGTGCACCCATCAATGCTGAATACTTCAAATCTTCGAAGGTTCTACCTGTCGCAAGATACCGAAGAGTAACTGCAAGTTTTTCATTAACAGATAAAGCTTCTCGCATGGGAGTATCCTGAAGCTTGACGTAAGGTGTTATCATTGCTACGAGTGTATCAAACTTATACGGGTCCATTCTAAAGTAGTTGCAGTAATCATTTACATCACTTGAAACAATTTCTCTGAGTAAATTCATGTGACCATAACGTTCTTTTTTTTATCCATTCTTTAACCCATTGCTTACGGTTAACGATACGTTTCGTTCCTAAGAGTAATAAAATAGCTGAACATGCAATTTTCTTCTTATTCTTCATTATTTCAACACCTCCGCAATATTTATTTGTATATGAAACACATGCACGGTACAAAAACTAAATCAAACTGAACACAAATATTGACGAAAATATTTATGGTGTGCGGTGATAATAACATTGATGCGTGGATTGTCAATAATATTGACGATCCTATACTGATCAATATATTGAGCGTGTGCGGGCCGCTTTATAGACTTGGCAAGATCTTAAACAAAGTGCGAGGAAAAAATCCGCAGAAATAAATACATATAGAATAGAAACTGGTGGCGGACCACCACCGGAAGAACTTTCTGAAAATAAGATAACTCTTTTTAATGCCATTGATATCTCTACAATTAATGGTTTGGAATCAGTTGAAGAGTCAACTGTAATAAATGTAAGTATAGGTAAACGTCTAAAAGTTTAAAAAAATAATTCAGTGATTATGCTCAGAATGTTTTGTAACTAGTGTTAAATTTATTAGGATCATGAGAAACTTACTGTTACTCAAGAAGAAAAAGAAAATATTCCAATAAATAATGAAGAAGCTTCTACGAGTTCAGTAAAAGAAGTGTCTGGTCCAAAACTGAACAGAAGGAGAGTGGCCACAACATGATTGAAAGAAACCTTGAAAGCCAGTGAAAATATTATTGAAATTTTAACTGAGAAACATCATAAGGATGAAAGTAATAGAGAAAAAAAAATGCATTATTGGAAAGAGAGACAATGGCAATAAAAAAGATAGCTAATCCACTAGAAAAATTAGTAGAAAAAAATTGTTAACTGTTAAAAGGTTTTTTAATTTTTTTTTAATAGGATTTTTTTTGTGTTTATTATTTGTTTTTTAAGAATCTTTTATTTACTTAGTTTTAATATTGTGACTGAAGTTATTTGACGCACATATTGTGACTTTTTGTATTATTCATATTTCATAAATGTGTTATTTTATGGTTTGTTTTTATCAGAATATATTGAAACACTTATGGGAACTTTTACACAATTTATTCACAAAATTGTTAAGATACACAGAACTTAGCTGGATAACGTTTAAACTGGTTGACAATACAATGAACTATTGTAAATTATTTGAACTCCACCTTAACTGTCTATACATCCCCTTATAAAAAACAAAAGAACATTCTAGAATGAACGCGAAACATAAATCAAACTTAATCATTATACACTAGAAAGAGAGAGAACATTCTAGAACAAATAACCTGAAAATAGTCTTTCACGTAAAGGTCCTTTTCTTATATTAAAGGTATGCATGAAGATTAAAATAATGAACTTGATCACATAAACGGTGAGATATGGTAAAATAATGTTTGAATGATTTGCTATGTTCATTTATTCTTGTTATCATATGTTAGGTAATATGTAATAATAAATGAAATTAAATGTATCATTGTTCTTACTGAGCAATTCTTATCTAAGACTGCCATTACCTCTTACCCTGACCGCCATTACCCGACATCATAGGGTAATACCGGTCAATCAGCTGCCTTAATTCTTATCATGAAAGAAAGGAACCATTGGAGCTTTAGGAGGGGATGGGACGTTTCGTCGGCGCCGTTTCGCATTCGCCGTATCGCAATCGCCGTTTCGTCGGCGGTCCGGTTCGTCGGCAGCCGGTTTGTCGTAGGCCGTTTCGTCGTCAAAAAATCTTGCATTGCAATATTTTTTTTGTAATATTGCAATAATGTAATTCTATTTATATGTATATGTATTTGGTAGTTCCCATAGTTCCAATAGTAAACAAATTAGGATTTAATTGTTTTCTTACTTTATCTTGGGATTCTAAATACACATTAGTGATAATTAGGTATTAATGTGCTCCCTTGCATATAAATAGGTAATCAATCACCACGGGTAGTTCCAACAGTAAACAAATTAGGATTAAATTGTTTTCTTACTTTATCTTGGGATTCTAAATACACATTAGTGATAATTAGGTATTAATGTGCTCAATGCATATAAATAGGGAGGGTACTATAATCTCAAATCATTTAAGTCTCTCTAGCGGTTACTGGTGTTTATTGTTTAATATGGACCAGCAAGTGTTAAGTAAAAGAGAAAAACCCAAGTTTCACAATGAAGGTTTCCTTTATACGCTCGACGGAAAAAGTAAAAGTGATGAGACTATTTTGTTCTGGAGATGTCAGCGACGCGATTTGTGTAAAGCGAGAGTGCATACCAGAGATGGGGTCGTCATAAAAGAAGTTAATGCACATACTCATGATTCGTCTGCATCATCCGTGGAAATTTCGCGAGCAATTACATCTTTAAAAATGCGAAGTGCCGACACTGTGGAGAACACCAGTCAGGTAAATATCAAACTATTGGTTACCTTTATTTCAATAACATGTACAAATCGAATGTATATCAACAATATTTAATTTAAATTTTTTAATTACAGGTTATAAATGAGTGTATGACTGATTTATCACAAGCTAGTCAGGCATCTCTTCCCAACATGAGTGCCTTAAGAAAAATCGTCAGAAGGAAGAGAAACGAGATCAAAGCGGCGCCTCCAAATCCGACGGATTTGCAACAATTGGAGATACCCCAAAGTTACCGAATCTACTCTGTGCAAGCAGACATCGAGGAGAATTTCTTGGTAGCCGACGTAGGAGAGGGCGCGCAAAGGATTCTGCTCTTTGGTAGAGAGAGCTGGTTGCCACATTTGAAGACTACAACGTGGTATGCTGATGGGACGTTCAGCATAGCACCACAGTTATTTTCCCAAGTTTATACAATAATGGGATCCAAGTTCGGAGGTGTACATCCTGTTTTGTACGCATTATTGCCAAATAAACAAAGGGCAACGTACAGTCGCCTTTTCGAGAAGATCAAGGAACTCGTGCCAGATGTAGCCCCCCGTGCTATAAATTGTGACTTCGAACAGGCAGCATTCACAGCAATGTTGTTAAGCTTTCCCAACGTCACAATCCGAGGGTGCTTTTTCCATTTGTCCCAAAACCTCAAGAAGCATGTAATCGAAAATGGACTCAGTGGCCGATACAACAACGAGGCAGAATTTTCTCTACGAGCAAGGATGATAATCTGTACAGCCTTTGTACCTATGGCTGACTTGGACGCCTCCATTGAAGCTCTGGAAAACTATTTGGAACCGGAGCTAATACCGATTCTAAACTGGTTTGAAGATAACTACTTGGGACGTCCAAACAGGCGAGGGAATGGGAGAAGAGTGCCACTTTTCCCTCCGGAAATGTGGAACCTCTATGAAAGAGTGCTAAATGGGGACGACCGGACAAATAACCACGCCGAGGCTGCACACAGAAGACTACAGTGTGAACTGGGCATGGACCACCCTATCATTTGGAAGTTTATTGATGGACTTAGAAAAGTTCATAAGGGGCGGGACATATATATGGAGCAATTAACAGCTGGACAAGAGCCTCCTAAAAAATTGAAAAAGTATCGGGATGCCGATACACGTATACTCAATATTGTGAGAACTTATGACGACAGACGTGCGGACTTAATTGATTATTTGAGAGGCTTGGCTCATAATTACCAAGCCTAATGTAATGTAGTCTTGTAAATATTTTATATTTACTTATATTTACTTTACTTACTTATATTTATTAAAACTATATAGCATTATGTATATAGTTTTGTTATGTTTTTTATACATAATACATAATATTAGCATCTTTCATTTCTTAAGATTTGTAATTAGTTGTTTAATGTTGGAACTACCAAATACATATACATATAATTGAAATTGCATTATTGTAAAATTATAAAAAAATATCGCAATGCAAGATTTTTTGACGACGAAACGGCTTACGACAAACCGGCTGCCGACGAACCGGGCCGCCGGCGAAACGGCGATTGCGAAACGGCGAATGCGAAACGGCGCCGACGAAACGTCCTACACCCGCTTTAGGAACCCAGTCAGAGTATAACATAGCTAAATAACAAACGAACACATTTCACTGGTAAACTCGATAAAATATTATTTATCACGTCTTAATAATAATAATAATAATTATTGTCAGAAATTTACAATTTGTCGACAAAGCTAAAAAACATACAAAAAAAGTACAAAAACCTTAAAATCTAACATATCACATAAACAAAATACAAAAAAAAAATGTTAATACAATTAAAGAAATTGAAAGTCATCAAAAAAAAAGAGAAAGAAGAAGAAAATGAAAAAAGAAAAAGTTCCTTGAAGTAGTAAATTAGTGTGTATTTAGAAGTATAAAATCATAATATGAAAAATTCATTTACTGTGTACAAAGATCTCTCCAATAAGTGTGCCTTCAAAGCTCTATACGGAATGCGGGAAAGAGTGAAATAGATTTGATATTGAAAGGCAGACGATTATGCATCTTTTTTGCATTATACAATATAGAGTTTTTGATTAACTCTGATCGTGGGATTGGTAAACAAAGATCAAGCTCCCTGTTTCTAAGTGGATAGTTGTGGGAAGGCGTTTCAGGATTCGCTGACGAGTGCTTGCGGATTAAGCAAACGGATTCAAAAATGAATAAAGAAGGAAGAGTTAAAATTTGATATTTTTTAAAGTATTCCCCACAATTGTTTAATCTTAACATGTAACGGATAGCTCTCTTTTGAAGTTTGAAAATACGGTCAAATTGAGTCGCACAACACGTACCCCAGAATGGAATGGCGTAACGGAGATGCGACTCAAAAAGGGCGTAATAGACTGTTCGAGCTGTTGACAAGTTTAATTCCTTGGAAACTGATCTTAGCGCAAAACACGCAGAACTTAATTTTTTTGACAATGCATTGATGTGCAAATCCCATTTTAATGAGTTGTCAACAATGAGACCCAGGAACTTTACAGAATCAACGATTTCCACACTATTGTTATTAAGTTCAAAAGTTTGTAATGTACCTTTATATGATAAGATTTTAGTTTTAGAGAGATTGAGGCACAGAAGGTTAGAATCGCACCACGATTTAATAGTGACTAAGTCACGAGATACGATACTATAAAGGGATGTACTATCCGGGTTGCTCCAGGTAAAACTAGTATCATCAGCAAAGAGGTAGAGTTTACCACTAATATTTAGGTAGGCAATATCATTAATAAAAAGCAGAAATAAGATAGGACCTAGAACTGAACCTTGAGGCACCCCACAGTCAATTGGCTTATAGGAGGATGTTCTCTCATCAACCCTTACCATCTGACTTCTGTAGGTAAGATAAGATTTAAACCACTCGAGTGGTATTCCTCTAATCCCATAGTGTTGTAATTTGTGAATTAAGATGTTGTGGTTTACACAATCAAAGGCCTTAGAGAAGTCGCAGAAGATTGTTGCTGTAGAGTTCTGATTGTTAAGACTGGAGTAAACATTGTCAAAGAGCGAGAACATAGCATCATTGGTAGATTTATTGCTCAAGAAACCAAACTGTTGGGGAGTTAGTATTTTATACTTGCAAAGAAAAGATAGCAATCTTTTTTTAACCAATCTTTCAATAATCTTCGACAACGTGGGGAGAAGTGCTATTGGGCGATAGTTCGAAGCTTGATCTTTATCACCTCCTTTGTGCAAAGGAATAATTATCGCAGTCTTAAGGCAGCTTGGAAAGACTCCAAGTTGAAGTGACTTGTTAATCAAGTTAGTCAGATGGCTTAGGGTGTTTACCGGTAGATTTGAAAACATTTTCAGAGTAAGCCCATCCGTTCCAGCAGATGATTTGTTTTTAATCTCATTAATTGTGTTACGAAGCTCGGCCAATGATACAGGTGACATGAAGAAACTGTGTAAATTTTCGTTTCTGAGATAAGAAAAAGGATCGTGGGAAGGAGTTATGGAGCTCACTAAGTTCTTTGCTACATTAACAAAGAAGTTGTTTAAGTTCTCTGGAGAAGTAGGAATTTTGTTAGATGAAGAGGCCCGGTCCCTTAATTCATTTACAATAGACCAAGTTTCTTTAGCAATGTTACCCGCATTTCCCAATCTTCTGTTGTAATACATATCCTTGGCAGCTTTGATAGTTTTAATATAAGTTTTCCTGTACAGTTTTTCATAATTTTGGAAGGAGACGCTATCTGAGAATTTTTTTAAATATGATAAACAGCGCATGTTCTTAGAAGATAATCGTAAGCCTCTAGTAGACCAGGGTTTGTGTTGCTTCACTTTAATAGGCCTGAGAGGAAAGGATTTGAATGCAAGATCAGACACTATCTTTACAAATCTAGAGAATTAGGAGTCGACGTCATCAGATAGAAAATTCCAGTCAGATGTTAGACACAACTCATTGAAATTTTGGAAATTTTTATCTCCGAAAATACGGCCTAATTTGCGCGAAACATTTTTACTTTTGGATTTTAGGAGAAATGTAGTTAATATTGCTTCATGGTCAGAAAAACCCGAATTAAAAACAGTACAGTCAACGATTTTCGGATCAAAAGAAGAAGTGACATAGTCTATGGTGGTCGAACTAGTTTTAGTTATTCTGGTTGGCGCGTTGACGTGCATGATTATTCCAAAAGAATCAAAAATGTTCTGAAGAGATTCTTTTGCAGCACAAACACTGGAGTAGTCAATATTAAAATCACCACATACAACTAATTTACCATTTAAAGGAAGGGATTCAAGTAAGCTCAGTAAATTTTGATAAAAAATTTGCAAGTCCGCATCAGGTGTTCTATAAATACAAATAATGAAAATGTCATAAAAATTATTACAAACAATGGAAAATTCAAAATGTTTCTCAGATAATAAATGATCATAAATCAAAAAACTTTCACAGTACTTTTCCCTTAAGTGACCGTCATTCCCCCGTTCTCCCCTATGCATGAAGATGAAAATTCATTCAAATTCATTATTTTCATCTTCATGCATACCTTTAATATATTTTCTTGGTAATGCATGATACTTGTCTAAATATTCTTCAAATGCTTCTCGACTAATATTTGATACCTCTTGTTGTTGTTGTTGTCCTTTCTCCTCCTCATCCTCGTCCTCCTCCTCCTCTTCCTCATTCATTATCCGCAGTCTTTTGGAACTGCTTTCACCAACAATTTTTCGATACTCGTCGGAATCTTCGTCAACTAAATTATATCTGTAGTGGCGGACTACTTTTCCTAAAATTTAAAATTCTTCAGAATTATCCATTTTCGTTCTTATATAACGGATAGAAACCGTTCCAAATTTCTTTTTCAGTGTTTCTACACGGGGTGATTATGATAATGCCACAAAAACTTTGTCATCTTTTAAGGTAACACCATATCTATGGTAATAAATAAAATAAAAATATAAAGTAAAACAAAAAAATTTAAAGTAATATAAAAAAAATACAAAGTAAAATAAAAAAAAATATAAAGTTAAAATAAAAATATATATACAAAAAAACTTACTGAAATAGTTGCTTCATTATTACATGAGCATACTTGGGTGAAAAATTCACTTTATCCTCCGTGAAGATCACCAAAGTGCATGGGACTGAAGCCATTTTTCTTGATTGCTTGTTTTTTTGGACACTTTACTTTAAAGTTTTGAAAACTGAACTGTAGAATAAATCGTTAAATGTGAATAATTTATACCAAAAATTTTCATAGATAAAGTTCCCACTAATTCGAGTAGCAATTAGTTACCATGCAGTTTTTATGCATATTTTGCATTTGGAAATTTGTACTAAAGAACCTCTATCTCTATAGCAACCAATTGTAGTGACGTATTCGCGTGATATTGAAAATTTCTAGAACTTATGTAACACAACTTTATCTAACATTGAAAATTGCAGAATTTGCAAAATCATCAATATCTGGAACTCGTGCAACATCAAACCAGCAACAAAGATATGGCAGAATTTGCAAAATCATCAACTACTATCAGAATAACAACTTGATATTGAAATAGCAAATTATATTATCATTACGTATGCAACGTTATAAAAGATCACTTACACACAAAGATGTGAACAGTCTTTTTTGTTAAACGTTGTTAAACCAACCAACCCCGCAACCAAAATAAGTAACCAAACTCTTAGTGAAATGTCGACTGAAACCATCAGGAAAATTGAAATGGTGAGTAGATTATTTAAAACAAAAAAAAAAGAGTATAAAACCCATATGGATATTTAAAAAAAAAACTATTCCAAACTCGAAAGTTATTTGGCACTTTTAGAGTTTCATCGTAATAAGCTTAAAATTAAATCGAAAACTGTTAAATATTTAAAAAATCGACAATTGATTTGGAAAGATTTGGATTCATGTTTCAACGGTCGTATTAACACGGGTATAATTATGAATATAAAATTTAAAGATCCTAGTAAATTTCTAAAGAAGGCATATAAATTTTTTTCTTTTTTGAATAACAAAGGAATTAAAACGCTTACTATTGAAGGTTAATGTTACTTTAAATGCTTCATTTATTAAATATAATCCAGTAGTTGATACATTAGTTAAACATTTTACAACTAAAAATAGTATCATTGAACATGCTACTAATTTGGTTGAATGGAATGAGATTAATGTCTTTAACAAAATTTTACACAAGATGGAAGAGTTTCAGCAACGAAATAGTGGATGGGCCTTACTGGAAATTCTATTTTTAAAGGTTCATATTAACTTATTTAATCCTATAAATGTTGGTAATTCTACTTACGTAGATTTACCTTTGTTTATTAGAAAAACTACAAGTGTCGTAAATATTAAAAATAGGTATGTATTTTGTTTCCTTTGGTCTGTAGTTGCAGCACTACATCCAGCACCAAAACATGTTTATAGAACAGGCTCCTATCCACATATTAGTACAGTTTTAAATTTTCAAAATATTGATTTTCCGATTGCTTTAAAAGACATTCCAAAATTTAAACAAATGAATAAATTACGTATAAATGTATATACAGTTCAAAACAAGGAAATCCTACCTTTGATTTTAACAAAAACTAACTTTTTAAGAAAAATTAATCTACTTATGCTTTCTTCTGATTATCAACAACAGGACTATGACAAAGAAGAAAAACTGGATTATTCAACAAACAGAAATTTTCATTTTGCTTATAACAAAAATTTGAGCCGTTTAATAAATACGCAAGTAGGTAACATTAAAAATAAAAAATGGTATTGCTATCGTTGTTTGAATCATTTTATTAGTGAAGATAATTTAAATAAACATGTAATTGATTGTAGACTTTTAAATAAAACAAAAGTTGTTTATCCGGAATTTGGAAAACCTATTTTAAAATTTTAAAATTTCAAAAAAAAGTTGACTGTTCCCTTTGTTATTCATGCTGATATAGAAAGTATTTTAGTAAAATATATTGAGAAAACGAAAAGTAGTGAAAAATCCGAAAAGATTCAGAACCATGAACTATTTGAAATGTTCATACGATGACTCACTATCAAAATTTTTCATATACCTACAGTGTACACTGGAAAGGATTGTGTGGTATGATTTGTGAGACAATTACAAGAAATTGCAAACACATTAAACACCATTTTTACACATCCACTTCCTCTGGTGCGTTTAACACTAGAGGAAAATAGACATTTCCATAATTCAAATATATGTCTTATTTGTGAAACACCAATCGTATCCAATGAGGATAAACGATTAGATCATTGTCATTGTCAAACTCTCATGTGGTACCTGTAGTTTTTCATAATCTTCTGGGTACGATAGTCATATTATCATTAAAACTTTATCAACCGAAATAACTGGAAACATTTCCTTATAACCTCTAAATAAAGAGAGATATATTTCATTTACAAAATATATTGCAAATACAAAATTAAGTTTTAAATTTTTGGACTCTTATAGATTTATGGCTAGCAGCCTTGATGAGTTGTCATCATATTTGGATGATAATCAAAAAACAGTTACCAGACAATATTATGATGATGATTTCAAATTTAAATTGGTTACTAGGAATAGTTTGGAATAATAGAAGTAATTAAAAACTCTATGTTTTTTACATATAACTTTCACTTTAATTAAAAATTTTTAAAATGACATGTTTCGCTGAACTAGCATCATCAGATTGACATATAAAGTTACATTTTGTTTATTTGTATCTAACTATCTGATGTTGATTAGGTAATATTAAGGCTAGATTAGGTATGGAAGTAATTAGATATAACAATATTAAAGCCTAGATGTTATTAGCCCTAAGGGATTATCCTGGATGTATCTCCCTCTAAGATCAGTATAACTGTGCAATGATATAGAAAAACCAGGAAAAAACTATATCTGCTGATCTTTACAATAACTTAATATATTTGTATTACAATTATATCTTATCTATGTATAAAATGAAGATTCAATCAAAGTAAACAATTTAATAGTGGAGAATTTCTAAGATTAATTTGTTCATTAACAACTTTAAATTGTGGATCTGCTAGATGTCTTTTTATCTCAAGTTCTTCAAGGAAATCTAAATTTTGTTTTTTATTACAAATGTGTAGTATTTGGATGTTATTGTTATGTAAGAGTGAAGTTGGATGTTCAAGTAGGTGTTTTGCATAATTTGACTTATCTGGTTGTTTTAATCTATATGCTCTTAAGTGTTCATTGAATCTTATTTCAAATTTTCTTTGTGTTTGACCTATATATATGGCATTACATTTTGGACAATTAATTTTGTAAACACCAGATTTTTTTAAATTAGGTAATTTTGATTTCACATTTAATAATTTTGTACCAACATTATTAAGTGTTTTAAATGACATTAATGTTGATGTTGCTGAAGATATTATTTTTGAAATTGTATTGGAAATACTTCCACAATATGTAATATTTTTATAGCTTTTAATTTCTTTAGTTTGTTTAGGAAATATTAGTTGTAGTGACATTTTTTGTTCTTTCTTATTAATTAATTTATTTATCAAATGAATCGGATAGCCATTAGATGTAGCTATTTGTTTTATAATATTAATTTCTTTATCAAAGTTAATTTTGTCCATTGGAATTGAAAATGCTCTATGTATCATAGAATTATAAGCTGCTAATTTATGTGTTATAGGATGATTTGAATTATATGGTATTGTTACATCTGTTTGTGTTGGTTTTCTGTATATTGAATAATTTAGTAAATTATTAACTTTTTTAATGTTTAAATCAAGAAAATTAATTGAATTATTTTCTTCAATTTCTAAAGTAAAATTAATTTTCTTGATTTAAACATTAAAAAAGTTAATAATTTACTAAATTATTCAATATACAGAAAACCAACACAAACAGATGTAACAATACCATATAATTCAAATCATCCTATAACACATAAATTAGCAGCTTATAATTCTATGATACATAGAGCATTTTCAATTCCAATGGACAAAATTAACTTTGATAAAGAAATTAATATTATAAAACAAATAGCTACATCTAATGGCTATCCGATTCATTTGATAAATAAATTAATTAATAAGAAAGAACAAAAAATGTCACTACAACTAATATTTCCTAAACAAACTAAAGAAATTAAAAGCTATAAAAATATTACATATTGTGGAAGTATTTCCAATACAATTTCAAAAATAATATCTTCAGCAACATCAACATTAATGTCATTTAAAACACTAAATAATGTTGGTACAAAATTATTAAATGTGAAATCAAAATTACCTAATTTAAAAAAATCTGGTGTTTACAAAATTAATTGTCCAAAATGTAATGCCATATATATAGGTCAAACACAAAAAAAATTTGAAATAAGATTCAATGAACACTTAAGAGCATATAGATTAAAACAACCAGATAAGTCAAATTATGCAAAACACCTACTTGAACATCCAACTTCACTCTTACATAACAATAACATCCAAATACTACACATTTGTAATAAAAAACAAAATTTAGATTTCCTTGAAGAACTTGAGATAAAAAGACATCTAGCAGATCCACAATTTAAAGTTGTTAATGAACAAATTAATCTTAGAAATTCTCCACTATTAAATTGTTTACTTTGATTGAGTCTTCATTTTATACATAGATAAGATATAATTGTAATACAAATATATTAAGTTATTGTAAAGATCAGCAGATATAGTTTTTTCCTGGTTTTTCTATATCATTGCACAGTTATACTGATCTTAGAGGGAGATACATCCAGGATAATCCCTTAGGGCTAATAACATCTAGGCTTTAATATTGTTATATCTAATTACTTCCATACCTAATCTAGCCTTAATATTACCTAATCAACATCAGATAGTTAGATACAAATAAACAAAATGTAACTTTATATGTCAATCTGATGATGCTAGTTCAGCGAAACATGTCATTTTAAAAATTTTTAATTAAAGTGAAAGTTATATGTAAAAAACATAGAGTTTTTTATTACTTCTATTATTCCAAATAAAAATGAACTTTCAAGTAGTAAGGGTCGGTACAATTAATTTAATTTACTAGGAATAGTGTTGTTAAAAAAACAATGAACACATTCTTGGGAATAAAATAAGTTGGTAGCAGTGATATGACAGATGTCACAATTAGTAGTAAGTCTAATGAGAGCAATGAACTCTATACTACCTGGAACGGCGACGACCGTTTTGTACAATAGCGATTAGTGTGTCAGGGGCAGCTCAAACAAAGATAGCCTGTGTTACGGTAACCTGTCCTTGTCATACTCATCATAAGTGAATTACGTTTTGTGCACAAATTATCTTTTAATTACAAATTCAGGTAGATTTGGGCTTACTTTTGTTTAAAACGGACAATATTAGTGAAGATTCATTTCCATTGTTTTCTACTATGCCCTTAGTTTCATTTCATTTGTCGTGTGTTGTTTAAAAAGGACTTAATTTTGTTGGTGTGATTTGTTGTTGATGAATTAAATTAATAACAATGGTGATTTATTGTGTAGCGTTTGGATGCAAGAACGAGCAAGATAAACGAAAAATATCTTTTCATGGGTAAGTTAAAAATATTTAGATAAACGTATAAAGTAATTAATAACATTGAAAGTAAATTTATTTGTTACAGTTTTCCCTTTAAACGGCCAGAAATCCTAAAGTTATGGATAAAGGCTGTCCGCCGGGAGAATTGGGCCCCATCAAAAACCAGCAAACTTAGTGGAGAGCATTTTCTCTCAACTGATTACGTAGTCAAACCAGGATGTACCGCTAAACTTTTAAAACCAGATGCTGTACCCAGTGTATTTTTGTATCCAAAGCATTTGTTACCAAAAATTACTGAACCTCGCAGGAAAATAAAGAAATTGGTAGGTACTTAGTAGGATATAGATAGATATAAATGAAAGAAAAATATTTTTGCAGCTGTCTTAGATGAAAATGATAAAAGTTTTTGTTTTTTTAGCAAGATGTGTCCGTGGATGTTCATAATGAGGTAGTTATTGAGCCAATTATATCTCCTATGGACATTGATTTACCTTCTACATCAAGCTCACAAGTTCGAACATTGGTAGATTGTGAAACCCAAACTGTTTCATATAACAAGGATATACTATTACGAAGAAAAGTCAAAACGCTGAAACAGAAGGTGAAGAGAAGGGATGTAAAAATTTATAATATGAAAAAAGTAATTAGTTCAAATTCAAAAAGCGGGCATAGCAATAAAAATCTAGACTATGTCCTAAAAAATCATTTCGAAGGTAAAAACTACAAAATTACTTATATTTTTAATCTCTAGAGCTGCAGTATAATTTTTTTTCAGGTTTGCCTTTGGAACTCGTACTTCTCCAGAAAGAAAAAGATGAAGGTGTACATTCTGGGCACCGTAGATATTCACCTTTAATGAAACAATTTGCCCACACATTGTACTTTTATTCACCTAAAGCTTACAATTTTCTACGTAAACATTTTGTGCTACCTAACGGAAGAACTATAAGAAAATGGTTAAGTAGCCTAACCTGTGAGCCAGGGATTTTAGGTGAAGTTTTGGATTTTTTGCAAAAAGAATTGCACGATAAACCTTATTTACAAAATTGTGCTTTAGTAATGGATGCTATGTCCATACGAAAGCAAGTTTTATGGGACAATAATAAGGGCAGATATTTTGGTAATGTTGATTACGGTGGTCTAATTGACACTGATTTTGAAATGCCAGCAACAGAGGCACTATTTTTGCAAATTGTAAGCTACACATATAATTTCAAATGCCCAGTGGCCTACTTTTTAACAAATAAAGCAGATGCACATTTGCAAACACAGATAATAACGGCCTGTTTGAGAAGTTTATATGAATTTGGTGTTACTGTGAGGTCCATAACTTCAGACGGTGCCAATGTCAATATTTCAACATACAACAATTTAGGTTGCAATATTGAATATGACAATTTAAAACCTTATTTTGCTCATCCTAGTGACCATTCAGTTCGAGTGTATTGTATACTAGATGTTTGCCATATGTTGAAATTGGCCAGGAATTGTTTTGCAGAAAAAAACCTAACTTCCTGCTCAGGTAAAATTTCTTGGGATTATATCAAAGCGTTGGATGATATTCAAACAAAAGAAAAATTAAAATTAGCAAATTCACTTAGTTCTTGTCATGTTAACTATAAGAATAAAATTATGAAT
This sequence comes from Altica lythri, assembly GCA_964028335.1. NCBI lineage: Eukaryota > Metazoa > Arthropoda > Insecta > Coleoptera > Chrysomelidae > Altica > Altica lythri. Next base: position 19,915,465 of record OZ034803.1, on the reverse strand, counting down.
GTACGCCTTGCTGCACAAACGATAAGTAGTGGAGTGGCAGATGCAATTGAATATCAGCAAAAAAACAATGTTAATGGTTTTGAACAGAGTTCTGCCACTGTGGAGTTTCTGCGTACTATAGACAGACTTTTTGATGTATTAAATTGTAGAAATCCATTTGGAAAAGGGTATAAGGCACCTATTAGGCCAAATAGGATGGAATATTTCAAAGATATTTTCTCAAAGACAAAAAACTTTTTGAAAACGTTAAAAATTGACGGTATTCCGTTGTTGAAACATATGCGTAAAACATTTGCACTTGGTTTTATATTAACAATGGAGAGTACGTTAGGTTTAGCTAATGATCTTTTACGTTAAGTGAAAACCCTCTGACTTACTTTTTAACATATAAGTATTCCCAAGATCACTTGGAAATATATTTTTCTTGCAATCGATCAAGAGGTGGTTGGAATAACAATCCAAATACCCAGCAGCTGAAATGGGCATTAAGACAGTTGCTCTATAGGAATTCAGTAACTTCAAGTGTCAGTGCAAATTGCTCTAACCTTGAAAGTTACTGCACTCCTGCATTTCAATTCAGTTCGAATGATATGCACACGCAAGATGAGTTGCATGAGGCTACAAATACTGATAAAATTGATCATTTAATTAGGTGCTTAGACGAAAAAAAATTAAGCGAATTTCAAGAAAATGTACTGTATTATATTTCTGGATATATTGTTCGTAACCTCATTAATGCTACCACATGTAGTCATTGTATTGAAATATTACTGTATAGAGGTAGTATATCTATTGATCACTCTTATACTCTCCTGAAGCTCATAAATCGTTTACCAATTTTGTCACTCGAGGAGGTCGTATTTATGCTTCAGATGTGGTGTACAAAATTTTACATTTTACAGAAAAGCAAATTTGTCTTCTATTGGAAAGTGAATTTATTTTAAAAACCAAAATGAACTTAAAACAAAAAATTATAAATAAAGTTATAAATTATTTTGCTGCAAATATAGATCTTTTTAAACCCAGGCATCCTGTAACTCAAGAATTTATAGGTGAAGAATGTCACGAAATTCAGATCATTCGGAAAATAGTTGCTATATATTTGAAGTGCCGAATGTATCATCATAGTAAACTGTTAAATTTAGAATTACATGGAAAAAGTGCCACAGTAAGACAAAAAATGACAAAACTGGTTTTATTTAGTAACTGTTGAATTTATGTTTAATATGTAAGTAGTAAAATTTAAATAAAAGTATGCATTTCCAATTTTGATTTATTTTATTCCACATTCCCGTGGGAGAAAATTAAAAAAATTGTAAAATAATTTTTGTATGTTATAATATTTGCATTATTGCCCTTTTTCCTAAATAACTATTACAAAATAATCATTATTTCTTAACACTCCGTCGGGTGCAACTGATCTATTAGGCACACCTTGAATTCTTTAGTTTGCCACGCCCCCTCAATACGTCATATCCTCTTCTCCAGCCTGGTAGCTTTCTCACTTTGAGTGTTACTCATAATGGCAAGGTCAGTTAGTGATTTTCTTTCTTCGTTTACGGCAGACAAGTGAAAAGATCTAATAGGCTCATTGCGCCTGATTACGTTGCAGTTTGACAAGTAAGTTTTCTCATTCATTTTAAATACTGTATTACATATTTACATCAGTAATTTCATTTTATGAAATATCTCATGATTATCGATACATAGGAGTGTGTTTTTGGCTGTGTTCTAACGAACTTGTGCTTGGTCAACTTGCTCGACGAAGTCTCAAGTCAATTGGGATGCCGTCAAACCTTCAACAAAAATTGAAGAGATTCGCTCCGACTCAAGAACAACTGAATGAAACACAACAATTACCTCCGAAAAGACGCAGATGTAAAACTTGCACCTCAGAAACTCATCACAGGAGATTAAGTCAATATGAATGCAAAAAGTGCCATACTGCTACCTGCCTCTCACATGCTGTTTTCATGTGTCCTCAATGCTATAAAAGAGAGGTAGAAGGACATATCGATGATGAATCAGATTAATGACCAGTTTTCCAGTTCCTTATATTCTTGTTCTAATTCAATGCAATTTTCATTATTATAGCCATGGAAAAATGTATATTCATTTTCTCAAATAAACTTATGTTATTTTCGAAAATCATGACTAACTGTTTTATTTCTCCTCTTTGGTGTTTGTAGTTGACAATTTTTTCGTAAGAAATGTGAACATGCGTAGAAAAGATCAGTAGATCAAAGTGTGCTTCCCAGGCTCAATGCGCCCGATCGTGTTCTACAGCATATTGCGCCCGGCGGAGTGTTAAAAAAACTTGACAATATTTAAAATAATGCGCGGGCCTTCCATTAACCAACATAAGATAGAAAGAGATAGATATCCGTAACCACTGCGGGGTGCCTATTCAACCGTTTTGCCTCACTTATAGCCTACGGCGGTGCCGTTCCAGGTACATAGTATAGAGTTCATTGAATGAGAGAAGTTGTTGTAGTTTTATGTTCTAAACAAGTTGTTAAGTTCTATTGTTAAAAGGTGTTTGGTTAAAATAAATTGTTTAATTAAACCAATCTTGTTATTACCATACATAAACCCAACAGGTTATGGGCTACAAACGTTTTGTCAAAAGATTGTAATAACAGGGAAAGAAAATCGATTTCATGGATAGCACGTGTAAAAGGTTAAGAAGGTTATCTTAAAAAAAAAAAAGAAGAACGGAGGTTAGGTTATACGGAGAAGAAAAATAATAGAACTTGGTTAGAAATATAAAAACAAAGGTTTCAAATAATAAATAGGTGAAAATGGCTTCAGAAGAAATGGAAATTTCAAACTTAACAAAATTAAATAGTACAGACACATACCAGATGTGGGACTTCGAAATACAAATCCTGTTTAAAGCTAAAAATTTGTGGAGCTTGGTAAATGGAACAGAGTTGCTAGTTGATTGTAACACAGATGAAGGAAAAAGGAAAGCTTGGCAAACAAGAGACGCAGAAGCTCAGATTATATTGTTAAAAGAGTAGATAAGGTAATTAAAGATCATATTTTAACGTGTAATACCGCCAAAGAGACATACACTACTCAACAATTGAAGTGAATAATTTTTAAATTCCTAAAATTAACATAGAAAACTATTTTTAAAATAATTGCCTGTACTATACTCTATATGCTATCTTTATTGCCAATATTTTTTGCATGTGGTTTTTTTCTCCTTATTCTTATCGACCCTTATCTCGTACAAAGAGAGAAATGTTGTTCCAAACATGAATATATCATTCATATAAAAGTGCTTGTATTGGCTTTACCAGTTGTCAATAAGTCAAGAAATCTATTTATCACAAAAACAATATGCCGCAAAGACGTTTAGAACTAGTGCAGCTCGAGCAATTAGTTCGTTGGATCCAACAAGGCATAATTCAACAAGAGGTTGCTATGAGGCTAAATGTGTCGCAAAGTGTGATAAGTCTTGCATGGAATCGGTATATAGCAACTGGATCTGCAACATACAGGCATGGAGGAGGAAGAGAACGATCTACAACTCGTCGGCAAGACCGTTTTGTAGTTCTGACGGCAAGAAGAAACCCAACATTCACGGCTTCCAGAATTAATAGTATCTTCAGGCATGCTACTGGCCAAGCGCATTCCAGTCAAACTGTCAGAAGACGGTTACATGGATCCAATTTAAGGGCTAGACGGCTCCACGATCAACAAGGGAGCAACGTGCATGCAGATATCGCTGGGCGATGGAACACTATCAGTGGAATTTCGAAAATTGGAGGAATTGTCTCTTTACAGATTTCGTTTGTTTACGAATGATGGCCGAATGATGAAAATCTGAGAGTCCCAACCACTCTTTTTGGAGGTGGATCCGTTTGCGTGTGGGGAGGCATATGTTTTGACGGTCGCACGGACTTAGTCGTCTTAATTAATGATACAATGACTGCAACACGATATCGAGACAGAGTCATAGTACCAATAGTTGTTCCATTTTTTGGTGCAATAGCCGAACAAATTGTTCTGATTGATGATAATGCTCGCCCTCACCGTGCGAGAATTGTCAACGAGTGTATAGAAGCTCATGGAATTACAAGAATGGAGTGGCCCCGTGTTCAGCTGATATGAATTGCATTGAACATGTTTGGTCCGAAATGTCTAGGCAACAAAACAGGCTCCTTCAACCGCCCCAAACCTTAGATCAGTTGGCCAATACATAGCGCGCGATTTGGGAACGTATACCGCAGCAGTTCATAAATAATTTAATAAGAGGACTTCCAATTAGAGTTAGAGCACTAAGGCAACACAGAGGTGGACCCACACACTATTAATTTTTCGTTTCGGGATATTAGAAATTGAGCAGGAATAGAAATTTTAGGTTGTTAATTTTACAATTTTTGTTTATTTTTTTTTTGCTTAAAGAATTTCTTTCTTTTGGTTCATCTGTATGAAAATAAGAAGTAAAAATAAATCTTTATTTATATCACTTCATTTTTCTATTTGACCTTATGAACAAAAGATAAAATACACATTTTCATAATATCCACATCAATGATTGAGAAGTGTATGATACATTAAAATCAATATTTAGAAGAGATACTACTCAATTAAAACAACAACCTTTAATGGAATTTAATGGTTTTAAATTCGATAAATCACAAGATGTAATGCAGAACGTTAGTAATTTAAGAAACATAGTTTTTAAACTGAAACAATTTAATCAAGAAATATCTGATGAGATGATGATAGCAAAAATCATTTGTACACTACCTGAACATTTCCATTACTTTACAAGTGCGTGGGAATCAACACCAGCTAGTGAGAAAACGGTTGAAAATTTAGTGGCAAGATTATGCGTTGTAGAAGATTACAAGGGTAAACCACAAAATAAGGAAGAAGATAGAAACGTTGCTCTTTTTACACATAAAAAGTCAAAAAAACAAAAATTGTGTGCTACAAATGTAACAAACCAGGTCATATAAAAGCTAATTGTCAAAACCAAAGGAAACGAAAAACTATATATTTAAGCAACATTATTTTCATTTTTAATTTTTTTTTCAATTAACAAATTAATAATTAATGAAGTAAAGAAATTTTTAAAAGTTTTATGATGTCATCTTGTTAAAAACATTGATAGTAATGGTTCCAAGAAAGGAAAAATTTTTAGAAAAATTAATAAAACTTTTATACCGCCTTTTATAATAACAGAAATCCGTAAAAAATTGTTAATTAACAATTAAATAACTTTTTAAAAAATGATGATACAACAATTTTTATCGCTTGACCATTTTCTTTGAAGTGTTTAGATGACATCTGAATTTTTAAATTATTATTTAGTTGCATAAAAAATGCCAAAATTGCCGCGTAGAAGCCGATTTTCAACGTTAAATTAAAATTATAAATATTGGTGCTTCAATTCCGAGAATCCAGAACATCCTAGCTTAAATTTCCTGCTCTTTCAGAAACGTTTATAATATTTCAGCTATCACTTATACTTTTTGAGATATTAACAAAAACCGCAAGGCCTATTATTTTTTAGTTTTTTGTTAATAGCAATTGTAATTTTATCTCCGGAAAAAAATCGATAAATGGTCTTTCTCTAAATGCCATTCTGGATCGTTTGAGCTATTACCCATACTTTTAAGAGACTGGTAATTATTTTTCGCAGGAAATCAACTTCTCGACTAGAATACAGGTCATGTGAATGAAATAAATTCTATTGTTGAAGAACTATTAGAAGCCGGTATTATAAAGATAAAGTGATAAAATGTCAACTGTTAAACAACAAATTGTTAAAGAAATACACAAACCACTAAGAATTAACTTTAAGCGACGTAGAAAATCCTTAACTTACTTATTTCAAGCTGATCTCGCCGATATGCAGAAATACTCGGATAAAAGTTACAAGTATATCCTTGTGGTGATTAATTGTTTTTCAAAATACCTATGGGCCAATCCACTTAAAGATAAATCTGGTGTAGCAATTTCTAAAGCAAACGAACAAGTATTCAAACAACAAAAAATCTACAAACTGATATGGGTACTAAATTTTTCAATGTTTCAATAAAAAAACTATTAAAAAAATACAATGTTAACAATGTGTGTACAGAGAAAAGGTCTGCTTATGCTGAACGAGTTATTCGAACTTTAAAATCTATGTTGTGAAAGGAATTTAGTTTTAATGGATCATATAAATGGTACAATGTTTTACCTGATATTGTAAGGATATGCAATAATAAAAAACATCGAACTACCGGTTTGAAACCTATAGATGATACATTAAAACATGAAAAATATCTATTAAGTACAGCTTACAACAATCTAAAACGTGTAGATTTATCGAGTCAAAAATTTAAAATTGGTGATCATGTTCGAATTTCAAAAATTAGAGGTTTGTTTGATAAAGGATATCTACCAAACTGGTCCACTAAAATATTTACGATACGTGAAATAAAGTTATCCAATCCAATAACCTATTTACTAAAAGATTACAAAAATCAAGATATTTTGGGTGGATTTTACGCTGAACAATTACAAAAAGTTAAACACCCTGATGCTTACCTGCTAGAAAAAATATTAAAAAGAAGAAAAAATAAAGTGTTTGTTAAATGGTTAGGATTTGATTCTTCTCACAACTCTTGGATTGATAAAAAATATGTGTAGAGGGGGTATTAAAAATATAATATATATTGTAGTGAATAAGTATAATTTAGTATAAGGTATTAACGAGATTCATAAACATGTTAAACAAAAAAGAAAAATGTGTTCATTGTTGATGTACAGGGATTTACATTTCCCAATGAAATAGTTATTATCCTAACAAGTGCGGAAAGTTATACTTTCCCGCACGCGAACTGTCGATGCCCGAACGACGCGAAGCGGAGTTCGGGCAAGCAGTTAAGTGCGGGAAAGTTAATTTCCGCAAGAGTTAGGATCAATATTTTTTCTACAAGCATAAAAAAGATACTTTATACATTTTTTAAATTTTATTTTAACTTCTAACAACGTAACAAAATTTGAAATTATTTATTATTAATATTAATATTAAAAGTACAATTTATAGCTTTTTGTAGGCTAATTGCCGAATTAAGTTGTTGCTCCACAGTTGGTCTACTGCTTTCACTGAAGGATATAGCTGGAGTCATGTTTAATTGGCACGCTTCCTGCGCTTCTGGTTGTGGTTCATTTAGTGTTAAAATTTTGTTGCATAGGTTCTTTTTCTTTATTTCGGAATCTTCTACGTATCCCTCCGCAACGGTGGTAGATTTCCAGCCGCCCAGTCTCTTAATATTTGTAATTTCTTCTCCAGAATCAGCCAAAAATGTCGCAGAAGAGCGTCTGAAGCTATGACCTGTATAGCACTGAGGATCCGGAAGCTTTAGGTAGGCCGCAATTTCAGAAGGCATTTTTCCAAATGAGTTGATTCCTACACATTGATTAGTGCATTTGCCTTGTTTAAATTGTACAAAAAAACGACGATGAGGTGTGTTTAAAGGTCTCAATGATGCATATTTTTTAATAAGCTTAAAATATCTACCGTTGTTTACTTCTTCCGAGATTACAAAAGCTCTGGATGTGTGATTTTTCGAATCAGTTATTTTTATTGTGATGTAGTTTTCTTTAACCTCGATGTTTTCTAAGGTTATATTTGTGAGTTCTACTCTCCTGCAAGCTCCTGCTTAAACCGAAGATAGTGGCCACTTTAATTAATAAATAAACATCATCTGGAGCTTCGACCATAAATTTGGCAATATCTTCTTTATTGAAAACCTTGGCTTTTTTTGGGGAAAAGCCTACAGATTGTTTTTTTAAAAATGTAATTAATTTGTAGAAGTTGCCAATATCGAAATTTTCTCTTAGTTTCATAACAGCCTTTATCATTGAGAATCGTGACCAAAGAGTATTGGGTCTTATAACTTTACTTAGTTCTAAAAAATAAGCCAGTAAAACTTCCTCTTTTTTAGATTGTTGGTTCCCTTTTGACGAGCCCACTGAACAAAATGATCATACTGCCTTTCATACCTTTGTTTGGAAATCGCAGGAAGGAGTTCTAGGTTGGCCTCAGCAGCAGCCTCCAAAATACTGTGCGGAAGGTCTTCATCGCAATTATCCATTTAATTTTTTTGAATCAAAACTTTAAAAATCACCTGGATTACTATTCAGATACTTGAAAAGATGCAATTCTGACAATTAAATCTTTCATAGTGTCAATAAATACACGACTGCAGCTATAGCAACCCTACTTAAACAGGTGAATTTGTTGTTGCTTTGAATAAGGTTTACAGGGGTGATTTAATAAATTATGATTTTTTTAAAAACAAACATTTTAAAAATCCCTATTTTCATGTAAAATAATCTTAATTTTTTTTACTATTTGTATGTAGTCCAACAAGATAAAGATAATAATACAATAATTTGTCAAAAAAGTTATCGAACAACATCTCTAATTAATAAAAAAAAATGCGTGCGGGAAAAAATCTTTCCCGCACGCCGTGCGGGAAAAAGTATTTCCCGAACTCCGTGCGGGAAAGAGATATTTTCTGAATTAAAATGCGTGCGGGAAAGTGTTGTTTTACGCATGCTTGTAGAAAAATACCTTTTTATGTAAAGAAATTTCAATTTTAAATAATTCAATTGAAGACTATGTTTACAAGTTGGTGACTTTACCCATTTCACAAAATATGTTAAATACAAATGTATTAAAATTTATAAATGAATGTGATTTGGATTGGTCTTCATGAAATGAACAAGATGAGATAAAATATGAAGAAATATCAAAATTTTTACAAAGTTATATACTGGATGGAATAATCTTGGTAAGAAATAACACCATAAAAACTTACTTGGAAAGTTTATGCACAATCACATAATCAATATTAAAGATAATTTCGATGATTACAATATCTTAACTGATGATGAAATGAAGAAGATTTTCCGTTCTCATAAATGTGATAATCACCATAATTTTAATAAAGTGTCATGTGCTTTAGAAAATTTATTTAATTTGTACTTTTGGCACACATATTTATAAAATAAAATATTTTTAACATGTGGGTTTTATTTCTTATATAAATTAATGACAAATAGTTAAGTTGTTCATTTACTTAAAAGAAGTGTAACAACAATAATGAAAATTGTGAAACAAGATACAGATCTTCAAGTAGAAAATAATATATTTGAAGAGTCAAATCAATTTACGGTTCCAAAACATGGAAAATTATTTCCATCTACAATAAGGTGTATGATAGTAGGACCTTCAAATTGTGGAAAAAACAATGTCATGGTAAACTTATTAGAACATTCAAATGGATTGAAATTTGAAAATGTATATGTATATTCCAAATCTTTAATGCAACCAAAGTATCAATATTTAGAGACATTATTGAAACCTATTAAAGGAATGGGATATTATACGTTTAGTGGAGGTAAAAATATAATGCACCCATCTGAAGCTAAACCAAATTCAATTTTTATTTTTGATGATGGGTCTTGTGAAAAGCAAAATGTTATCAGAGAAAATTTTAGTATGGGTTGACATGTGGTACGTGACAACACAAATGTTTTAATTATTTTCAAACAGGATTAATTATATTTAAAACACATTTATAATGACCATGTTGGTGCTGATATGAATTTCAACCAATTTAAAGAAATTTGTTCAATTTGTTGGAATATGGATTTTTATCAATTTTCAAAGACTGTCACATCAATAGAGGACGATATAGAAAACAAGTTGATCACTTTTTTGTATTGGCATGTTAATTATTATAATATGAAATAAAACAACTTACATATTACATAATGAGTTTATTAATGATTCTGTTAATATATCATCAATATCATTTGTTGTTATTGTTGTTGTTGTTGTTGATGATGGTAATGCCATTGAAGCTTCTCCTTTCTGTTTTTTAGTATTATTATCATTATCATCATAATCATCATTAATATCTTCAATGGTCGGTTCTAAATATTTTCTTTTTTCAACCAACCTTCTTTGTTTTTCTAAATCCTCCAACTCTTCATTTACTAAATTATATTTATATCTCTTAACAACCTTTTCTAACTGTCTGAATTCATCTTCGTTATCTATTTTAGCCCATATAAATCTGATTGGTAGGTTACCGAATTTTCGTTTCAATGTCTGTGCTCTCGGTGAGTAACTAAGAGAAATTAGTACTTTATCCCCCTTAATACTCATTTCCTTTACACCATATCTAAAAATTTTACATTGTTATTCATATATACTGAAAGTAAAATAATAAAATAAAAAAAAATAACAACATGAAAAAAAATAACAATCTGAAAATAAAATATAAAAAATTAAATAAAAGAATTAAATCTTAATAATAAAATTGAAAATGAAATAAAGTACAATCAATTTATACTTACTGAAACAATTGTTTCATCACAAGATGCGCAGTTTGAATAGGGAAATGTACCCTATCTTGAGTGAACACTGTAATAGTACAAGGAACAGTTGCCATTTCGAAAAACTTAAACAATAATTAATTTTAATTACTGCTCTTTATTTATAATCGAAAATTATACCAACTCATTAAAAAATTTTAAATCACGCAATTAGATACGTATTTTCTTAAAATACCAACAACAAAATGTTGCATAGTGATATAAAAATGCAAACTTGCAAAATCATAGTTTTAGTTGATACAGTTGAAGATTAAGTTTAAAAACAACCCTTTATATTTTTTTCTTTTCTAAATATATTTTGCAGCGACAGAAACAGTAATTATTACACTTTCTACAAGCAAGTCCGTCAACCTCATCAAAATTTAACCTATTGAAACACTTATATTTACAACAATATGCATCATCTGTCATGGTTTTTGTAAACTAATAAAACAGTTATTGAAACATACATATTTAAAGATTAAATTATAATTTGAAATAAAGCAAACGATATTATACAAAATATTTTATTAGACACAATTAATTCAGTTAGGTTAACATATCATCAAAGGTAATGCCTTGATTTAATTTCTTCGATGTCGACGGACCATTATCATTGTTATCATAGTCGTCTTCGTTGTCATCATCGTCTTCAATTGTTAGAGGTTCCATATATTTCCGCTTAAACACGAGCTTTTTTTGTTCCTTTAGCTCTACCTCATCGTCCAATAAATTATAGTTGTATCTTCGTACAACTTTTTCCAACTCTTTGAACTCTTCTTTGTTCTCAATTTTGGCCCTCATATAGCGGACTGGATAATTACAAATTTTGCTTATCAACAGATTTTGATTTAATAGGATCACGACTTTACTTTTAAACGTTTATTTATATTTATAACTTTTTTCTTTACAGGATTTAGTACAAAATTTTATAAAAATATAATATTCGACTTCCTCCTGCTTCATCCTGGTCTCCTTTTGCACCCCCTCCTTGCTACAAAGGCATTATGAGGTGTTTTGGACTTGCTAATAAGGGTGTCTTGTTAATGTTATGGTTTGTCTAGTTGTTATGGTTGTCATGTCGTGGAAAAATTGAAAAAACCACGTCCGTACGTTAAAGTTTTGTCTGTGACTACGCCTCTGTCGAGTGTTCATTTTGCGTGTCGGAGCGTGTCCCTCCGCAAGTAGTCGACTCCGTCAATTAGATGTTGATTGAGTTTGCGCCGGCCAATTGCCGACGGACACGTCTCCTATGTATGTATGTATGTTAGTGTATTATTTGATTGTTTTCAGTCATTTTGTTTGTAAGTTAGTCTGTAAATAATGGAAGTTTCTCGTGAAGCAATCTATGTTTTCTATCAGGGAGTGTGTTTGCAGTAACTTGCAAAATTTTGTTTTTAATGTCTTCTGGTAGACTCCTCTGATAGAATTTATTTGCTGAATTTCTTATGAATTCTTTAAGATTTTCCACGTTCGCTTCACGATGCAATTCCATTATTGGTGTGGCTCGTTTTTTGTCTAGTATGAGACGTAGACATCTATTTTGGATTTTTTGGAGTTTTTCTAGTTTTGTGTCGCTTGTCGAACAGTATACTTGGTGTCCATATGTTAGTGTGGGTCGAAGAATTTGTTTGTAGAGTATTTCAGTATTTATATGTCTAGCAATTTCAAATAGTCGGTCTTTGTCTTCTGTACGTTTGTAATGTTGCCAATTTTTTCTTATTTTGTTTTTCTCTTTAATCATGTCTGTTATTTCTAGGGGTAATTCGTCGCGTTGTTTGATTATTTTTCTTTTTCTTGTTGTTGAGTTTCTTACTTTGTATATAATGTCTGTAAATATTTTCATTTCCTTGTCGAGTTCATTTTTTGTTGTAATATTATTATTTACTATTGTCTGTTTGTTTATTTCAAATTTATATTTTGTCCAGTTAGTCGATTGATAATCGAAAACCTGTCTTGTCTTATCTGTGTTGGAGTGTTTGTTATTAATTTCGAACTGAACCGGTACGTGGTCAGATGTTAAAGTAATTATTGTTTGTAAATTTTGTACAGGGATATTCTTTAATATAACGATGTCGAGTGTGCTCGGTGTTTTGTTGTTAAAAGGAAAGTAAGTCGGCTCGTCTGTATGGAATATGCCAAGATTTTGGTTCTCAACACATTCCAACAGTACGTTGCCATTTCTGTTACCGTGGATGCAGTTTGCATCCCACAGAGGGTGCTTTGCATTAAGGTCCCCCATCAATATTACCTTGTTGCCCAAGCTAAAAATATTTTGCAAGTCTGCCTCCACAACACTATATGCTGGTTGGAAGTATGCACCTGCAATAATAGTTTCAGATTCCAATTTTATGATAATATGCTCCATTATACTATTTATGTTAGGGATTTGATAATGATTAATTTTGTCTTTGATAAGGATAGCTACTCCCCCAAATGCTCTGTCATTGTCCTTGTTTGTTAGTCTGCCTTTTCGGTATGTTTGGTAGTTTTTTACGTTGAGTCTGTCTGTCGGTTTTAAATGTGTTTCTACTAGTGTGATAATGTCGTAGTTTTGTTTCTGTATGAAGTTAATTATTAAATTTTGTTTGTTTTTGAGTCCGTTAACGTTATATGTACAAAGTTTTAACTTGTTATGTTTTGTTGAATTGAATTAAAAGTTATATTTGTCAATGTTTTGTATAAAGTTACTATAGGTCATAAATTTGTCTAGATTCGATTTTGCAAGTCTCATTTTGTCGTTAAGGTCTCTTAGTGCCCTTGCTAGCTCGTCCAAGTTTACCATATTATTTGATTGTTTAAATAGTTCATTTACCTCGTTGAATTTGTTATTTTGTGAAGAAGGAATGTTTTGGGTGTTTTTGGGGGTTTGAGGGGGTACTACTTGTCTTACCCTTAGTGGTGGGAAGTTTTCTTGTTTCTTTTTTCTTTCCTCCCAAGCATTTGTTTTTGGGGCTGGTGCTGGGATGTATGTTTTGTTGTTTTCTTCTTTTTTGGTTTTTCTCTCTTCCATGCTGGCAATTCTTTTGATGTACTCTGGACACTCTATATTGTTAGCAGGGTGGTCTCCTCTGCAGTTTACACATCTAGCTGGAAGCTCCTTTGGTTTTTGGCATTCTCTGGTATGGTGTGGGCCTGCACCCTTTAAGCAGTTTGGTGCTCTGCCACAGGTTGCAGTCGCATGCCCCCAGGATTGACAGTTGTGACACTGAATAATTAGTTTTTTATTTTTACGGAGCTCCCATAAGATTCTCGTGTCTAGGACCACCTTTACATTTTTGTTTAGGTAGTCCAGAGTAATCGCCGGATCCATGGTAAATAGGTACAGTGGTCTAAATTTTGTATTCATCTGGAAGATTTCTCTTACTTCGATGTCGTAGAGATCTTCCAGATCTTCTGCTATGTCCTTCGCTTCGGCACCTCCTCCAAGCCCCCTTAATACGAAGGCGTGTGCCCTATCTTTTTAGTGGGTGTATGTGTGATGGTCTGTTTTTTCCTCTTTTAGCGTTTTAATGAATTTGAAATACTCATCCTCGTTTTCTATTAATAGTATTGTGGAATTGTTAGTGTATTTAACCTGCATATTATGTTTTACTAGGGTTTTTACAGTTTTAATAAATTCTTTGTGATTATCCACAATACCATCTAGAACTATTGGGGGGCAGAAGGATCTCTTTTTAGTCTGCGTATTTGTTTTGTTTTCCTTATGTTTGTTTGAAACTTTTTTAGTTTTTGATCCTTTTTTATTAGTATTCTCATTTTGTTTGGTGGTTGTATCATCCTCTGATTCATCACTTAGTGAGTCGTACCTATTTTGTATTTGTATTAGTGACTCTTTTGCCTTTTTGGTTATTAAGTTTCTCAGTTTTGTTGTCTTCTTTGGTTCGATATAACCATCCTCCTTCTCTTGTGGTTTTTGTGTGTTCCTTGTGAATTGGTTTCTCTGTGGGAACGTGCTATTGGGCGATGTTATCTCCATGGGTGTTGTTTGCTCATCAAATTCCGTTAGAATATTTTGTGTTATTTCCGTGGGAATATCCGATTTATTAAGCGTAATTGTTGCTGCCGCGTCTTTATTTTCGTAAGCCGACATGAATTCCGGGTTTGTAACGTTTTTTAGTTTTTTACGGTCTTCACTAGTATTAATTAATTTAGTAATTTGGACTTCAGAATCGTCACTGTAAATTACGTCGGTCTCGTTTTTATTTATAACAATTGGGTTTACTTGTTGGTTTTTTGTTACACTGTTTTTATTTTTAGTCATTGTTTTATTTGGATTTTGCTCCGGGGAGCAACTTTCCTCGCGTTGGCATTTTTTAAGCTCTTCCGTATTACTTTCTTTTATCGTAATACTTGAGATTATATTCACGTTTTCCCTGTTTTTAGGTTTTTCCTCACTATTTTTATTGTTTATTACGTTTTCCGAAGATTTCACATTTTTATTCGTTATGACTAGATCGTATGAATCCCCCTGTAATATTTTGGGTGTTCTTACTTTCTCTTTCGCCTTAAAATTATGTGTTATGTTTACTTTTGTTTTTTCTTTTAGTAACTGTTGTTTAATCAGTTTGGTATACGCCGTTTCGAATTGTTTATTTTTATTAATTTCCGGTTTTTTAGCAGTACTAATTTTTTCAGCGGCATCCACTTCGCTTTGGTTTGTCGGGATCTTGTTTTCACTGGAATCACTCACTTTGTATATATTTTCACACACTATTCGCAATTAAAATTTATAATACTTCTACGAAAATATTCGGATTGTCGCTGCTCCTCCACAAGTGGGCTTACAGACCGACAATCGAACTAGAAGTGTAATAGGATCACGAGTATAGCTACAATATTACACAATCTATGATAATATCTATGTTGCAAGGTTAAATTTATCTATGATTCGAAAAATGCAGAATTGCAATTTATGCAAAAATAAGTGTTATGATTTGGTATAAAATATGGCTCTGAGAGAATTTGTTGAAAATCTTTAAGTTAACAGTAAAACGTTAAACAAAGAAGAACACCACAACGATGAGTTCCAACAAAACTATTGACTCCATGTCCAATGATATCGTAAGTTATCTCCATTAACTGCTAAAGAGAAGCATGATTTTTGTTTGTATTTGTTCTAAACCTTTAAAATTGATCTGGTACGTAGAATGATTTAACCACAAAAGATTATCAGATTCACATTAAATATTTAAAACAGGAGACGAAAAGTAATTTAAGTAATTTTTAAAAATTAAGAGTAATGTACCTATCTATTATAAAATGTTACTTAAATCAATACAATATTAATGGACACTTATTGCAATTCTTTTTTAAAAGTTAATATAAATTTGTATAATCCTATAAATGTTTTTTAATTTTAATTTTGTAGACTCCTGAATCAGATTTACTGGAACTTGTCTATGAGGAGGTAGTCAAAGTTTTCGAATTTTGTTGTGTTCCCTTGAAGCCGAAAAAATATAAATATCACATTAAAAGGCATTTAATACAAATAGAAAAAAAAATTAAAAAAATTAATAAATAAATAAATAAATAAAAAATAACAATAATAAACGAATTTTATTTATGTAGTTAAGAAATATAGGTATTTGAAATTAATGTGGGTTTATATTTTTATTATAGAAAAGTATAAGTTGGGAAAATGCTGTCAACGACAAAAAGCGTTATGACTGAATTTATTGGGTTACACTCTAAAATGTATTGTTTTAAAATACTTACAAAACGATGAAGACAAAGTTCGTAAAATTAATGTGTTAAAAAATATAGGGTTTAAAGTAAACCAAAAGCTAAAGAAATACAATCCTCAGCATTAAAATTAATTTCTTTTAATGATTATTTTTTGATAGACTGGCAGCGACATGTTAAACCGTATTCTGTCTGCAGAAGAACTGTGTAATATAAGAAAGGATTTAATATGGAGACTAAATCACCACTATCACTGTTACCAATTACAACCACAATGGGATTATGAGTGGGATAAAATGGGGAAGATTATTTTTTATTCCAGGTGGTATGATGGTATTAGTAAGAAGTATTGGACTTCTATTAAATCCAATCTGGTCTATTTGGTTACTTTTTACAAGTTTTATATTAAAAAAACATTGTAGTAGTAATTATATATATATATATATATATATATATATATATATATATATATATATATATATATATATATATATATATTTTTTGTAAAAATAAAATTTTATATATTAAATTGAATTAATTTGTTTTAATTTCTTGAACCATCGTGTGTAAAATATTCACTGTCTGATATATGTGATGATGACAGAGGTATACCCTGAGGTGGTGCCATGTGGTTGAGTTCTGACTAATTTTCTTTGTCATAGATTTGCCCAAGGTGATATTCTTTATTCAGTTAAATACTTATTGTAAATATTTTTCTTTTCCATGTTTTTTATACAAATCTATATTTACTGTATAACAATTAAAATAAATGTGTATAGATTGTAATAACGTCAACTTAATTTACAAACATTCCCTTGAAGAATAAAAAAGTTCTGGGTTTAATGAAAGACGAAAATAAAGGTAAAATTATGACACATTTTATTGGCTTGAGATCAAAAATGTATACTTTAAAAGTAAATAATAACAATCAAGTCATTAAAAAGTCAAAAGGAATAAAATAGGCAGCCTTAAAGGAATTAACTTATGATGACTATTTTGACTGTTTATTTAATAAAACTGTAGTTGAAGTCATTCAAAATTCTATTGTTTCTAAAAAACAGGATGTGTATAATTTGTCACAAAGAAAAGTGGCATTGTCTCCCTATGATGACAAAAGAATGGTGGACTATATTAACACAGATACGTTACCATGGGGATTCAATGACAAGTGATACTTTCTACAATAAAATAAAATATTTGTAAATCGGTTTTATTTCTTAAATAATCTACTGTTCTGTCTAGTAAATAATTATTGAAATAATGAAGTATGTCAATAAAAAACTCTTTTTTTGTTTATCAATAAACGTTAAATTTTTTATAGAATAAAATGGAACAACAAAAATGGGATAAAGTATTTAAGAATCGAACACGTTTTAAACAAGAAAAAACAATGACAACAAAACGAATATGTTTTAGCCACTCATCAAGCCACCCATCCTTCTCAGGAAACTTTGATCAATATAAAAGGCCAAATTGTTACTCACTATATGAACAATTGGAATAGAATTTATGCACGACAATGGTTCTTTGAAGAAGAATGGATCTGCATAGAGAATGATTACCAATATGCCACACTAGTTGATGAGACCACAAGAAATTATTGGAGTTCAATAAAACATAGTATATTATATGAAGTTACAACATTTAGATATTATAATAAAAAATTATAAAAAAATAAAAACTGTATTTTCGTACATAACATCATAAGAGAGAAAATTTTGCTGACAAAATTTTCGACTGGTATGAAAGTTTGTTGCTTGGCAATTTACGCGAATGACTGACGTCTGTGATTTTGTCAAAATTTCAAGAGCGAAAATTGCCAAAAAGCAACAAACTTAAATAAAACCAGAAGAAAATTTGACCGAGAAAATTTTTTCTCTCGAATGGTATTCGACAAGACTATTTCACGAGAAAAACAAGACAATATCAACGAAACATAATCTACGGATCTGTCATAATTTTGTCGCTGAGATATTACGTATTGTCAATATGAAACGTGCCGTTGCTATGCAGTTTTGTCAGTTAAAAATAGTCTAGTGAAATAGTCATTTTAATTTAATTTGTTGTAATTATACTTACATTTATTTGACTTAATTTCAAATATGTATATTTAATTTAAAATATAAAAGAGGCTCGGCTCGGCTAGTCTCACGCCTTCTCGGCTCTTTAATATAATATGATGATGATGACTCTAATGATGATGGGAGCCGCTTATTTATCAACTTTTAACATTTATTTACAACTTAAGTTGATAGCCTTATTTATATTCACCACATAATAAAAAAAAATCCAAGAGGTTGGGTTAGGCTCGGCTAATTTTTAGTACGACTCTGTGTATGTGTGTGGTTCTGAATATCTAAAAATCGACTGAGTACGCCTCTGCTATATTATCGTCAACAACCGTATGACGTAGACGGAGCTGTTTTCTAACACATTTCAACTTTCTATTCCAAGTCAGTTGATAGCCGCGTCAAATTTGTACCACATTAGTTTGTGGGTTCGTATCCCAAAAACCGCGATCAAACAGAAATTTTTTTCTACATTTATTCTCATACAAAATTATTTTAAGTTCTATTTGGGTACTAACACAGGAGCGGTGGTTAAGGTAGGGTAAACAGACATGTAAAATTACAGGTAAAGGTGAATTGAGGTGAGATAAGGTGAGTTGAGGTAGTTGAGGACATGTGACAACACCTTCTGGTTATTGTCGATTCTTCGGCGTACCCTCTTCTTCTGGGGCACTCTACATGAACTCGATGGCATGCTTACCAATTAGTAACAGGACCCTGATTAAACAACTACTGATATGGTTGGAATTTTTTATTTAAACTGCAACTGGAGGAACATGTAAAGTTTGCAATAGTGACATTAAATCTACTGAAACTACAACGAAGCTAAGAGACATTTAAAAAAAAATCATCCAAAATTACCACGCTAAAAAATGTAGATGCACCAAAAAACAAAAGATATAGAAGTAAGTTTTTAATGTCTGACGATCAAACAAAATATTTATATTATTTATCTTTAAAGGTTATCGAAAGAACGGAGAAGGCTTTAACATCCACATCTTGAACAATTTCGACTGAATCTGAAAAATCTGATACACCAAAAGTTTAAAAATTTCTTAATTTTTCTAGACAGCCTCTTCTGTCAGAAAAGTTTGGAAGCGTAAAATCTTTTCAAGATGAAGGAGTCAAGCCAAATAAAATATCAAATGCAATTGGTTTTATGCCCCTGTAAACTACAGAAAAAGAAGGATTTCAGTTTTCAATAAAAAACTTTTATATCAACTACCCGAAAGAAAAAAATTACAAAAATGATTGTAAAGTATGATTTTTTAATAAATATACTTAAACACGAAATAATGGAAGTACCATATATATAGCTATCACTACAGATATGTGGAAAGATACTTTAAGTACTAAAGGTTATTAAGGAATTATTTTGCTAAAAAAAACAGTTTAATATTGTGTTAAATGTAGCGAACCTGGATCAAAGCCATACTGCCGAATATATAGCGTTTAGTGTCAGTTTTTAACAAATAGCAAATAAATTTTGACAAAATAATTGCAGCTGTTACTTGCAATGGTAAAAATATTTAAAAAAGTATAACAAATATTCTTGGCAAAAATAAACATTTGCCATGTTTCGCACATACTTTAGAGTTGGTAGCCTCAAAAGTTACTTACGAAAATAAAAATATAAAACCAATTATCGAAAAAGATAAACATATTGACAAATTCTTTAAGCATAGTGTTAATGCTGCTGATAACTTCATAAAACTACAACCATCTGGACAATGTTTTAAAATTAAAGCAGAGTGTTCCTACACGGTCGAATTCAGTAATCTATATGTTTGAAAAGTTTGTACTATTTTAACAAGCAAGGCTCAACAACAACCTGTAAATTCTAGAGAAATAGAAGAAATTAAAGAATTGTTAGACATTTTAAGACTTATTGAAGAATTTTTACGGGAAAGGTCGGGAGAAAAATATATTAGTTCAAGTAAAATTATACCAATCATAAATTAAAAAAAACAAAAATAGAAAACTTATCATCAGCTACAAGCGCGGGTAAGAACCTTAAGCAGCTGATTCTTAATGAATTGACGAAGAGATTTGGAGCTATTGAGTATAAGACTGTCTGCTACTTCGACAGTTTTAGATCTTAGATTTAAAAAAATACATTTTAATAACGCAGAGGCTTATTCTCAAATTTTAAATTATATAAATAAAATTTGCACTGATACTGACAGTAGTGCCGAACAAACTAAGGAAATCATTGAAAAATGAAAGGAGTATTCGAATACTGTTTGGAACTTACATTAAACACTTGTCCACGAACATCAGACTATGACGAGTAAGATTCCAACAGTTGAAGAATTATCCGTTGAGTTAAAATTACATTTACATGACAAATAATACCTTTAACAAGTTGGCCTTTTCAATATTGGGTTCAGGATAACAGTAAAGTCAAAAAGACTGCTATGAAGTATTTATTAATAGTAAGATCATCGGTTTCGTGTGGACGATTATTTAGCAAGGCTGGTCATATTATGACCGAAGATAGAAATCACCAATAGCAAACAATTAAATAACTTACTATTTTTGATTTCATTACCTCAAAAAGGATTTATTTGTATAGATTATTTTAAGTAAATTTTAAATGATGTTTATGTTATTTTTAAGTACATGTTAGAAAATGTTTTTTTTTTATTTTAAAAATATGTTATCCTCTCAAGTTGGCTTAAATTGAAATCTCTCACTATACATGCAATGTGTGAATATAGAAAAAAAATTCCTTTTTAATACGATATATTTGCATACCGATATATTTCTGTTCGATATTTATTGATACAAATATCGATACTTTCTGATATATCGCCCGTCGCTAGATAAAATGTTATGTATACAGTGTTTTGTGGTACGGAATGGAGGCTTAGACTTGACTGTCAGTTCGTTGCGAAGCCTGGAAAGCTTCGAGATATTGATGTTTCGACGCATGCTACGGATTCCATGGACGACTATGTTAGAAATGAAAAGGTTTTTAAAGAGTATGAGTGTGGATCGTGAGTTTATAGAAATTGTTAAAGAACGCAAAACATCTTACCTTGGTCACATATTTAGACACGAGTGATACTTCTTCCTACTACTAATAATGGAAAATAGAAAGCAGACGCAGTTCTGGAAGACGTGGTTACGTAACATCAAGCAATGTACATATCTAATATCCAAAAGATTAATTAGAAAAGCTCAAAATAGCTTAAAGCCAGATCACAACCCAAAATAAATACGGATTAATTAACAAAAATCATGAACCTATTCCACCTACCAGTACCATTATCCCAAACAAACCGAATGAAAACGCTAAGAATAAATCCTGGATCTCACCCATAATATAAAAAGAAAAGGTAACGAATTATTCCTTCTTTACTAATGAAATTAAATCCATGCTAGGGCATAATAGATTTCAAATCAAATTTCTAAAAACCAATATCAAAATTATAAGCACTTACAACAATGAAAGACAAATTCTAATAAATAATTTTGCTAATCGTAGGTAATCGTAGTGTGTGTGGCAGCATTTACGTTTCCCAGTGAATCATTACAAATTACAGTTGGTTGTTGTTTGAGTTTAAACATCATTTTTATATCAGCTTAAACAGAAGAATTTTCTACTGCCAGTGGTGTTTTTATTTCTTCATAAAGTGCATCAGTGACCTCGTATTTTGGATTATCTACAGATAGCAAGGTCAGACTTTTTATTTTATTTATACCTATTTACTGCGATTCACTCCCACTGTTGCTCCTACCATATCGACCTGCGCTAACTGTTCAAAGTCAATCGACGATCGAGAATCGTCAAAACAACTTCAATGTACAGCCTGTAAACAGAACATACATCTAGCTTGCACTGATCTACGAGCCGAAGATTGCGTTACAAGGCATAAACTACGTGGAATTAAAATTCTTGGCAACAACTGCTGCTCTAATATCGAAAGTTTTGCTAATTTAAAGACGCACTTAAGAGATTTAAAAGAGGATCTTCAATCAAAAATTGATCTAATAGATCAAAAAGCTAATGATATCAGTAAAAGACTTTTACAGATTGTAAACAAGTTATCTAAAAACAGAAAAAGAACAAAAACTAAGGTCACGTAAAGACAAAAGTGTAAAAACAATCCTTGAAAATAAAAATAAAGGAAAAGGACTGGGTAAAGGCATAAAAAACAAAACAAGGAAATAAATTAATTAAAATTGAGAATATAAAGAAAGATACTAAAAAAAAAGATTGACTAAAGGTATAAAGAGAGCAAAGAAAACTTACGATTCTGAATCTTCGGTAGATGAAGAGGATGCAGAGTGCTGGGTCTGCTCAGAACCTTAGAACCTTATTCAAAAGACGCTATGGGAGAAGGTTGGGTCCTTTGTGTAAAATGTTTGAAATGGGGACACGAAGCTTTTACTGCTCTCGATAGTGACGACGACGAAGATTATGTGTGTGATATCTGCGTCGATCAATTGAGCAATGAAAAAAAAACATCTTAAATTTTAAAACAAAAGATTATAAGATTAACTATAGATAAACACTAAAATATTTAAGATAACAGCTGTAGATTAGAGTACGATATTTTTAGTTAAACTACTTGAGAAGACTGTCTAATAGAACTGTCCAAAGAAATCAAAGACTGTAACTTACTCGTAAATTTAGATTTTAATTGTTGTTTGATTCCTACTGATTTCAAGACTCTATTAAGTTTTAGTTCTTTTCTATTTAAGTCATAAAGGTTGTGATGATTGTATAGTATTTTGTGACACTGTTGATTATTATAGAAGGTTTGGAATTGAACTAATCTTTTATTTGTCCACAGAGTGTAAAATGATCGTTTTGACCCTATCTCAGGGATCGTTTTAGACACTCATGTGTACAAAATGTAAGGTTTTAGTTTTTTTTTATAAATTTGAAAATATTAAACCAACCACAAAAAAATGGTATGCTAGTATATCAACATTTAAGTGATTTATTCAAAACTCTTATAATATCCGCTGTATGTTTCATATTTTCGATACAGTAAGCTTTTTATCTTAGAGGGATCATTTTGTACACCTCTCCCCTACTTGTCTTCAGAAGTTACTAATAATTTCTCTGTTACATCTCTTGATATTACTGTCCCTAATATGGAACTTCTTGGCCTAAAAATATGTCATAAAAACTCCTTTGTTTTTCACCTAGTATGCGTTTATCGGCCTGGTGATTCTAGATTAGCAGATGATGAGTCCCTTATCGCATCACTTGATGAACTGTCTAGCCTAGAGAATCTGATTGTTATTGGAGACTTTAATTTTAGGGACATTTCGTGGCCCATAACTGATCCACCTAGTGAATTAACAACTTCCAAAAATGTATTTACAGATTTTGTATTAAATTCTAACTTACATCAATTTATAACGGAGCCGACTCGATTTAGAATTAATAATTTACCATCTATTTTGGACTTGGTATTCTCTAATGATCCCCATTTATTAACACATCCCCTAATAAGCTCTCCAGTAGGTAACTCAGATCATGCAGTCATAACTTTTCATATTCAGTTTAACTTACAGTACTGTACCCCTAATGTTAATAAAACGGTATATGAGATAATTGATTTTGAAAATGCAAATCGCCAACTGGCTGATATTGATTGAAATGATGTTTTTGGCGACATAAGGGATCCAGTTGTATTCTGGGATAAGTTCTTACATGTTGTTAATTTCTGCAAAAACCAAAATACCTTTAAAAAAACCATATACAAAAATAACATAAAACCTTGGATTAATGGGGAATTAATATATCTGATCAAGTATAAAAGAAAATTGTGGAACAAATATAGATGTATAAATCGCATAGAGGATTTACTAATTCATCGAAACTTTGCCAAAGATTTAAAGAAATCTCTACATGAAGCTCGTGTTGCCTACGAAGAGAGTATAGCCGTTAGTAATAACTGTAAAAAATTGTACAAGTATATTCGATCGTCGTTGACAACAAAAGTTTCTATACCTTTACTGGAAAAAGATAATGGTGATATATACCAAAGTAACTATGAAAATGCCGAAGTCCTCGCCAGTACTTCCTCTAAGGTTTTTTCTGTCGAACCCACTAATCATCAGTTGCCTAATATTATTTCGTCACGAGTTTCTTCTTTCCTTGAAAATATACTCATTACTCCTGATAAAGTTAAACATCATCTTCAAAGCCTAAAAAATAATTCGTCTCCTGATCTCGACTTAATATCTTCTTTATTTTTAAAGAAATGTTCCGATGCTTTAGCTTACCCACTATATGTGATTATGTCCTTATCATTCACCACACATATTTTGCCTCCCATATGGAAAACCACATCTGTAACACCGATTTTTAAAAAAGGGGACAAATTGGATTCTAATAACTAGCGTCCTATCAGCTTAACACCTATAGTATCTAAGATAATGGAATCTATTACTGCCGAGACAACTTCTGATTTTCTGCAAAACGAACTGGTTATACCAGAACAGCAGCATGGTTTTCTCAAAGGACGTTCTACAATGACAAATCTTCTTTGGTGTGTCAATGAATGGTCAAGAGCATTAGACAAAAAACCCCGCTAAACATTATTTACCTCGATTTTGCTAAAGCTTTTGATCGAGTTCCAACGCGAATACTATTACATAAATTGGAACACCTTGGTATGTGTGGTCAATTACTGAAATGGATCGACGCGTATTTAACAGATAGAAAATTTTGTGTTAGAGTTGGGGACTCTTTCTCAGTCAAGAGAATGGTTTTAAGTGGGGTACCGCAAGGATCAGTTTTGGGCCCACTTTTATTCATAGCATACTCCAGTGATCTACAATTTCACATTATATGCAACAAAGCTTTCTATGCAGTTGACACGAAGCTATTTTCCGATCCCTCCGTAAATTTCCAGTTACTACAAGATGATCTTGAGTGCATATCGGAATGGTGCTCTACTTGGATGCTGCCTCTTAATGTGGACAAATGTGTAGTTCTTCACATGGGTAAAAATAATCCGTATCTTCCTTACTCTATTAATGGGCGCGTGTTAAGAACAGTGAAATCACATAATGATCTAGGTGTTATAACAATCTAAGTTGGTCGGAACATATTTTGCATATTTCCAAAAACGCTAACAGTAAATTATATCTACTAAACAAAACGTTCGCGAAAGTGTCTTTCATGAACTCAGTTCATTTGTATAAACTGTACATTCGTCCAGTTCTGGAATATTGCGGAACTGTTTGGTGTCCGGTATTGGTGCGCGATCGTAATATTCTTGAAAACGTACAGCGGAAGTGCACTAGGATGTCTTTTGGTCGCTTAAGACCTACGTATACAGAAAGACTGAATATGGCTAATCTCACTACATTTGAACAACGTCGACTTCGATGGGATTTAATTATTACGTTTCGCTTAGTAAAATATAACTTCAGAAATATTAGAGGTATGTTTATACTAGACAATGACAATCGTCTTCGTGGCCACAAACTTAAGTTTAAAAAGGAAACTTTTTTAACAACAACAAGGCAATTTTTTCTTTGCAATCGAGTGTTCTCGACAGGAAATAGCCTTTCGGCTGAGATTATAGATGCTCCATCTGTCAATGTTTTTAAAAAGAAACTGGATGACCACTTGTTCCATAATTGAACATTTAATTTGTACCAAACACTTGCTCCTTATGTGCTATGTTTTTGTATATTTAGTTATAATTATTTACTTAGTTGGTTTGCATAATATGTATCTATTTTAATGTAACTATTTAATTTAAATTTATTGTATAATAATAATAATAATAATAAAGACAGCATCAATGGATACAGCTTCTCGACTAAAGAAGACAAAGAAAAAAAGCCGCACCAGGAATGGACATTAACGAAATTAAATAGGAACTCCCAAAATATAAGTTTGAAACGAAATCTATCATGCCCCTGCGTGGTAAAGATGAATTATCCTACCGAGATGCTATTTCTTTAGAGGAACGTTTATAAATAACATTAAGGTACGTACTACAAAAATAAAATATGTAATATCATTAAAATTACACAAATACTTATAGCAAAAATATTGGTGTTTAGTACCGATCAACTATTTATGTGTAGCGAATATCTTCCTTTCTCTGAAAATCATTTGGATATTCACTGTAGTTTCCGTGTATTTCTTGCACTGACCATGCAGGCCTTGGTGTTGGAAAATATAGATGAAACGTTCTTGAACTTGAAGTAGATGAATGACAGACACGGATATCCGCATCTTCAAGTATGCCATCCAGTAGCCCTATTAACTTTTTGACGAAATCGTATGTTTTGTTTATTTGTCATTTTCATCATATCCGACATCAAACTCTGTAAAAATGGCATATTTGGATTCTCTTTACTGCTGTCTCTTTCTTGCTTGTTTTTCAGGCATCCAATGAAAGCAGCATCGGCAGGATTTGACTCTGTTGAAGCATTTTGAGAAAATTTTCACTTTGTAAAAATATATGCCTTCTTGGCTACAATAATGGATTTGTCAATGCCTGAATCTTGAGTTGATCCTTGATCTGTCATATCAGGTGGCAAATTTGCAAAATCATGTATTGCACTGTCCTGACTTCCTTGGTCAGCTTGGGATTGCATATTTTCTTCATTGTAAGTATGTTCTTTAGAGCCGTTATTACCCTTTTCAGCACTCTCGTTACAGGCGCTCACAGTCTACAAATTTCCATCGCCTGCTTAATTTTTTATGTAAGGCAAAAGAAATTCCAAGCTTTCATTTAAATATTTTTTTTTATTTGCACCGGTGCATTTTGATAGATCGGAAAAATGTTCCTCGGATGTTTCTTCAGCGTTCGCGACAAAAATAAGAAACTCTATTAAAAACTTGAACAAAAAGCTAGTGAAATAACTTTTCTCTTTTTTTTTCAGGTGTCTAGCAACAGGTGACAGTTTTAAAAAAATTTCGTTCCAGTTCTATAGAGGAGATACCACAATAGTAGAATAGTAAAAGAAACAACTGATGCTGTATGGGAAGATCTGCAACCTATGCCAGTCCTTAATAAAGAAATATGGTATTACGAATTGTGAAATTTACCAAACTGCGTCGCCGCAAATAACGGAAAACACATAATCTGTATAAAAAAAATTGCCATTAGTGGCTCAAGTAATTTTAATTATAAAGGCTTTTTTTTCTGATATTAATGGCAACTGCTAATGCATATATTTTGTTCAAAACAATTGACGTAGGTGATTTAGGACGAAATAGTGATGGGGCTGCTTGTAAAGTATCTCATATTAGCAAACTGTTAAGAAAACAAAAAATAGGAACTCCTGAGCGTTCACATTTACCAAATTATCAAAGTGGAGAGCCCTTTCCCTATTACATATGTGGAGCTGAAGCTTTTCCATTAATGCCATATTTAATAAGACCTTATCTACAAAGAGTAAATGGTACAAAAAGGATCTTCAACTACAGGCTTCCCCGAGGAAGAAAGAGTGTCGAGTGTGCATTTGAAATATCTGTATTAAAATTCCGCGTATTCGAGGAGCCAATTAGTTGTAAGAAGGAAACCGTAAACAAAATTGTGAAAGCCGTCTGCGGTTTACACAATTTTATAAGAATACGGGAAGGAAAATTTACTAGTCCAATGCATTTCGAACAAAATGTGCTGAACCATCCACAAATAACACATGAAATTCAAGACGGATATCGCGAAACAACATTAGCTATGAAACTGTGATTATCGTTAGCTAAGTATTTTATGACACCTGAAGGATCGATACCAATACAGTGGAAATACTCATAGTTACTTGTATAGAACATTAAATAAAATTGTATATATTTACCAGAATCTTTTATTTTATTTGCCACCTACACCCATGATTTTTCTGTCACATTTCGTTTGCTATACTCCGTTAAGGAATAGTTCCATATGCAAGGACGTTTTTCAAAAGCTTTCACAAAAAATTATATTAAACAAAGGATTTTCAGAACAATACTGAACAATACTTCTATTTTTAATAAAAATAACCGATGTTGCGACATGACATGCACAGTAAACCGCATGCAGTTTATGTTGCGAGACACGTGCATCGGCTGCATTGGTGTACGATGATTTCAACGATATCTGTGTCTCTTAATGTGGCATATGTCTCTGCGCGGTATTTACCTCATGTCGAATGTTGCGTGTTTCGGTGGTGAACGACCGCGCTTATAAGTTGACATTGAATTATATGAAAAATTTTATATCTAATATTGGTATAGTAAAAAAAGCTAACGCATGATTTCTTTTGATGATTACAAAAATTGTTGATTTTATCAAATAGAATATTATAGGTTATAGGAAAAAAGTAGTATCGTATGTTCGTTTTACAGCCCACTTAGTGGGTTTTCTAAATGGAAGAAAGCTGTAAAGTATTTGAGAATTATAAAAAGAGTAACTCGCATCGAAGTAGTAACACAAAACTCAATTCTTTAAAAGAAGCCGACAAAAGTGGCACTGTTATTGAAAAAGTAAATCAAAAGTATTCAGAAGAAATACAAGAAAACAGATTGCACTTAGAAGCTTTGTGTGAATCCGTGAAATTTTGAGGGAGTCAATCTATTGCTCTACGAGGTTATGACGAATTCAAGAAACAAAGGAAACTTTTTGAAGCTGATGAAGCTTCGTTCCAAAGATAATAGTTTAGTAAACAAATTCTTTGTAGAGCATCGCAAAAACTTTCATTATACTTTACCGACATTCGAGAACGAGCTACTGTCCATTATTGGGATCCAAATCAAGTTACACATTGCCAAGGAAGTTAAAGATTCAAATGTTTTTGCATTATAGCTGATGAAACCCAAGATATAGCAACGCACAAACAAGTAGCTATTGTCTTGAGACATGTAAATGATAAGCTAGAAGTTCATGAGTCGTTTGTAGGGTTTTACTATGCTACAAGAACTGATGGAGAAACACTGGCAAATGTACTTAAAGATGATTTGATTTCACTGGACTTAAATATTAAACATCTGCGTGCTCAGTGCTATGATGGGGCTTCGAACATGAGGGGCCCATATAAAGGAGTGGCAGCTCAAATTATACAAGAAGCCCCAATGGCAATGTACATTCACTGCAATACACATATATTGAACTTGTGCATTGTAAGCTGTTACACAAACCGTGATTTCAATAAGAAACACGTTCTATGTGCTTCAAAGTATTTACAAATTTATTGAAAAATCAACTAAAGGACATGCTGTTTTTGAAAACATTCAAAAAAAGTGTAAAAAGCTTTAGTGGTGGAACAGAAACATTGAAGTCATGGGTTTGCCGTGTCCAAGCAGTGTGATCTTTATTAGATAATTTTGATGCTACTCCTATAATACTACGAGGGATTTCTGAAACAGGCCCTGAGAGTGGTGGACAAGCCAATGCTATGTTCAAAAATATGGAGCACTTCAACTTTGTACTTGACCTGCTATTACTCAGGAGAGTTCTAGCACAATGTGACATACTGTCAAAGAACCTTCAGTCAAGCAGTGTGACCTATAAAGTTGTGAAATCTGTAAAAACGAGCACACAAAGTATTGCACTCCTTCAATACAGATGAGGTTTTCACAAATTTTTTCAATCACATTCGGTCCTGAACTAGGAAGTGTGATAATTGTATATTTGAAGTGCTTCATATCTAAATCCAATTTTGTAGGGTTACGAGTGTAAATAAAATATATAGACCGAGTAGAAATAGTGCCTCACCTAAGTAAAAATTACATGAATTAAGTGAAATTTGTGATTTTGCGAAGAATAGTAAAAAAGATCAGGGACAATACAAATTAAATACACTGAGAAGAGCGCCGTCTCCGAGAAGTCGATTCGGACAGGTGTTGTTATCGCGGTGTTGATAAACTGAAACAAGAACAGAGCCGGCTTCAGGAATATTCAATAAATATAACTACTGGTACTAAAGGAGAAAAGAAAATGGACGATAAATTGGATATAATGATGGAGGCAATGCAAATGCTATGCCAGGAAATGAAGGAAATCAGAAAAGAAAATAAGGAGTTCATAAAATATGTGCATGAAATGAAGACAGATAATAAAATGATTAAGAAAGAAAATGCAGAATTGAAAAATGAAATAAAACGGATTAATAATAATAATAATAATAATAATAATGTTTATTGTTGATAGTATACAAATAAGAGTTTACATTAGAATTAAAGTTAAGTCAAATAAACATAGATGTCCTGCTGAGGCAATAGATGCCTGTTTGCAGGAGTTCAAGTATGTGCGTTGTTTTTAATAATTTTATATTCCTCTTATATACGCTATTTTTTAGATGAATCAACACTACATTACATAATATTATAGTATATAGTAGAAAATAAATACAAAATAAAATATTATAACATTAGCAAAATATTAAAAATAGTAATGAAAAATAATACTAAAAAAATACGATAATATAAAAAAAACAAAACATTGAAAAATAAAGTAGTATAATATTAAAGTACTGAAATAATGACTACATGACCATTTAACATGATTGTAAATACTTGAGACCGATTAGGTCATTGAAAATACTCCTGTTTTGGTTTAAAATCCAGTTCTTTATCATAATTTTATGACTATTAAAATATTTGTTGGTTTTTATGTTGGCTGGCAACAAGTTGTACAATCTTGGTGCAAAGAAATTTGAGCAACGTTGACCAATGGTTTTATTTGAATAAGTGAAATACGCATTTTTTCCTCTGGTACAATATTCATGTTGCGGAAAATTTATATTTATCTTGTTTTTAAAAATATTTAATAAAATAATTTGGCAGTACAGTTGTCTCATGTCAAACAGTTTACTTTCTCTAAAAAGCGCATCGCTAGAGTGGGTTATTTTTTTTTAAACATAATTTTTATAATCAACTTTTGCACCGTGTTTAGATTTTTCATTTGACAATCTGCTGCACCTCCCCAACCTATAATTCCATAATTCAAGTGTGATTGTACCAAAGAAAAATATAAAATTTTAAGTTGTTTTTCATCTAGAAAATCACGTAAGTATCTAAACTTAAAAAGTAATGGTCTGATTTTATTAATGATATTGTTTATTTGCAGATCCCACTTTAGATGACGATCCACAATAATCCCTAAGTATTTAATTGATGTTGATTCTGGGATGTGAATATCATCTATGTTCAGTGGACCCAGATTTGGTTGATGGTTTATATACGATGTAAATGGCAAATATTTAGTTTTTTCTATGTTCAATGTTAGTTTGTTTAATTGAAACCACTTCTTTATCAGTTGAAAATCATCAGTAATAATGTTTTTTAATTCATTCCAATCTGGAGCAGAATAAGTTATCACCGTGTCGTCGGCAAAACTTATAATGTTTCCTTTAGTCTTTAGGTTTAGCAAGCTGTTTATATATAAAGTGAATAATAGTGGTCCGAGTACTGTACCTTGTGGTACTCCATAAGTCACGATCCTCGGCCCACTACGTATCCCATCAATATCTACATACTGAATCCTATTATCTAGATAGCTTGTTAATAAATTAAAAATTTTTCCTCTCAAGCCATAGCAGTAAAGTTTGTGTAGCAATCGGTTATGGCAAACCGTATCAAATGCTTTAGCGAGATCAATAAAAATAGAAATTACAGAGATTTTTGAATCTAAGGCAGCATATAATTGTGTGGTTAACGCATAAATCGCATCTTCTGTTGACCTGTTTTCTCTAAAACCATACTGTCTTTCAGAAATTACATTAAATTTATTAAGGAATTTCGTCATTCTTATTTTTATAATTTTCTCCATAATTTTTGAAAACACAGATAATATTGAGACTGGTCGGTAATTTTGTATCTTAGTTTTATCCCCATTTTTATAAAGTGGTTTTATTATTCCTACTTTTAGACATTCAGGAAAGCATTCATATTTTATACATTTATTTATGAGATATGTGAGGGGTTCAGCGATTTCATTGCTAACCTCTTTCAGTGTTTCTGATTTAATCCCATCCCATCCTGGAGTTTTTTTAGTTTTAAGAGAGTTTATAATACTTAGGACTTCCTTTTCATTAGTTTTTTCCAAATACATACTGCTTTCTAGTGTGTTTATATTTTCCTCGAAGTTATCAGGAGGATCAATCAAGTTTGCAAAATTTTTCCCGAGATCGCTATAATAATTATTGAAATTGTTTGCTATGTCCAATTTACTGGTAATTTGTTTGTCATTTTTTATAATTAGCTTTTCGATTAGCGTTTTAGATGTTTTTCTTCCACAGAGTTTATTAACGCATTTCCATAAAGCCATTGATGAATTTTTATTTTCAATGATTAAATTATTCATGTATGAGCTCTTATTTTTTTTAATTATCGATCTAATTTTGTTTTTATAATTGTTATATTTTTCTTTTATCTCAATGTTTTCGGGGTTTTTTAGGGTTAATATGTATAAATTATTTTTTTTCTTCTATCCATGGCTTCCTTAAATGCAGTTTTTTATTTTTTACTTGAACCGTTTTAGTATTTTTATATATATAACTATTAAGCGTATTTATAAATAATTCAAAACTATGATTTGCATTATCCGAATTATGATATATTTTATTCCATTTTTCATGTTGTAGGTCCAATTTTAGATTACTATAATTAAGGTAAGTTTTGTATTTTGGTACATTTATGTTGTTAATATCTGAATTTGTATTATATGTTAAGGCTACTGGTGAGTGATCTGTAATGTCACTGATAAAAATAAAACTGTTATTTTTGTCCATGTTGTTATTTGTCTTTAAAAAGATGTGATCTAAACAGGTGTGGCTAGATGGCCTAGTGACTTTATTCACATATGAAATATAGTTGTACGAGTTTAGATAATTTTTATATTCTTCTACATGTTCTTCGTTGCCTAAGAGGTTAATGTTCATGTCTCCTACTATGACGTGATTCTGTTGATTTTTACATTTTTCTAAATAGTTTAATAATTCCATATTAAATATTGTAGAAGTAAGAGCAGAATTGGGTGATCTGTATATAGCAGTTAAAAAAAGATTATAGTTCTTAAAGTATATATTAACTTTTGCTGCTTTGCAGTGACTTATAAATGTGGTGTTAAATTTATAATTTAAGTTTGACTTTATGTAAATAACAATACCATCATTTTTATTAAAGTTTCCATCATTATATAAAACTTCATAACCCTTTAAGGATAATACATCTATTGAATCAGAAAGTTGAAAAGATTCTGTTAAAATAATTACGTGAAAATCTGTTTTAATAGAATTTAGGAACAAACACAATTTATCATAGTTTTTTTTTTAAGCTTCGTATATTAAAATGTATTATTTTAAAGTCTTTCACCAATTTTGTTGAATATAATGTATCAAATAAGGAAATATTATCAATAATGTGGGTCTCAATATTTTTACAATGATATCTTTGGATATATTCATTCATTTTTAAATGATGTTACAGACCTTGTTTTAGGTTTTATTTGTTTGACCTTTTCCGTTTTGTTCGCTATTTGATTTATATTCGTCTTGTTCGCTATTTGATTTATATTCGTCTTCTCTTCCTTCTTTCCTTCTTTCCTTCTGTTTTTTCTTCTTTTCTTCCTTCTTCTTTTGTATTGGTTTTTTGAACGGCAGGTATGTTTTGGACCGATGTTATGGTGCGGGTTGGGGTTGCAGGTATTATGTTTTGGACCGATGTTATGGTGCGGGTCGGGGTCTCAGGTGCGCTGTTATAGAATGTTTGGCTGTTTTCAACCTCTGCTTCTGCTCTTTCAATTTCCAATATTTCTTGAACCGTTATTATGTTATTATCAACAAACAACCTTTCACCTTTGATATAGCACTTGTTTGTTTTAGTTCTTAATCTTCTTAAATGTCTTTTTAGGATTTGATTGGTTTCCCGTTGTGCTGTGGTAAGATCGTGCGAGATAGTTATATTGGTACCTTTTAATTTTGTGCAATTATTAAGCACTCTAATTTTTATAGAAGTAGATAAAAATTCTACCTTGACTGGTGCTTGAGGTGAATTGCCCAGGCTGTATACGTGGTTTATCTGGTCTTCTTGTAGTTCAATATTAAGTAAATCGCTAAGTTTGTTGCAAATACTTTGAGTTGATATATTTGGAACAAGTTGTTTTATACCAAATATAACTATATTATTTTTCTTATTTTGCCTCTCTAAATATTCAACTTTATCTTGCAATTTCAAATTTTCTTTTTCTAAGGCTTTAATTTTATTGCCTAGTTTTTCTTCGATTTTTAATAAAATTCTTACTTCGCTTGCTTCTACAAGATTTTTTACCTTTTTAATTTCTTCTAAAATCTGTGCATTAGTTGGGTCGGACATTTTTAGTGTATGGACTCCTTTATATTTCAAATACTGAGTTTTATCGTTTATTTTGATTTCTATTGTAGATAATATTTATGAAATGTTTATGTGTTTATGATGGAAATTCTGTTATTTAAACATCTATTTATGACGTTTTTATATGAGACGTTGCTCTATGGTTTTATCTATCTTATGGTATACGAATTGTAATTTAAAATTAGTTCTTACTCTTTTCCCAGGTAGTATAACTAAGAGCACAATAAAATGGTGTGATATATATAAAGCAACACACACAATAATGAAAGACTAGAAAGAGTTGAAAATGTAAATAGAAAGAAGAACATAGTATTGCAAGGTTTATACATACAAAATAACGAACCGAGCAAAATGAAGGACGAGATGGAAAACTTCGTGAATGAAAAACTGTAAGTAAAAAAAAATCAAGTATGTGAAAAGATTAGGTAATAAAACATGCCTCGTAGAACTTCAAAATGAAGACGAAAAGATTAAGGTGATGAAAAAAAAAACTTAGAGGAAATGGAGAGAGAATATTCATCAACGATGATATATCTAAAGTAGAAAGACTAATACAAGAAAAAATTCGTAACAAGGCTAAAGAGGAAATAAGTAAAGGAAATACTGTGAAAATAGGCTTTCAAAAACTAATGGTTGGTAAAGAAGAATGACGATGGGACAAGAAGAGAGAAGAAATAATTATAGTCAACAAGGATATCACAACAAAACACGGAAATGCAAAAAACTAAATAAGGCTCAGGATGGAATTACGACAACGACCCGGCAAAGAAATGGAAGAGAAAAAGGTAAAAGTGAAATTGCAAATACAGAAGAGATAAAAAACTGCAAAAAGACAGTAGTATATTAAGCAGGCTCCCATGACCGAAGGTAAGCATGCCATCGAGGAGCCTCACCTGACGTCACCTTCACTCACCTGTCCTACAAGAACTCACCTTTGATTTACCTGTCATTTTTGTCACCCTATCTTTACACCCTACCTTAAGCACCCCTTATCAGCCACCCCTATGTTATTTTTGTCAGCCTACCACCCCCAATCAACCTTAGTGCCCAAATAGAACTTAGAATAATTTTTGGATGAGAATAAATGTAGAAAAAAAATTTCTTGATCGTGTGTGTATTCGAACCCACAAACTCATGTGAGTTATGGAACAAAACCCGCCGACTATACACAATACAAAACCGCTGACAATACTTTTGATCCAACATTATAAATTATAGTAATTTGTAAAATAAAATCAGATCTTTGTTAACTTTCAAGTAATAAAGTCTCTTGTGTAATTTTAAATTGTTTTTAAAAAGTCGTTTTTTCTGTTTCAAAAGTTAATTGGCGCAGTCAGTAGGATATTTCGGGAGTTGCACGTATCGAACGAGCTAACTTTTCGTCTTAACGATTAACCGAAATCCGAAAATTTTGGTGGAAAACTGTAAATTCGAGAGAATATCGAGTTGTGAATTGTTTATCGGTTCGAGTGAATATCGAATTCGCGTGAACAGTTCCAGGTGGACATCAAAAACAGAAAAACGAAGAAACTAGCAAATTACACAACCTGGGATAGGAACACACATCGTCCAATCCTATAGGAAGTAGTTAAGGATACATAGTATAGGATGAAAACAACATTTTTATTGTAAGTGCTTGCTTATTTTTATTTCCTTCTTATTTACCCCATTTTCCGAAGATAGTAGTATAATTCATAAGTGAACACGATTTAGAAAAATTAGCAGACTTGTTAGAAAATAGATTAAAGCTAGATAATAAAAAAAATAAGCCGAGAATTTCAGAAAATAATTTAAGTAATTTAGAAAATAACAAAGAATATTTAAATAATACAATGACTACTGCATCTGTAAATTATCAGCTACTTAAATTATACTTAGATTCAATTCCTGCTTTTGATGGTAATCCGCATACTTTAACAATTTTTGTTGGAAATTGTGAAAGTCTTATTTCAGTATTTGCAAGTAACACAGATATTGCTTTAAACACATTTCTGTTAAAAGCCATAGTTGGAAAGCTCACAGGACGAGCCCAAATATTAATCGGGTCACGTACAGAACTTAAGACATGGGCTGAAGTAAAAGAAGCCTTAAATTTAAGTTTCGGAGATCAACGCAACATAGATTGTTTGGTCCAAGACCTTATAAATTTAAGACCTCTTAAAAATGAGTCTCCCTACAATTTTGGTATGAGATGCCAGGATTCTAGAAGTCTAATTATTTCAAAATTAAATACTTTAAATATAATTGATAATGAAAGGACAATTCAACTTAAAAATTATAATGATTTGGCATTAAAAACATTTATCAGAGGCATCCCATTACCATTACAAACTAACGTTAGATTAAGATCCCCTGATAGCTTAGAAAAAGCTATGAGTTTAGTAATAGAGGAAGAAAACTTTTTATACTCAACTCAAAGAACAAATAATCTTAATTCAAATGCATCGTTTAAACCTAGTTTTAGAATAACCCCTTCTAAGAATCCCAATCATCGAAGTTATCCAACTTTTACCCCCAATTTTAACAACGTCAACTCATTTCAACCTCCTCAACAATTTTATCCCCAATTTCAACCCAACCAAGCAACAAGACCTAACTTTTATAATTTTTCTCAACCAAAACCTGTTTTCCCAAACAGTAGTAATAACTTCCCAAATTGGAGACCAAATAATAATTTTCCAACCCAACGTCACCCCTTTTTCCAAAATCAAAATAATAATTCAATGCAAACCAGAAATTTCAATAACCACTTTCAAAATAACCGTCCGAACACTTCCCAAAATTTTAAACCTGAACCAATGGATACTTCTTCAGGTAATACAAGAAATTCAAAATTTCAACCCAAACCAAACTTTATCTCAACTGAATTGTACAATCAAATGATTAATGATAATAATCAAAATCCAGAATTTGAAAATCCATTCGACAATCAAAATTTTTATTACGATGAAACGTACACTGAACCGTGTTACGAATATCAAGACGAAACTCAATACCTACAAGACAATTATTATAATCCAACACATGTAAACGATAACGCTAACGATAACATATACTCGGAATCAAGCGAAACAAAAAACGCGATTCAGGATTTTTGCCAAGACACTGAATTCCAACAACCTAACATGATATCTCTTAATGCCCCTCTCGGCAGCCCGCGTTAAATTTTAAGAAATGGTTGCTCGCGTGGCGTCTGAGAGACGCCAATAAGTTTTTTGCATAATTAATTTAATATTGTTATAATAAAAGACTACAAACTTATTGTTTTGATGATACTTTTTATTTTTATTTAAATGAATTTAATACAAATACAAAACTATGCTTCTTTTTTATTTGTAATAAATTTATTGGTATTCTCAACAATAAGCTTTACCATGGATTCATCAAAAAATAATTGCCAACAATCTAAGGCAGATTTTGTATTTTTTGCCAACCCTTTTACACCAGGAAGCTGCGTTACAATATTATGGGATCGCGTCCTCACATTCGGTTTGGGCACGGTACACTGCCATTTTGTCGTCTTGTCTTTTCCATATACTTCTGCATGTTCTATGTCTACCTCCTGGTCAGACACTTGACAATTAATGGAATCCGCTTCTTCAATATCTGAATCGTTAATTTCTAGCTGCTCTTCTACGTAGTCTGATTCATCTTCACTGCTGTCATTCGCCTCGGAAAGCTCGCTATCTGATTCAAAAGCTAACCGGTTCAAATACCCTGCATCCTCACCGAGAAACGGATTAAATTTGGTTTTTCTGTCCATCTAAAAAATAACACTACATAAAAATCACATTACGCACAATTTTTTTTTGGTTGGAACTCACCTTATATGAAGTATAAATATTTTCGAAATATAACACTATCACCCGCGTGGTGTCTGAGAGACTCAAATCGTACCTACAAACTCCGCAAATAAACCTAAACTGATGCGAAACTCGACAATGGATCCTTGAGAAGTGGGAGAAAGGTACACGACGATACATGGCGATACATAAGCGTGTAGGCGAAATAAGGTTGTTTATGTTTTACTGGCGTCTGACAGACTCCACGCGAGTAGCGAAGGGTTAAAGCAAATTTACTATACATCAAAATTCCAGAAATTAATGCAAAGTTTTTAATTGACACCGGAAGTTCAAAATCTCTAATTAACCCAGATTTAGCTTACAAGTTTTATCAAAAATTTATTTTAAATGAAAACTTTAACATTCAAACTGCACATGATATTTCATATCATGATAAAGTTGCTTACATTCCACTATTTTCAATTTTTAATCAACCAGAGTTTCATAAATTCTATTTATTTAAATTCAGCAATAGATTTGACGGAATTATAGGTGAAGATTTACTTAAACAATTAGACGCAAATATAAGTGTTAACAAAAATGTAATAGAAACCCCAAATGCCATAATACCACTAATTTTAGATTTAGAAGTTAAAAATAAAAATATTAAAAATTATACTATAATAAACAACCCCGGAGACGTTGACGAAAACATTTTAGAATATTTGAGAAACCTTGCAGAAAATATTCCTCTAGATCCACAACCTTCAACAAGTAATCCTAATAACAACAAAATTACAGTTCTCTCTGACATTTGCATTAACCCAAATAAAAATAACGAAAAAACAAACTTCGACAATCTAGATTCTTCAAATGACTCGACACAACATTCGACAGCCAATGAAACCACTAATAATGGCATACCAATTTTAGACGACATTATAAACAATAAAACACATCAAATCCTAGTTTACCCAAATGTTCATCACAAAACTGACGTTAAACATGAAACTTACGAAAACAAAAAAATAATAAAAGTAAAAATACCCGAAAATAATAATGACAAATTAATATTTGAATTTTTGACAGAATTTACCAACTCAGAAAATACTTTTTATTTTTACTTCAATAAAGATAACCTCTATAGGGATTTTAATCGAATTTGTTTACAACACTTTTCTGAAAACATACCAAAAATGATCAAATGTACTAAAGTAAATAACACTGTCGCGGACAAAGAAGAACAACTACTTTTGTTAAAAAACTATCACGAAGGCAAAACCAATCATCGAGGTATTACCGAAACTTACGAACGACTAAAAATAAATTATTATTGGAAAAATATGAAAACGTCAATCACAAACTATATTAACGCTTGCTCAACTTGTCAAAAAAATAAATATTCAAGGAAAAACCCATACGTTCCGCTCATGTTAACCGAAACAGCTACTAAACCATTTCAAATAATCCATATGGACGTATTTTCTTACGACAATAAAATTTATTTAACAATAATAGACGCCTTCACTAAATTAGCTCAAGCAATTCTATTACCCGGTAAGACAGCTGTACATACTAGTAAAGCTCTGTTAAAATTTTTCACTTCTTTTGGCGTTCCACAACTAATAACAGTCGATAAAGGAAAAGAATTTAATAATGAAATTATTAAAGACCTTTTAGGACTACATAAAATTAAAATACATTTTACTACTACAGCACATCATGAATCAAACTCTATAGTAGAAAGACTCCACTCAACGCTCATTAAACACCTAAGAATATTACAAGAAACTCACCCTAACGAAACTGACTTAATGGACTACGCAATAATTGCTTACAATAGTTCTATCCATAGGTCAACTAATTTTTCCCCTTTTGAACTAACATTCGGACATACAGACTCGAGAAGCCCTAACGAAATATTTTTACCCCACAACTTTTATACGGACTATTCAAATAATCATAAAGAAAAACTGAAACACGTATAACAAAATGTAAATGAAAAACTGATAGATCAAAAAACTAAAACTATTGAAAAACGAAACGATCAAGGCGACGAGAATACCGAATTTAAAATATGACAAACTGTTTATAAAACCAATCCTACTAAACGAAATAAAAAAGACAAAAGGTTCTTAGGTCCTTATCGGATTATCGAACTACTTGACAGAAACCGTGTTAAAGTAAGCCGGAAATTAATAAAACACAAAAAATTATCAGAAAAAACCGAAATAGTACACATTAAAGAACTAAAAAAACCTCCTCTTGCAGATTCCTCCTCATCTGGAGAACAAATACCACAGGCGCAGGACAAAACCCTTGCCAAATCCACAACCTAAACGACAATCCGGGACTTCTTCCTTTATATCTAGGAAAAGCACAACTTAAGACTGACTATTGGACTTTCGTACATGTCTATGATATAACAAATATTACGAAACAATTTTTGACACTCAAGAGACAATACCTCGACATAAAATACACTC
Source organism: Altica lythri (assembly GCA_964028335.1). Lineage (NCBI taxonomy): Eukaryota > Metazoa > Arthropoda > Insecta > Coleoptera > Chrysomelidae > Altica > Altica lythri. Next base: position 19,874,739 of record OZ034803.1, on the reverse strand, counting down.
TTCTAAATTCATCAAAACATTTTAGATTCGATGAAGAATTTCAAAATTCCTATCACATGATCCAATTACTAGAAAACAAAATTATCCTTGAATTTAATCAACTTAACCCCTTTTGGAACCCTAGAGTTAAACGATCATTATTTGATGGAGTTGGTTCGGCAATAAAGTTCCTCACAGGAAATCTCGATCAAACCGATGCCAAACGTTATGATCAAGCTATCTCCTCCTTATCTAATAATCAGAATAAAATCAAAACCATAATCGAACAACAAGTCACACTACTACAATCCTCTATACAAAATTTTGAAAACACAACTAAAATACTATCTCGAAATCAATTAATATTAAGTTCTCGCATTAATGAAATACAAGAGTTAATACAAAATCTAACCCTTCACTATTTCGCGCTAGAAAGACTCGTTTCACAATTTTCTACTAGCTATCAGATAATTCACGACGCACTAGAAACGCTAGAAATAGCCATTAGTTTTTCAAAATTAAATATATTTCATAACGCAATAGCTAACCCCAGAGAATTACTTTCTGAAATATTGGCAATAAGTAAAACCCTCAAAAGTGAAATCAAATTTCCATTTGACCCCAATTTAAAAAATATTTTGTCTTTCGAAAAAATACTAGAAGTCAAAGCTTACTCTAAACAGAATATATTTAATTTTATATTAGAAATCCCAATCGTAGAAGCAAATGATTATGACTACTATCATCTGTATCCCCTCCCTACACCATTCAATCAAAACTTTAAAGTTATTATTCCTAAATCCAAATTTCTCCTCAAAAATGAGCAACACTATGCATTTTCGGATCTTCCATGCCGACTAATCAATAAAGAAGAATTTCTCTGTCAAGATATTCAGCCACTTGAAATTAAAACAAATGCACCCTGCGAAATTCATTTACTAAAATATTCAGAACCAACGAAACGCTGCAACCAAATTTTAACAAAAATCAACGACACCAGAATCCAGAAGTTAGAAAATAATCAATGGATGGTTATCACCCCACGTAATGCAGTTGCGATTCGGAAAAACATCAAAACCACAGACAATATACCACTGAATGGAAGTTACCTTATAGAAATCAACAAGTATTGTGATGTGCAAATAGACAAAGTGCTTTTAAAAACGCTCGAATCCTCAGAGCCAAATTATAAACAAATTAAATTACCAAATATAGACTTCTTTAAAAATGATCCACTAATAGACAATTCTAATTTTAACTCAGTGCAAATAGACAGTGTGAAATTTGACGAACTAAATACTATTCAAAATACTTTAGAAGCTCAGAAGACAAAATTGAAAAATATAAACATTCCTACAGTGCATTTTAAAAATATTAGCTTTTATACATTACTGCTCTATGTTACAGTCCTTTTTACAGGAACGTACATTCTTTACAAATTTTGTATCAGAAGAAATCAACAAAAAAGAGAGGTACCAAATCAACAAACAAAAATGGACCCTATTCCAGGAAACTTCCCTCTACTATCGAACCATGGAGAAACCCCATAGTTCTCAGCTTGCCCCGGAGGAGTTATGGAACGAAACCCGCCGACTATACACAATACAAAACCGCTGACAATACTTTTGATCCAACATTATAAATTATAGTAATTTGTAAAATAAAATCAGATCTTTGTTAACTTTCAAGTAATAAAGTCTCTTGTGTAATTTTAAATTGTTTTTAAAAAGTCGTTTTTTCTGTTTCAAAAGTTAATTTGTGTATAAACTTGACGCCTTAACCAACACGGCTATCAAGTGTCTTGCAATAGAAAGTTGAAATGTGTAAGACAAACAGCTCGGTGTTCTTCTACGTCATACAAATGTTGTGTAGATAATAATAAGTTGGCAGAGGCGTACTCAGTTGATATTTTTTTTTTGTATATTTAGCAGAGTCGTACCAACAATTAGCCGAGCCTAGCCTAGCCTGTTGGATTTTTTATTTTTTATGTTTTAATTTTTATTTTTTTTATGTGGTGAATATAAATAAGGAAACATTAATAAAAATTAAGTAAACTGTCTTAACTGTTAAGTGAAACAACATTTAAAAAAACAGTAAACACACATTAAAGAAATGGGTAAGAAAAACGTTGTGAAAACACATCAAATTTTTCTATTGGAGCATGGCAGAATCTTACATCACAGGAATATGCTAGATACGTTAGAACCCAACACTCTCAATCACACATTGGAGTACCGTTACATTTTGGCGCGAAACCTAGGAAAAACAACGATACTCAAACAAACCCAGTACAGAGAATAAATGTAAAAATTTTGTCAGGTATACATTAACCCCGACATTTATAACAGATACTGATTCACCAAACTGTACTGGGAGGTTTATAGTAGAGGGCGTTTTAAATCAAAGAATAGAATATTTTAAATCTGTATTGCGTTTTTCTCAAAAATTTCAAAATATTTTGATATGAAATTTTAGTCATGAATAGTTCGTGTCATTTTACGTGGTAGACGCATGTGTTTATTACAAAAAATATTTTTTTTCTCTATAAACCATCATAATTTTCTTTAAGTTATCATTTATTCAAAATAAAATTATGCGTCTACCACGTAAAATGAAACAAACTATTCATGCCTAAAATTTCATATCAAAATATTTTGAAATTTTTGAGAAAAACGCAATACAGATTTAAAATATTCTATTCTTTGATTTAAAACGCCCTCTACTATGAACCTCCCAGTACAGTTCGGTGAATCAGTATCTGTTTTAAATGTCGGGGTTAATTTATACCTGACAAAATTTTTACATTTATTCTCTGTACTGGGTTTGTTTGAGTATCGTTGTTTTTTCTAGGTTTCGCGCCAAAATGTTGGAGTATATCACCTTAAGATCACATTCTTCGGATAGTCGATACACACCCTATGATGGTCCGGCTAATAGAAATGAACAGCAACAGCAGAATAGGCATTAAATAATGTTTTTTTTTTACTTAATTAGAAAATTTGTGAATATATGTTAGTAACTTAATATTTTTTTTCATTACAAGACACAACATTAAAGTGAGAAGAACAAAAGAAGTAGAAGTTACCAAAAAAAAATATGCCTGTTCCTGTTAAATTTGTTTGTATGCTGTGTAAAGGTGAAACAAAATTACCAAACACTGTATGTATACAATGTTTAGTAGAGTCACAAAACAAATATTTTGGAAATAAACATTCTACACATGATGAAATTCATAGAAAATAAGTGCAGAGTCAGCAGTTTTTATACTATAAAACAGCAAAATTCTATTTGTAATTTTATTATTAATATTGTTGCTACACACAGTGAAAGAGTTAATAATGTTTCTATTAGTGAAAATTATTTTTATTTTACAAATTAGTAAAATTTTAACAAGTAATATTGTATACGTGAATACAACATACAATGTAGAACCTGGTACTTTTATGGTGTTAGAGGTAAAAAAAGATTTAATGGTTTTGAATGAATATCCAGCAATTTGTTCGAGAAATTTGATACCATTATTTTCAACAGTGTCTTGTTTAGATGAAAAAATTGGAATTTATTCATGTGGTTACACTATAGGATCATTCAGAAGATACTATCCAATTGTACCATTCAAAAAACAATTACATTGTGGACATCATAATCTAAATCAGTTTGATAACAAATCCATTTCGTATCGAGGTTTTTGGTGGGAAACAGTTCAAGATTTCTATGAGAATGCCACACTTGCTTTTCCAAATATTAATACATATAAATTATTAGAAAATATTTGTTTTGTATACGTTTAGTTATTTTGAATATTTTATGTATATAAATTATGTAATTTTATAAATATATATATAAATTTTCATTAGTTATTTGTTAGTTTCTTTTTAACCATGCCCGGTGCACTATATTGTTGTAAATACAAATGTTTCGATTGGTCAAATTATGACGAGGTAGGCGGACTTGCTTGTAGAAAGTGTAATAATTACTGTTTCTGTCGCTGTCGCTGTAAAGGATATTTGGAAAAGAAAAAAACAATAAAGTGTCGTTTTTTAAACTTAATTTTCAACTGTTTTGGTTGTAGTTACTATCCAACAGTTAAAGGAGTAAGATGTTAAACTCCGTAATAAATAAGTTACCGTTTGAAATGCACCTTCCTGGTTACTTTTGTGGTCCAGGAACAAAATTACTGAAAAGGTTATCTCGAGGTGATACTGGTATTAATGGATTAGATGAAGCTTGTAAAGAACATGATATTGCTTATTCACAAGAAAAAGATTTACATAAACGTCATGATGCTGATAAAATTTTAGCTGATAAGGCGATGAAACAATTTCGATCAAAAAATACAGCATTTAGTGAGAGAATGGCTGCATTGGGAGTTGCAGGTGCTATGAAAGCTAAAGTTAAACTAGGGTTAGGTTTAAATCCGACCGAGTATCGTTTAACAATAAAAAAATGTTGCAGAGAATTGGATAAAGTAAAAGTGAATTTAGAAAAAGCTTCTTTGGGTATAAATTATTGTTTACAAACACTTAGTGACAATGGAAAAAACACTATTGTAAAGAAAATAAAACAACATATAACAAAGTCCATTAAGAGTGATAAACGGAAACAACAACAACAATTAAATACCGCTCTGGACAGAGAAATGGAACGGAGAACAATGGAAAAAGTGGATGTTGATAATTATTCAAGTAATTTAAATACAAAATTACGTGGCAAAAGAAACATAGTTAATAAACCACCAAACAATACATTAAATAAAAAAGTAAAAATTTACATGGATGAACCTATTCCTTCAACAAATAACAACAACAACAACAAGAATAAACGAAAATTCAGTGATGACGATGATGATGATGATGACTACAATCAAGATAAAAAACGTGTTAAAACAAGTTAAATCTTGTATTAGTTGTATTATGATAAAATAAAAGTCTTTTAAAATATTTCCGTTTTTTATTATAAATAAGAAATTTTCCAAAATTAAAATATTACTTTACAATCAGACGTTGTACAAGATGGTTCATCATCAAAAAAGAAAAAGAACTACTACCAAAAATAAATTAAAAAAGAAAATAAAAAAAACTCTAAATTTATAAGTTTAAATAATGTTATCAGAAAGATAAAAGGAGATTTGTTAAAGTCTCAACCAAAGACTGCAGGTGAGGCTATTAAACTAGCAATAAAAATAGCTAAATCCACTAAGAAAATTAAGAAACCACGTGTTATTCCGATATATAATAGTGTATGTTGGAATGCAACAGCTACACCAAAAATTACAGATGAAAAAGGAAATTTTAATGTTTGTCTACCTCTGAAAATGTTAATGGGATTTTGTGAAGACTTTAAAAAATTGTAATTAATATACGTCAAGAGTTGGTTCTTATTAGAAGTTCAACTGACATTAATGCTGTAGTACGTTCAAAAGCAACCGAAAAACCAAACATAAAATTAACAAAAATCCTATGGAAAATTCCTCATGTACAAGTATCAGATACTGAGAAACTTCGATTGTTGAAATATATAGAAAATGGACGTAACCTAGAAATGGCTTTTCGCAGTTGGGAATTGCATGAATTTCCTTTATTACAACAAACAATGAAACATACTTGGAATGTCAAATCATCAAATCAACTGGAAAAACCTCGTTTTATTTTATTTGGTCTTCAAGCAAATAAAAAAAATGATGTTGAGAAAAATATGAGTCGTTTTGATCATTGTAATCTAGTAAATATTAAATGTTTTCTAAATTCAGAAATGTACCCATATGATAATTTAAATTTAAATTTTGATAAAAACCAATTTGCTATATTATACGAAATGTATGTTCAATTTCAACCATCCTACTATTACAAATCTTTTGCTGATCCATGTTTAACTATAACAAAATTTCATGATTTGGCTACAATATGTGTAATCGATTGTAGTCGTCAAAACGAATCAATCAAAAATGGTGCTGTGGATATAAGATTGGAATTTGAAACCAACAAAAATATAGGTACCTGCCAGTACAACAGCATTTTGTTTAATTCTACAGGATAAAATTATAAATTATAATCCATTAACTAATGTTGTAAAAATGTTTTAAAATTATTTTTATATATTATTTTTATATATGTAATAATATTAATTTATATTTGTTAATTCTATGTTAGATAAAATATATGTTTTTAAAACTTTATCTCTTAGTTTTTATTTAACAGATTATAAAGGTCATTGTTTGTATGCAATATGTTCTAATTTACATGTGTATGTTTGATACCGTTGCATATTTACTTCTAAAACACACACACACACACACACATGTCGATAACATAAAATAATTTTGCAAAATCAATGATAAGTTGTTTTTTTTTCAAGAAGATAATAAATAAAACAAGTTACTATTCTAAATTGTTAATTCTAAAATAAGATATTCAATTTATTTAATTCTTTCCTATTAAAATTTACTACACAACCGGTTCAGAGCGGTTCAAAAGCGGTTCAGAGCGGTTCAAAAGCGGTTCAGAGCGGTTCAAAAGCGGTTCAGAGCGGTTCAAAAAGCGGTTCAAGAAACAGTTATGAGCGGTTCTCATAAACCGACAGACATGTTTAATAAAGAGTTAAAGAAAGGGCTTATTATTAAACGGAGAAACATAAAAAATAAATTAAAACTATTAAAGCAGGGTGAAATTCAACACGAAGATTTGTTTATACCGATAACTAAACATTTAAAAAACATTGAAAGTAAATTAATTCCTACGAGTTCTAACATCAACAATAAAGAGCAAACAACATTGGAGACTGCTGCTGCTTCTAGTAGTAGTAGTAGTAGTAGTAGTAGTAGTAATAGAAATGAATTAGAAATTGATAACCAGGAAATAAGTGAATTAAAACAAGCTATTTTGGAAAATATTAATTGAAACAAAAATGAGGAACAAGAGGAAGTTTTTGAAAATAAAGATGTGGAAGAGGTGGAGGAGGATGAGGAGGAGAAAGAACAACAATCACTATCAGATATTAGTCAAGAAGTATTTGAAGAATATTTGGATCAGTATCATGTATTACCAAGAAAATATATTAAAGGTATGTATGAAGATGCAAATAATGAATTTGACCACACACATGGTGTACGTCTTGATCCAAATACTAAAAAGATGATGATTGGTAATTCTCCACTATTTATTGTGGGTAGTGATATACATGTACAAAACAAAACATATTCGGGGACTCCTGGTCTATATGAATTATTATTAAAAAAAAATCCTGTTGATTTTACAAACTCTGATTATGATAATTATAAAAAAATAGTACTAGCAACAGATGTCTACCACAAAAATTATGATAAATCCCAACAGATTTTAGGTAATAGGGGAGGTAAATATAAAAGAATAATTGCACCAATTTATCGACAAGGTAAAGGAATGTTAATGGAGGTGACCAACAACAACAACAATAAAATAGATTATGTTCATTGGGACGATCCAAATGAGTTAGTTGAACGATTACGTTTACTACATGCGTCACAACTAGCTGGACATACGGGTCATGTGAATGAAATAAATTCTATTGTTGAAGAACTTGTTGAGGCCGGTATTATAGAGACAAAGTGAAAAAGAAAAAAAATGTCAACTGTTAAACAACAAATTGTTAAAGAAATACACAAACCAGTAAGAATTAACTTTAAACGACGTAGAATAATACTAAAATCCTTAACTGACTTATTTCAAGCTGATCTTGCCGATATGCAGAAATACTCGGATAAAGGTTACAAGTATATTCTTGTGGTAATTAATTGTTTTTCAAAATACCTATGGGCCATTCCACTTAAAGATAAATCTGGTGTAGAAGTTTCTAAAGCAATGGAACATGTATTCAAACAACAAATACCAAAAAATCTACAAACTGATATGGGTACTGAATTTTTCAATGTTTCAATGAAAAAACTATTAAAAAAATACAATGTTAATCATTACAATGTGTATACAGAAAAAAAGGCTGCTATTGCTGAACAAGTTATTCGAACTTTGAAATCTATGTTGTGGAAGGAATTTAGTTTTAATGGATCATACAAATGGGTCAATATTCTACCTGATATTGTAAGGATGTATAATAATAAAAAACATCGAACTACCGGTATGAAAGCTATAGATGTTACATTAAAACATGAAAAATATCTATTAAATACAGCTTATAACCATCTAAAACGTGTAGATTTATCGAATCAAAAATTTAAAATTGGTGATCATGTTCGAATTTCAAAAATTAGAGGTGTGTTTGATAAAGGATATCTACCAAACTGGTCCACCGAAATATTTACGATACGTGAAATAAAGTTATCCAATCCATTAACCTATTTACTAAAAGATTACAAAAATCAAGATATTTTGGGTGGATTTTACGCGGAACAATTACAAAAAGTTAAATACCCTGATGTTTATCTGGTGGAAAAAATACTTAAAAGAAAAAAGGATAAAGTGTTTGTTAAATGGTTAGGCTTTGATCACTCACACAACTCGTGGATTCATAAAAACAATATATAGAAGGGACAGGTAGTAGTAGAGAGAGAGAGAGAAGGGGTAGGAGTATATATTTACCTGTTTCATTCAAAAATTCATTAGTTTAATTGTTGTTGAAATAAAAATAAAAAATAAAATGTTCATTATTGATGTACAAGGTTTCTCGTTTCCTTCCTAAAATGTTTTTCTCTGTAGAGAAATTTCAATTTTTAATGTGGGAATGGAAGATTATGTTCACAAATTAATTACATTACCCATTACAAAAGAAATGTTACATTCAAATTTATACAAATATAAAAATGAATGTGGATTGGATTGGAGTTCATGGGATGAATGTGACGAAATATGTTATGAAGACATATCAAAGTTTTTACGGGGTTATGTGTTGGATGGAACAATTCTAGTGAAAAATAATAAAGTTAAGAGTTATTTGGAAAAATTTCTACACAACCTTATTATAAGTTTAGAAGATGAAAATGACCCAAATTTTCTCACTGACATTGAAATGAAAAAGATTTTCCGATCTCACCAGTGTCCAAATCATTCTACTAGTACGCAAGTGCAATGTGCTTTAGAAAATGTACATAATCTATATTTTTGGCATACTTATTGTAAAAAATAGTAATAAATAAATAATATATATATACTTGTTTTATTTTAGATATAAGTAATTGTATTACAAAAAAATAATTTTAGTCATTTTCAAAAACTTGAATGAAATAGAAATGAAAATTGTACAACAAGAAACTGATTTTAAAATAGAAAATAATATATTTGAAGAGTTAAATAAATCGAGAATTTCCAAACATGGGAAACTATTTCCCACTACATTTAGATGTATAATAGTGGGACCTTCTAATTGTGAAAAAACTAATGTTATGGTTAATTTATTGGAACATCCAAATGGGTTAAAGTTTGAAAATGTATACCTTTATTCAAAATCTTTGATGCAACCAAAATATCAATATTTGGAGATGTTATTGAAACCTGTTAAAGAAATTGGCTATTATATATTTAGTGGAAGTGAAAATATAATGCATCCATCTGACGCTAAACCAAATTCAATTTTTATTTTTGATGATGTGAGCTGTGAAAATCAAAACGTAATTAGAGAATATTTTAGTATGGGACGACATTCCAAAGTTGAACCTTTCTATTTGACACAGTCATATGCTAAATGTCCAAAGCACCTTATCCGTGATAATTTAAATGTTTTAATTGTTTTAAAACAAGATGATCTACATTTACGACACATCTACAATGATCACATTGGAACAGACATGGACTTTAACGAATTCAAAAAAAATATTTGTTCCATATGTTGGAATATTCCATATGGGTTTTTATCCATTTTCAAAGACTTTGAAATCAACAAAGGTCGATATAGAAAAATGCTTGATCAGTTTATAATAAATTCACATTAAAAGAAAAAAATCAAGTGTAATAGTCCGGGTTCCCACGTGGTAAAAAAGGCATAAAGAATAACCGGCTGAAACTTTCAGAATCGCTTAATTGCACTTAGACCTACAAACTTCTATAGCAACAATATCGATGGATGGGGCGTTTTTTCTTCAGCAGCGGTCAAACATGTCGAAAGATATAACCCTCCCCGGAGTGATGGATAACCGATTTATTTTTTGTAAATCAACAGTTTTTTATTATTACTACATAATAAAACACGTGACCTACAAAAAGAGGAGGGCGTTTGGCGGGGCCTACGCGCTTAACATGTAATAGTTACGACTGCCAACGACTTAACAAATAACCAGTTAACGCCCTCTTCTTTTGTAGGTCACATAAAATAATAAAAAACTGTTGATTCACAAAAAATAAATCGGTTATCCATCACTCCGGGGAAAATTATAACTTTCGACATGTTTGACCACTGCTGAAGAAAAAACGCCCCATCCATCGATATTGTTGCTATGGAAGTTTGTAGGTCTAAGTGCAATTAAGCGATTCTGAAAGTTTCAGCCGGTTATTCTTTATGCCTTTTTTACCACGTGGGAACCCGGACTATAAATTAGGAATTAGTGAAATAAAAATCTATTAAAAAAAAATATTATACCTTTTATTTTTTTTTGTAAAAAAATTGTATTTATTATTATTATTATTCAAATTTTTCACCATCTTCTTCACCCGTTTTTCCTTTGTTATCATTACCATCATTATCATCGTCGTCATCATCATCATCATCATCATTTAATAAGGGAGGCAGTTCAATCATTCGGCTTGTGCTTTTTGAAATCATTTTTTGGACCTCATCAGCATCCTCTTCAACAAAGTTGTACCCATAAGTACGTACGACCCTTTCAATGACTTTGAAATCGTCCATGCTCTCAATTTTAAGTCGCATGTACTTTATGGGCAACTGTTGAAATTTTCGCTTCAAAGTTTCGGCCCGTGGTGAATATGATAACTGAACAAACACTTTATCTCCCTTAAGAGAGATGTTTTTTACACCATATCTAAGTAATAATAAAGAGAAATATTTTAAGTAGTATAATAATATAATAATTATATGTTATAATATTAATAAAAAAAGAAAATTAGAGACTTACCTAAAAAGTGTCTTTATAAAAATCAGAACATCTTTCGGCGGAAAATTAACTTTATCTTGTGTGAAGATTACTAAAGTTGATGGTACAGATGCCATTTCGATTTTTTTTTTTTGGATTTTTCGTTAAGACGCAGACACTAATATAAAAAGCACCAAAACTTTTTTGTACAAGTACTAAATTATATTTGAATAGTTAGTTCCTTTTATATGCATTATCTTAGTCTAATCTTTCAAATTTCTAAATATAATTATTTTTCAAAATAAGAAAACAAGCTTATTATTACCAAATTATTCTGATTATTTCAGTATGATGAAACATTAATTTTTTTTTGTTAGATAATGTTTTTCAAATTACAAAATTCATATCACGCCATAGAAACTTTAAATTTAATTAACTTTGATAAGAGATAAAGTCCATTTAGTAACACTAATTAACATTAAAACTTTGATAAAAGGTAGTTAATTTCCATCAGTCAGATAAGTTGTTTTTGTTTTTAAGAAATTGATAGAAATGTTGTAAGATTGTGATAAAGTCACGTTGATGGAGATGAACCCATGTTTAAATTTTGGATTAGGTTATCTCAAATTAAACCACACACACACACACACACACACACACACATGTTAATGATTATGATAAACTTCTTGTTTAAATTTTGGATTGGTTTATCAAATTACGATGTTGATTATATTATATTATTTTAAAATTTTGTTGATCAGGATATCAAGACATGTTTTTCTCTCTCACTATATAAATACAAGTCAAAACGCAACAGCCAGTCATTAGTTTGATACTCGCTTAAACAGTAAAAACCAAAAAAAAAATGAACACCAACACCAACGTCACCGCTGCCGCCGCCACCGCAACCACTAGTAGCAACAACTGTAGCAGTAGTAGCAGCAGCAGCAGCAGCAGCAGCAACAACCACAATAATCAATTGGACAAATTGTCTAGTGAAACAGTTGAGAAAATAAAATCTGTAAGTAGAATAATTAAATCACAAAAAGATTATCGATTTCATATTAAAAATTTAAAAAGGATTATTTTGATTTTAAAAAGGGGACTTAGGAAAAGGGATCAAAATTTGGGTAATTTTTCTAAAATTGAAAGTAATTTGGCAATTTTAAAATATTATTTAAACAAATTTCAAATTAATTTAAAAATCAAATTACGATGTTGATTATATAAACCCCCCTATTTTAAAATTTTGTTGATCAGGATATCAAGACATGTTTTTCTCTTTCACTATATAAATACAATTCAAAACGCAACAGCCAGTCATTAGTTTGATACTCGCTTAAACAGTAAAAAACCAAAAAAAAAAAATGAACACCAACACCAACGTCACCGCTGCCGCTGCCACCGCAATCACTAGTAGCAACAACTGTAGCAGTAGTAGCAGCAGCAGCAGCAGCAGCAGCAGCAACAACCACAATAATCAATTGGACAAATTGTCTAGTGAAACAGTTGAGAAAATAAAATCTGTAAGTAGAATAATTAAATCACAAAAAGATTATCGATTTCATATTAAAAATTTAAAAAGGATTATTTTGATTTTAAAAAGGGGACTTAGGAAAAGGGATCAAAATTTGGGTAATTTTTCTAAAATTGAAAGTAATTTGCCAATTTTAAAATATTATTTAAACAAATTTCAAATTAATTTAAAAACTTGTAAAAAATTTAAAAATAGACAATTGATTTGGGAAGACTTGGATTCTTGTTGAAGTAAAACTTCTTTAGCGAGACTAGGAGTAACAAATTTATTCTAACGGACGTGATGTCATTCTAATAACAGAAACCGGAAACAAAACCTAATACTGACACGATTTTGCATGGGCGCCGGCAGCAGGGTGCAAGAGGGTGCGCTTGCACCCCCCTGCTATGAAAGAAATTACCTGAATTTACCAGAAAATTATATATTTTTTTAATTTTTTTATTAAATTATTGTTTGAATAAAAACTAAAGGCGTCGCGGTTGCTGTCCAAATCATTCTACATTCTATATATATATTAGATCATAATAGATGCAGATGCACCCCCTGAAAATAATCCTGGCGGCGCTCATGCGATTTTGCCTCCTATATTAAATAAAATTAAATTTGTAATTGTATGAATTGACAGCTGATCATCTTGTCAATCGAAATACATTGCTTTATAAAATAGTTTTTTGTGTATAAAGTGTTTGTATTAAATATGAATAAACAATGTGGATTTATTAATGAAGAAAGTGATGAAAAAATATTGATTGAAATGAGTGAATAGGTAGGTACTCTATATGCATAAATTTTATTTTTGGTGTGTAATTACACTATTTATACCTAATTATTTATACCTATTATTTATACCTAGCTATTTTCGTTTTATAGACTTAAAGAGCTAAAAAGAAATTGTGAACGTCAAAGGGGATATTATAAGCGCCAGAAAGATTTGAAGAAAAATGACAAAAATAAAAAAATGACGAGACAGCCACATTCATGTTGATTTGATTAAGTAAGTTTATATACATACATACATATTATGATAGTAAATAATTGTTTATACGGAATCTTTACGTTGAGTAAAGAAGCATGTCGCACGTTTTTGTTCATAAAATAATAATATTCAAAATATTTTAACACTTTCTTATACTTATTTTAGGTTTGGTTAGGTAGCCATAAAGGCCATAAAACCACTAGTCAAGATGGCTGATCTTTTACCACCAATAACAGATCCTTCGTAGACGTGAAGGAAACAAACTTAACTCAGGATTTTAAATTTTATGGAATATGCTATAAAATGCTACAAAATGAAATGGTTATTTAACTATCGAAGGCTCTTGTGTTGTGATGTATTACAATAAGGTAGATACAGCTACAAAATCACACATTCTAAACGTAATGTGTGTATATTTTTAATATTGTTTACCTATTATTGAAGCAAAACTTCTTTAGGCACGACTAGGGGTAGATTCTAACGGAAGATTCTGATGGAAGTAACTGTATAATTTCAGCTATGGGAGGAGTTTAAATTTCCGAAATTTATTTATGAAATTTTCAAACGGTTTCAAATACATTAATGGTATTTATAGACTAAAATCTATGTTTCACATTTTAGTTATCATAAACCTATTATTTCATATATAAAAACCATAATGATAACTTTCAAATTCCTATTTCTAATGAATAATATAAATATAAAATCTCATTTTTTTTGTAAAGTATTTAGGCAATAAATATGATTGAATTGTAATTAAATATTTATTTTCCGATACGTACGTCAACAAGTTTTACTTCAATCGCGCGTAAAGGTTACACGCACACTCTTTTTTTTTTAATAATCGTATTAAAACTGGACTTATTATGAATTTAAAATTTAAGGATCCAAGTCTTTCTAAATAAAGCTTTCAAAATTTTTGTTAACCGAATTAAAAAGGAATTATTAAAATCATTATTAAAAGTTAATGTAATTCTAGCTGCTGTATTTATTAAACAGTCTCAAAGTGTAGAACGTTCAACGAAATATTTTACAACAAAAAATAGTATAATTGATCGTACTACTGATTTCGTTGAGTGGTATACAAATAATATAAGCAATAAAATTTTACATAATATGGAGGAGTTTCAGGAAAAAGATAGTGGGTGGGCGTTAATTGAAATTCTTTATTTAAAAGTTAATATTAATTCATACAATCCAATACATGTGGGTTTTTCAACATACATTGATTTACCAGCATTTATTCAAAAACGAAAGGCTATAATTAATATTAAAAATAATGATGTTTATTGTTTTCTTTGGGCTATTGTTGCAGCATTACATCCTGCACCCAAAGAAAAAAATGTATATCGTACATCATCTTACCCTCATTTTAGTAAAGTCTTAAAATATGAGGAAATTAATTTTCCAATTGAGTTGAAGGATATTCCAAAATTTGAAAAAATGAATAAATTATCTATTAATGTTTATACAGTTTTAAAAAAAGAAATATTACCAGTAGTTTTATCAAAGACCAACTTTTCAATTAAAATTAATTTAATTATGCTTTCATTTGATTACGTAGAATCTCCTTCAACTCAATATAACAATAGAAAATTGGATAGTATATATCATTTTGCTTATATTAAAAATTTGGGGCGGTTAATAAATAGGCAAATAGAAAACGTTAAAAATAAAAAATGGTAGGGGAAGTGCGGGAACAGTGTTACATTTGCTTTCTGTTCCATCTCTTGGTAGATAGGCGAACTACATGTACCGTAACCTCATTAAAGGTAGGAAGCCTTCCATAAATCAGTTATCGTAGTTGAATACAAGTGTTGTGTTGTCACATATTTTCATAAAAGTTTTTATACCTGTGAAAAGTAAAATTTTCAAGATTTAAGTTTATTAGCATATGGGTAAGTACGTTAGTAATTCATTAATTTTATAATTATGAATGGAAAGTAAATATATTTCTATTGGATTTACACTTAAAACCATAACCTATATTTCATTATCGCGCTAAAGATTTATTTCTATGTGCATTGGCGTTCAAAAGTGAACAGTGTTACAGGGTACAGTGTTACAAAAATTCTTGTAACACTGTACCCCTAGTAAAACAATTAATTATAAATTTATTGATTACAAATTTATTTTAGTGAGAAAATGCCACGTAAAAACAAAGGTGTAAGAACCCTTTTAAAAACCGATGATAAAATTCTCAAAAAAGCTGTTCTTGATGTGCTTGAAAATGAAATGAGCATTAGAGGAGCAGCGAAAAAATACAAATTATGTCACATGACGTTAAAACGTTACATAAATAAATACAAAAATTCAGAAAGTCCTCAATCAGTAAAATTTGAACCAAATTACAAAATAAATCAAATTTTTTCCAAAGAGCTGGAAGATCAACTCGAATCATATTTAACCTGGGAACGCCCCTGGGGTCCAAATGGGTACGCTTTATTTTCTAGCGCCCCTCGTATATTTGTGTTTTGGGGAATGGGATGGCAATACGTTCGCACGCACCAAGACAGAGTAAATCGCACTCAGTACTGAATTGAGCTTTGTAAAGCGAACCTGTACACTGTTTTGCTATTGCTGAAATGGACGAATTTATTGACCTTGAAGGATTAAAGAGAATTCTGAGGTAAGATCTGATTTATGACTCCAATTTTGTTGTAGTTATGTTAGACGATGTTTATTTATTTTGAATATATATAGATTAATAAATTTATAGATGACTAAGTTGCGTATGTTAGGTACTTTTTCAAGCCGTATCCATATGGACCCCGTGGGCAGTGAAACTTTTCTTTGGTTTCAGACCTAATTTTTCGCTACAAGAGGCTTTAGAGCTCTTGTTAGAAGATGATAAAGATACAGTCCCAGAAAAAATTTATGTTGAACCTCCTCCAAGTAATATACTCACTGATGAAGAATCTGGAGACGAGGATGAAGGGGGAAATTTACGACATTTACCTGGCAAGCAACTTTTAGCTCCTGCAGAGCTAGTTTTTACTAATGGTCGAATTGGAGGTAATGCAGATGATGCTACGCTGGAACTTTCATCAATTTCTTTGGCTGCTTCATCCTCCTCTCATCAGATTACTCCAGGCCCCAGTACATCTGCAATAATAAACGATAATAATGAAGAACCTTTATCTGAAAGCACCAACGAACAAACTGTAGATAATGCTCCAGAATTTATTAATCCCTGGTTGGAATACCAACGAGAAAATATTCAAGAGGTTGAATATATTGAAGGTGATGTAACGCATCGTGAAGAGAATTTTCCTTTGCCAAACTATGAACTTTACAAAAATAAAACCCCTATTGAAGTTTTTGAAATGTTCCTTACCAACGAGATTATTGAACATCTTACTCAGGAAACCACTAAATATACTGGTTTTAAAAATCAAGAAAACCTAAATATTACACCAGATGAAATAAAATGTTTCATAGGAATTTTGATTTTGAGTGGGTACAATTCTGTCCCTTCTAAACGTCACTATTGGGAGAAGTCTGAAGATGTAAGAAATGACTTGGTGTCCAGAGCTATGAGGAGAAATAGATTCTTATCCATCATGAAGTTTATCCATTGTTCAGACAACACGAAACTTGATACCAAGGACAAATTTGCGAAGATCAGACCTTTAATGAATATGATCAAAGAAAGATTTTTGGAACTCTTTGTACCCGAGCAAAATTTAAATTTTGATGAAAGTATGATAAAATATTTTGGAAAACATAGCGCAAAACAATTTATCAAAGGAAAACCGATCCGGTTTGGCTATAAGGCTTGGTGCATTAACACGAAAGAAGTCTATTGCGTTAGTTTTGATATTACATCAAGGGAAAAATGCCACAATTCCAGACGTATATAGCACAAGTTTTGGAAAGGCTGCCTCTCCCTTTGTAAAACTTTTAAGTGAATTTCCTGCGAATTCGATCAAGTTGCCATATCATTTTTATTTTGACAACCTGTTTACTTCTGTAAATTTATTCAGTTTCCTAAGATTTAGAGGCTGTCAGGCTACTGGAACCATGAGAAGTAATAGAATTCCTAAATTGGAAATTAGAGAAGCAAAATCAAAGTCTGTGTCAAAATCAAAAAAACAAAAACTGAAAGCAACCGTAAAAAAAGTATTTCCGGAGATTCTTGATCACCAGTTACTAAAAAATAGAGGACAATTCTGTAGTGCCATAGAAAGAAAATCGGGAATTTTTTTTGTTAGATGGAAAGACAATGATGTTGTGTCTGTAGTTTCAACGTGCCACGGTCTTCAACCTGTTCGTCCTGTAAGGAGATATTCCAAGGAACAACATAAAAATATTCAAGTACCGCGACCATTTGTAATAGGCAAATACAATGAGTTTATGGGGGGTACAGATCAAATGGATCGTAATTTAACTGAATATAGAATCAACATACGAGGAAAAAAGTGGTGGTGGAATACTTTTACATGGCTTATTGATTTATGTGTCAATAATGCTTGGCTGATGTACCGCCATCAAGACCCAAAAATGCCGCAGCTAACGTTTAGGCGCAATTTAGTTCAAGGATATTTGACAAAATATCAAACTGTTACTTTACGGCCAGGCCCAAATCAAACCCCACTGGCTAACTCACGAAGAGTAATTCCTGACATACGATATGATAACGTTGGACATCTAGTAAATTGTACCAATGATGGACAAAGAAGAAGATGTGGTTTAGAAAGCTGCAAGAGTAAAGTCAGAACTCTATGCATAAAATGTAACGTCGGATTATGTGTTCCATGTTTCATCAAATATCACACGAAACAATGAGAGTATTTGCCCATATTATGTTTGTTTACACTTTCTTTATTCAATAAAAATACATTTATTTTGCTGTCTTATTTGTTTTGTAATCCAATACATTAGATTCTTTTAATGCCCACGGGGTCCATATGGATACGGTCCAAATTCAATATTTAGAACTGCCAAAATTTTTTTTTAACATTTTTTTGGTGTTTCATATATAATTTATAGTAGCATATCAAAAATACATAAACGTTACTGAAAAAAAATAGTTAAGGGCGTTCCCAGGTTAATAACAGCAAGTAAAATACATCATGGTATGACCCGCAAAGACACGTTGGGACTAGCCTATCAATTGGCTGTAAGTAAATTTTTAAAACAATTGAAATTTGTCTACTTGGAATTTTTATGTTTCAGGTTCGCAATGGCCTAAAAATTCCGAAAAACTGGGAAACTAATAACTCAGCGGGAATAGACTGGTTAGTGGGATTTCGTAAGAGGCATCCCATATTGTCTCTCCGCAAACCTGAAGCAACAAGCTTATCAAGAGCCACAAGCTTCAATCGGACTAATGTAAATGCTTTCTTCGAAAATTTAATCAAAGTGTATGGAAAATTTGGAGATACCATATCCCCCGATTTGATATATAATTTGGATGAAACTGCAATCACCACGGTACATAATCCACCGAATGTGCTGTCTGCTAAAGGACAAAAACAAGTTGGCCAGGTAACATCAGGCGAGAGAGGAGTGCTGATTACCGCTTGTTGTATTATCAATGCTGTTGGAAACACTGTTCCACCATTTTTAGTTTTCCCAAGGGTACATTTCAAAAATCAAATGTTATTTGGTGCCCCTGCAGGCTCAAGTGGCAGTGCAACAAAGAGTGGTTGGATGAACGGGGAAATTTTTGTTGAGGTTCTGATCCATTTCCAAAGGCATGTTAAGTGTTCAAAAGAAAACCCCGTAATACTAATTTTTGACAATCACGAATCGCATATCACAATTGGCTCTTTGGAATTTGCAAAACAAAACGGGATAATTATGTTAACGTTGCCACCACATACAAGTGCGAAACTTCAACCTCTTGACAAAACTGTTTATAAAAGCTTAAAATCCAATTATAATTCTGCTTGCAACGACTGGATGATCTCCAACCCTGGAAAAGTCATTTCCATCTATGATGTTGCTGCTCTATTTGGTAAAGCATTTCCTAAAGCATTCTCTATCTCAAACATAGTCAGTGGGTTTTCTTCGACAGGCATATGGCCTTTAAATCGAAATATATTTACAGACGATGACTTTTTGTCATCCAGTGTGACGGATCGCCCTCTGGCTACAGCAACTTCATTTCAAACTTCAAACAGAGATCAACCTCAGCCTTCTACCTAGGCACAAGTTCCTTGTGACATAGCATATGAGCATACATTACATGTAACGGATTCGAATCATGAGACTATAGTTTTAAAGTCTCTAACTAGTCCTTCCACTTCAACGCTTTCGCCTCCACCTCGCATTGTATCACCTCCATCTACCCCTCCTAGGAATATACAGCACCAACAAGAAGAGAGATCCTCTATGTCAAGTGTATTGGTCAAACAAACAACTTTAATTTCTCCTGAACTCGTTAGACCTTTTCCAAAAGCCCCACCAAGGAAAACAAACATCACAGGAAGGAAAAAAGGAAAAACCATGGTGCTAACAGACACTCCTATCAAGGACGAATTAGTAAATGAATTATTGGAACGAAGTAGAAAGAAAGCGAAGGCTGTAAAGAAAAAAATCTTTAAGGAGAAAAAAGAGGCCGAGAGTTCTGAGGAATCAGAAAGCGAAGTTCCTTATGCTGAAAGTGATGCTAGTAACAATTTGGAAGACGAAGAAATGGAAATGGATTATTCATCAGTTTCAGTTGGTGATTATGTGCTTGTTGCTGAAGGCGAGCCTAAAAGTAATATTTTTTCGGTGGGTTTAGTCGAGGAGGAACTGGAGGAAGAATATGTGATTATCTACATAAAGAGAATTAAACCTCTGTTTAAATTTGTAAAAACTGAACAATCCTACACTTTTCGTAAGGAAGATATTATACACAAATTGCCACCACCAGTTGCTGCAGGTGGAACAAACCGGACATCTGAGATGCTGGTTTTTAATATCGATTTCACAAAATTTAAAAATTCACTTGAATAGGTTTTGTCAAATTTACTGTTTCTCTACGTTGAATATCTTGATAATTTTGACATTTAGGCATTATGTTTATCGTTTTAATTAAATATAAATCTTTTCCTAATCATTTGGGTATTTAATTTCTCCTTTCTCATGTTTTTTTATGCCTTGTAACACTGTTCCATGCACATTGTAACACTGTACACTACCGCAGGGTACAGTGTTACAAATGACACATTTTCAAAGTTATGCTACACTTTCATACCTTATTCTTGTAATGTTATAATACTTTATCAAAAAACAAAGTAAACTATATACTATCATATAATGATAAAAACAAACTTGAAATATTCATGTCAGTCAACTTTGTGATGAATTGAAGAAAGTTGTAACACTGTTCCCGCACTTTCCCCACTGTGATCGATGTTTACCTAAATCATTTTGTTTCGGAATCAAATTTAAATAAACACATTGCAGATTGTAAAGAATTGAATGATAGTAAAGTAAAATATCCCCATAAGGGTGAAAATATATTGAAATTTAAAAATTTTAAAAATAAATTAAAAGTACCATTTGTTATTTATGCAGATCTTGAAACCATTTTGATTGATTATATGGATATCAATAGAACGGAAAAAACCGAAAAGGTTCAAAAACATGAAGCATTTAGTATTGCCTATTATTTGAAATGTTCATATGATGACTCTTTGTCAAAATTTTCATTGTATACAGGAAAGGATTGTGTGGTTTGGTTTACTAGAGAGCTAAAAAAAATTGCCAATGACATCAATGAAATTTTTCTAAACCCTTTACCTCTATTTCCCATGACATTAGAAGAGAAAAATCACTTTACAAGTACAAATATTTGTTTTGTACGTGAAAAACCTTTTCTATTGGGAGATAGGAAATGTTTAGACCATTGTCATGCACCTGACGGGAAAGTATAGAGGACCTACACATAATTCTTGTAATTTAAATTTAAATGACTCTCATAGTATCCCAGTAATTTTTATAATTTATCAGGTTATGATAGTCATTTTCTAATTAAAACACTTTGTACGGAAATTAAGGGAAATATATCTTTACTGCCTTTAAACAAAGAGAAATATATTTCGTTTACAAAATTTATTGAAAATACAAAATTAAATTTTAGATTTTTAGATTCTTTTAGATTTATGTCGAGTAGTTTAGATAAACTTTCATCGTATTTAGATGATAGTCAAAAAATTATTATTAAAAAATATTTTCCTGATATTTCTCAGTTGAAATTAGTTACCAGGAAAGGTATATTTCCATATGAGTATCTTAATTGTTGGGAAAAGTTACAGTATACTTGTCTTCCACCACGTTACAAATTTTTTAGTAAAGTTCAAAATTTAGAAACATCAGACACTGACTATCGACACGCTTGTAATGTTTGGAATACATTTCAATTAAAAACGTTACAAGACTATTCAGAGTTGTATTTGAAAACGGACGTTTTACTTTTGGCTGACATTTTTGAAAGTTTTAGAACAACTTGTTTGAAAACTTACAACTTGGATGCTTTACATTACTACACAGCACCCGGTCTTGCATTTGACAGCATGCTAAAAATGACAAAAATTGAACTTGAACTATTTACCGAAGATCAATCTGACATGGCACTTTTTATTGAGAGAGGTAAAAGAGGGGGAATATCTCAGTGTAGCAACAGATATGCAAAGGCAAATAATAAATATATGGGAAACGAGTATAATTCCAATGAAAGAGACTCGTATCTCATGTATTTCGATGTTGTTAATTTGTATGGTGCTGCAATGTGTTGTTCCTTACCGTATGGAGGTTTTGAATGGGTGAACGATATTGATGTATACAATGAAAATTTTATGAATATTTCAGCTGATAGTCAATATGGTTACATTTTAGAAGTTGACATTGAATATCCTAAGCATTTATTTAAAAGTCATAAAGATCTACCACTCTGTCCGGAACATTTAGTACCACCAGTATCAAATTCGGAAATACCAAAATTACTAACTACATTTTATAAAAAGGAAAGATATGTAATTCATTATTTAAATTTACAGCAAGCTGTAAATTAAGGTTTGAAAATTACGAAAATTTATAGAATTTTAAAATTTAAACAATCTAAATGGTTAAAAATATTTATTGACTTAAACACTGAATTAAGAAAAAAAAGTAAAAATGAATTTGAAAAAAAAGTAAAAATGAATTTGAAAAAGATTTTTATAAACTTATGAATAACTCACCTTTTGGCAAGACAATTGAAAATGTTCGAAAATATAAAGATGTTAAACTGGTCACTAAATGGGAAGGACGGTACGGTGCAAACTATTACATATCTCAACCAAATTTTTATAGTTGCAAAGTGTTTGATAAAGATATGATATTAATTAAGATGAAAAGAATGAAAATTACATTTAATAAACCAATTTTTGTAGGTATGGCAATATTTTATATTTCAAAAACTTTTTTATACAATTTTTATTATAAATATATTAAACCAAATTATAATTGTAAATCAAAGCTTTTATATAGCGATACTGACTCGTTGATTTATCAATTTTACGACGATGACATTTATAAATATATAAAAAATGACATTAATATGTTTGATACATCTGACTATGCTGAAAACAATGTTTATGACATCCCACAAAGAAATAAAAAGGTTTTGGGTCTTATGAAAGATGAAAATAATGGTCAAATAATGTTGGAATTTGTGGGATTACGTTCAAAAATGTATAGTTTTAAATTACAAATTGACAAAGACAATATAGTTAAAAAAATGCAGGAACAACAATTGGAACGATATAGTGAAAATTATATGAAAAATGTTATATCCAATATTGGAATAGTAAAAAAAGCTAAGGGTATTCAATCATTAGCTCTTCGTATGATTTGTTTTGACGATTACAAAAATTGTTTGTTTTATCAAACACAATGTACAATCAAACAAAATGTGATTAAATCTAAGAAACATAATGTTTTTACTATTCAAGAAAATAAATCAGCATTGAATCCTTATGATGATAAAAGAATTGTTATTCATACAAAAACAGACACATTACCATGGGGATTCAATGATTGATTTTTAATTTTTTTTATTTGTTTTAGAAATACCTAAATTATGATCCTGCATTGCTAATAATTGTTAGAGAAGAGGTAGTAAAAATTTGCAAATTTTGCTATACACCTCTTAAATCTTCAGCATACAATTATCATGTGAAAAAGTATCATAAAAAAATAAAAAAAATTCGAAAAGAGGTTGACCTTAAAGGCCATCCTTGCAACTTCCCGCTAGTTTTAACCGCAAAGCTATCGTAACGTGACGTATTTTGACGTTTTTGACTTTTTTTGAAATGTTTAAAAAGCCATAAGTTTTTAACGCCTTATTCGATTTTGATGTTCAAGATGGCATTCGACGCAGTTTTTTGAGACCTAAAAACGTTACCGGGAGTGCAAAATCGGTTAGTCAAAAAATCTTTAAATTATTGAAAAAAAAACACTTTTTTTGAAATTTTTCGACAACGGTATCTCACGAACCAATCAACCGATTTTAATTTGCAAAACGGCATTCGACGTGGCTTTTTAAGCTTGAGAGCTGATTAGGTTATGAAATTGATCGATGCAATAGCCAAAAAGATATGCCTAAAAAACATCATTTTTACCAATTGTTTTTTTCGGTTATTTTGAAATTTCTCGAAATCTACCGGCTCGAATCGGTTCAAACTTACAGGTAATCTAAGTTAGATGGAACTCTTTGGAATGCTTTTTATTTCATTCCGATCGGTCAAGCCGTTCAAAAGTTATAAGAGGTTTACATACATCCACACACACATCCACACGTACATACAGACATACAGACACCCTCGTAAAAATAGTCAGGGGAGGTTCCTAAGACCTCAAAACGTTGAGATCCGATGAAAACTCGATTTTCGAAAAACGGGGTGAAACCAATAACTTCCCGATTTAAAAAATTAATTTTTTTTTTAGCGGAAAGTTAAAAAATCGTTAATCTTGTTTGATTTATTTGTTCTATTTACTAATTTTATTCTCTTACAAGACACAGACGACTACGGCAATGACTTTGACCAACAACAACAACAATCACTATTATTATGATGAAACTCTTTGGTGTAAATCATGTGAAAAACATTTCTGTTTTTGTCAGAATTCAATTAGACGTCACAATATGTAAAACCTAAAAAGAAAAATCTACTACTACTACTACTACCACTACCAATGATTTACAGAATCAATTTCAAAAAAAAACCTTACAAATTATTATTGCAGCTTCATCATCATCGCTTTGATGTTTGTCAGGAAGACTATAATATTCCTTCTCAGGACCGGGTGGTTATTGTAAAACGACAATTAATTGGCCACCTACATCGACACTTTCAACGCTACCAGTCCCAACCCAAAGACAATTTTGAATGGGGGTTAATGGAAATTGACTATGTAGAATCGAAAGAACTAGATGAACTGGGAAGAGAATATTGGACAAGCATCAAACATCATCTATGGTATCAAGCGATGGTGCATAGATTTTATTTAAAAAAATCGTGTAAACGAAAATTGCTGTAATAAAAAAATATTTACAACTTTATAGTTTTTTATTTTATATAAATACCCACACACACCCACTCATACGAACTAAGAGGAGTTTATATTAAAAATATAAGAAGTGTAATGTTATATATTATGTCTATTTAATAATTAGTAATATCTGTACAACCAATCAAATGTTTTTGAATAGTATTTTTCTTTCCCATTTTTCAGAGTTTTTGTCTTGTGTATAGCAATGTATAAAATGACTAAAATTTCATTAAATCTCTACCTTATATATATTTACAACGGTTCTGGGAGGCTAGGCTAGGCTCGGCTAATTGTTAGTACGACTCTGCTAAATATACAAAAAAAAAATATCAACTGAGTACGCCTCTGCCAACTTATTATTATCTACACAACAACTGTATGACGTAGAAGAACACCGAGCTGTTTGTCTTACACATTTCAACTTTCTATTGCAAGACACTTGATAGCCGTCGTCGGCGAAGAAGTGAACCCTCGTATCTACGCTTTTGACCATATTTGACTTATATACATAAAAATTTACAGAAAAATTTGCTTTATCTGTTAGGTGAAACCCCGTATGTTAAATATTATTTAGTTCTCTTAAAAAGCTAAAAACGTGATTACTTGTATCTTACTAAACGTAAAATTTCTGGTGATTTCCTGTAAATACTTGGTAGTGATACATCGTATCTGTATTTAACGGAGAGTTACATGTGTTTACTTGTATCTGCAGTATGAAACTAATCTTATTATACGCATCTAAAGCAAAATTCTTAAGTGGTGGTTGTTGTTACCGCGAATTATATAATGCAACATGCTGACCAAGACTATTTTTCCTGGAATCTAATCCTAGTCAGCAAGGCGTGACAATAGCTTTCTTTTTACATTTATTTCGTTTCATTTTCAGTCTGATATTATTGTTCAAAGCTTTCGGTCTCTTATTTTTGTAATATTATTAAAATAAAATTTTTTAAAAACTAAGTTTTCGAACCGAGTTATATTATTGGCGCAGTCAGTAGGATAGTCACGAAGTATCCATCGAGGACAACTTTAACTATTTCTATAGTGAAGTGACTATTTTCGAACATTTCGAATTAATTTTTGAGTTTTCGAACTTTATCGAGTGTTATTGACAATTCATTGGACCATAGTGGTACCAGTTATTCCAGACCGATACCGAATTATTGCAGTTGGACTTCAAGGCAGATGAAAACCGTACTGTAAGTTGATTTATTTTTGTACATGTCAGACTCCTCTATTTGTTCCGATTCCATCTGTGACAGCGAGAACGATGTAGAGTTAGATTCAGTAATAAAAAGTTTTAATTCAATAAATATTAGTGATAGTCTTTTAGAAAGAAACTACATTAAAATGTCTCTTCCAATTTTTTCAAAAGTTCATGCCGAAACCATTCCAGAATTTGATGGTAACGAGAATGAACTTCAATTTTTCTTAGAAAGCGTAGAAAGTATAGTAAATCATTTTATTGATTCAACAAATCCGCGAAATTATCAAAATGTTATAATTTTTAGAACTGTCATTAGTAAATTGACAGGACCAGCTCGCGAAGTAATTAATATTAGTGGATGTACTACTATTGAGGAAATAAAACAAGAGCTTATTCGCAATTTTAGTGATCCTAGAGATGAAAACTGTTTATCTTTAGATTTAAATAATTTAAGACAAGGTTCCAACGAATCCCCTTACGACTTTCATGGTAGAGTCAGGAAATTGTTGAACTCTATGTCTAATTATTTGGCATTACATGAAAGAGATGTTAATCTCCGTAAATTTAAACAAAAAATGTATAGCAATCAAGCTTTACAAGTATTTTTAGCAGGATTGCGTAATCCATATGGTATTATGGTTCGTACTAAGGAACCCAAAACCTTGTTAGATGCTATTAATTTTATTAGAAAAGAAGATAACATTAAATATATGCAACAAGTTCATTTAAATAATGGTCAACAGCAACCAAAAGCTAATTCTCATAATCATAGAAATAATAATAACCCAAAACACAATTATAATTCTAACAGACATCAACAGCCCCATTTTAATAATTCAAATCGTTCTAATTATCAACAGAATTTTGGCAATTTTAATAATAATCGTCAATCTTATTCTCAACCTGGTACTAGTAACCAGCAAAATAAAGCCTTTCCTACCGGGCCCATAAATATTCAACCAAGACCAGTTAATAATCAAAGATTTTTTACTAACCAAGAAGTTTTTGGTCCCCGTACTAATGTTTGGAAACCAAACCCAAATTTTAATCGAAATCAACTTCCTAAACCGGAACCCATCAGCACCACTTCTAGACAATCTTTTAATAACACACGCAATCAATACGCACAAAATCGTAATTGGGTTTCTGAAGAATTGCATAATGTAGAACAATGCGAAATAATGAAAATCAATTTAATAATTCTCAAGAAACTAATTTCGAAAATGAATTTTACGATTCGAATATAAATCAAAATTCTGAAAATTTTCAGATGGACAGCCTTCAAAATTCGGAAACTTGATAGAATATCATAATTCTCACGATCAACGGCAATTGCCTTATATAAAAATAAAATTCACCGCCTTTAAAACTTCTAATAGATTCAGGTGCAACCAAATCTTTTTTATCACCGAAATTCGTTGATAAGTATTTCTCCGATTACAAGGTTGAAGATCATTTCACGGTGTCAACATCCTTCGGTTCATCTAATCATAATTTCTCAGTAACTATACCGGCTTTTTCAGAGTTTAATGAAAATTCCAGTATTAAATTTTATGTTTATAAATTTCATTGCATATTTGATGGATTAATTGGAGTAGATTTATTACAAAGCTTAAGCATGTGAATAGATATTCCTAATTTAAAATTAATTTCTCGTAATGCAGTTTTACCACTATTTTATTTCAATGCCTCACCAAAAGAAATACATCCGAAACTTTTGTTTGGCAAAACGGTTTCAAAAGTAAAAATTCCTGTAACGATCAAATTTGGAGAAATTTTAATACCACAGCAAATTATTGGAAATTGTATTATACCTGAAACTTTAACTACGGCTATTAACGGCTGGGCATTAGTCGAAGTTCATAATACTTCGGAAGACGATACCAATTTTACGATATTATATCCCATTCAATGTATTGCTATAAAAAATGATTTTGAATTATATAATATGAGTGTTGAACCCAGGTTAGATAATTTTGAAAACAAAGATATTATTGATTTAATTAGAACAGATCATTTAAATGATGAAGAAAAAAGGGAAATTTTAAATCTATGTAGTAAATATTCCGATATATTCCATAGGGAAGAAAATGCTTTAACATTTACTAATAGAATCAAGCATAAAATCCTCACTAAGGATGAAATACCCGTCTATTCAAAAAGTTATCGCTACCCATATATTCATAGGGAAGAGGTAAACTCCCAAATCCGAAAAATGCTTCAACAAAATATAATTAGACCAAGTTATTCGCCTTGGTCATCCCCAATTTGGGTCGTGCCCAAAAAGGCCGATGCATCAGGAAAAAAGAAATGGAGAATTGTTGTCGATTATCGACAGGTCAATGATAAGACTATCGATGATCGATATCCTATTCCCAATATATCCAATATACTAGACAAGTTAGGGAAGTGTAATTACTTCTCAACCCTTGATTTAGCGTCAGGGTTTCATCAGATTGAGATGCACCCTGATGATATCCAAAAAACAGCTTTTACCGTCGAAGGTGGTAAGTACGAATACTTACGAATGCCCTTCGGTTTAAAAAATGCTCCTTCTACTATGCAGAGGGTAATCGAAGACGTTTTAAGAGATTTAATAGGCAAAATATGCCTCGTTTATTTAGATGATATTATAATTTACTCTACGTCACTGCAAGAGCATATGGTTAATCTAAAGAAGGTATTTCAACGCCTTCGCGATACAAATTTTAAAGTCCAGTTGGATAAATGCGAATTTCTTCAAAAGGAAACCGCATACTTAGGGCATATAATTACTCCAGAGGGAATAAAACCAAACCCGGATAAAATTAAGGCTATAAAAAATTATCCAATTCCCAAAACAACTAAAGAAATCAAAGCCTTCCTAGGTCTCCTATGTTATTACAGAAAATTTATCCCGGATTTTGCAAAAATTACAAAACCCTTAACGTCGTGTTTAAAAAAGGGAGCAAAAATCGATTTAAACCATGAATATATAAAATGTTTCGAAACTTGTAAGGAATTATTATCTAATGATCCAATTTTGATATATCCAGATTTTTCACAGACCTTTATTTTGACAACAGACGCTAGCGCTTTTGCAATCAGCGGCGTACTTTCACAAGGACCTGTAGGCAAAGACAGACCAATCGCTTATGCCTCTAGAACACTTAATCAAAGTGAGCAAAATTATAGTACAATAGAAAGGGAACTCCTCGCTATTGTATATGCTATGAAATATTTTCGTCATTACATCTATGGAAGAAAAATATTAATTTATTGCGATCATAAACCATTACATTGGCTCTTTTCGATAAAAGAACCAAATTCTCGCCTTACTCGTTGGAGACTTAAACTGGAAGAGTAAGACTATACGATACTCTATAAAAAGGGATGTTTAAATAAAAATGCAGATGCGCTTTCTCGAATAAAGATTAACGAACTTAACACCAACGATGTATCTTTAAATAAAACAAATCCTTTAGATAACCAGAGTAATTCTAATAATAATGAAAATCAAATCGTTGATATTGATTTAGATTCAATAATTGCTAACGTAGACGAAGTACCTAATTCAAATGAATTAGATAATATAATCAACGACATCTGTCAAAATGCCCAAACTCATGACGACAATGAAACTATTCACACTAACATTGAAGACCCAATTTTAGAAATTCCTATTTCGGAATCAGCGATTAACAATTTTCAAAATCAAATATTTTTAAAAGTTGTGTATCATTCCCCAGCATTACCAAAGGTCATGCGATTATTCGAAAACAAAACTAGAGCTATTATACAAATTTCGGAAGAAAACTTTGACAAAGAAATAATAAATACATTTAAAGAGTTTACTTCAACAAAGAAATTATTTGCTATCAATTTAGACAAACAAGAGTTAATACCTCGATTGTGTACCACATTACAAAACACATTTAATAATTCAGCTTTTAGAGCAATAATTTGTAAAAAAATATTAGAAGATGTGGTAACACATGATCAACAAGTAGAATCGGTAAAATTATGTCATACAGGTAAAACAAACCATAGGGGCATATTGGAAACAGAAACGGAAATTAAAAAACGTTTCTATTGGCCAAATATTAGAAGTACTGTTACTAAATACATAAATAACTGTGAATTATGTCAAACAATGAAGTATGACAGAAATCCACCAAAACAGAAATTTGAATTAACCCCTACACCAAATAAGCCATTCGAAATCGTTCATGCCGATGTATTTTCAATAAAAGGTCAAAAATTCTTAACAATCATAGATAGATTTTCAAAGTATGCACAAGCATACCCATTAACAGGGTTAACTGCAATTCATATCGCAAAAGCGTTTATTAATTTTCTTACCCATCACGGTTCTCCAAAAATGCTAGTATTAGACAGAGGTACAGAATTGAAAAATCATGTCATCGAAGATTTTGCAAAATTACATAAAATCGAACTTCATTACACAACAGCTTTTAATCCCAATTCAAACAGCATAATCGAAAGGTTTCATTCAACCTTAATCGAACATATAAGAATTTTACAGGAAACTCAAAAGAATTGCAATATTTTAGATCAAATGCCGTACGCTATTCTTGGTTATAATAGTTCTATTCACTCTGTAACTAAACAACGTCCCATTGAAGTAATCTCGGGTCATTTAGACATTAACAGTCCTTTCAGTATAGACCTTAATCAAAAATTGTATTCCGATTATATTGTAATATAGAGCTATATTTATAAGGGTATTTATATTTGTAATTGTATTTATATTTATATTTATAGGTTTATGTATTTATATCTATAATTAATTAGGAAACACTCAGTAGATTTATTACGATTATTGAGAAACTATTTAAGTTTAGTTAAGCATATTAGTATTTAGAAATAATGTAAATTATGTCGTCACGAATTCCGACGACTCAGCAAGAGTTATGAACTCGTCGGAGTGAGTGACCGAAAATCGGGGCTTTTTTAATAAAAACTATTAAACTGGTAAGATGTGTTTTTAATATAATTAAGAAGTAAAACTCATGAATAAATATATGAAAGAGATGTTTTATTACATGGCGATCCTGCCAGTCCAGCGTTATCACTTTGGTTAATGTTAATGGGCTACTCTGTTATTTTAATAAATAAAATGGGACAACAAGAATCAAAAGAGGAAGTTATAATTGCACAAGCTGGTAACAGTGGAGGCCAAACAAATAATACTCAATCCAATGGAGTAAAGGAGGTACTAGAAATTATATTTATTACATTGGCTTTTCTTATGGTATTAGCATATTTATACCGTAAATGTAAAAATATGGTAGAAAGGAAAATCGACAGACATATAAGGGCGAGCCAAGAGTTAGTTTAAGAAGATAGAGAAGATTTTATTTTTAGGTTTTGCAATTAAGTATAAAATGAATGGATCTAGAAAGACAATTCCAAAA
Organism: Altica lythri; assembly: GCA_964028335.1. Lineage (NCBI taxonomy): Eukaryota > Metazoa > Arthropoda > Insecta > Coleoptera > Chrysomelidae > Altica > Altica lythri. Next base: position 19,843,083 of record OZ034803.1, on the reverse strand, counting down.
TTTTGCTGAAGAACTAAAAGTGTTTTATAAGAACTTAATAAAAGACAATACCGAAAGAAGGACGGATGAAAGTGTTACAAATCGTAAGTTAGAAACTTTAGCTAAGTGTAAAAATAGTTATAAGAATTTAAAAGATTTGTTTAATAAATCAGACATAGATTTTCGTATTAAAACTAATATTAAAGAACTTGCTATTACAATAGAAAAATTAATTAATGCAATAGAAAATAGTTTAACAGAAAGATTACGGGTTTTGCAGCATACTGAACAAATTGTACAGGGTAATAGTGTATCAAATTTAGATTGTTCAATTAATAAAATGACGGAAAAATTCGATTTGAGAACAGCGGCAAGTCTGCTACCGGTTATGGACGGTTCTGAAACTGTAACCAAACAACTTATTGATGGAATTGAATTGTATGATTCTATGCTTGATGCAAATGGTAAAATATTATTAACTACTTATATTTTAAAGAAAAGTTTAAGTGAAAATGCAAAAATTAGATTAAATAAAACTTACACTGATAATGGGGCTCTAGTAAATGATTTAAAGAAATATTTTATAACTAAAAAAATCTGAAACATCCTTAGCTAGTCAATTACACAATGCTAAACAAGGGTCAAAGACTATTGATCAGTTTGGAAAAACGTTAGAAAAACTATTAGCAGAGCTAACACTTTCTCAAGCTGGCGATAATTTAAGTCATAGTAATATTTTAAATCAAGTTAACGAAAAGATTGCAATCAATACTTTTGCAAATGGGCTTAGAAATAATAATTTACAAATAATTGTCAAAGCACGAAATTATACAAATTTAAGTCAAGCAATACAAGGTGCAAAAGAAGAAGAACTTAATAACTGTTGCAAAAGTAATGACCAAATCTATCAGATAAGAGAGCATAGGAATTTTAGAGGTAATAGTTTTAGGGGTAATAATAATAGCAGAGGAAATAATTTTAGACCAAATAATGTTAGAGGAAATAACTTTAGAGGAAACAATGGTAACAGAAATTCTTATAGGGGTACCAATTACAGATCAAATAATTTTAGGGGTAATAATAATAATAATAATACTAATAATAATACGTTCAATAATAATAATAATAATAGAAGGGTATTTCACCTAAATAATTCTAATGCTAATACAAATGGTGAATATTCAGAAAATCCTCAAATATCTCAACCATTTTTTCGTGACCAACAATAATTCAGAAACATTTTATAATATTTTTGCTTTAAATGGATTGAATTTTATTAATTTATTTTATAATGGTACTAAACTTATATTTTTACTTGATACAGGCGCTAGTGTAAGTGTAATTTTTAAAAATAAAGTAGTTATTAGCGAAAGAATTAATTCATCAAAGAAAATGCATATTAATGGATTATGTGGGTCAGTAGTATCAGTTGGCACAGTACATCTTTCATTACAAATAAATAAAATAGAACTTTGTCAGGAATTCCAACTCCTAGACGGCCTTGCAAATGACATTGAAATGCACGGTATTTTGGGATCAGATTTCTTTTATGACTACGGAGCTACGATAGACTATGAAAAGTGCTTATTCTCATTTAATTTATATAAGACCAGACAAGTAATTCCTCTTGTGTCGGAACAACAATTGTATATATCAATTCCTAGTAGATGCGAAATAGTTAAATATTTTAAAGTTCAAACCAACGGAGATTATGTTGTTCTGCCGGGTGAACTGTGTGAAGGAGTCTTTGTAGCGGGAGCTTTAGTTCGTGCTAACCAAAATATAATCCCTATTAAAATTTTAAATGTTAGAGATCAAGAAGTTATCTTAAAAAATTTTAATCCAAAATTAGAAACAATAGATTGCTATAATTTATGCGAATTTAAAGCAAAGCCAACAAATTCTGTCAGTAGAGCAGATAAACTGTTAAATTCAATAAATTTCCAGCATTTGAATTCGGACGAAAGAGACTCATTACAAAAAATTTTAGTAAAATATTCAGACGTATTTCATCTTGAAAATGATCCGCTCACGGTGTGCAATATTTATAAAGAAAAAATTATACTTAAAGAATCAACAAAACCACATTTTATTAAACCTTACAGACTGCCACATGCACAAAAAACACAAATTCATAATGAAATAGATAAAATGCTTCGCGACGGGATTATAGAGGAATGTAGGTCAGAGTTTCAATCACCTTTGTTAATTGTTCCTAAAAAGGGTTTTGATGAGAATGGTGTTAGAAAGGCTAGAATTGTGATAGATTATAGACAATTAAACCAGCAAATAGAGGATGATAAATTTCCATTGCCTTGTATATCTGAAATTTTGGACTCATTATCAGGAGCAATGTATTTTTCTCATCTTGACTTATCTCAGGGTTATTATCAGATCGAACTAGACAAAAATAGCAGGAAATATACAGCTTTTGCAACCGATAGAGGTCAATATCAAATGACGCGACTCCCCATGGGATTAAAAACAAGTCCCAGTTCATTTTCACGGGCAATGACAATCGCAATGTCGGGACTAAACTACGAATGTTGTTTCGTTTATCTTGATGATTTAGTAGTTTTTGCAAATAATTTAATTAATCATAATAAAAATTTGGTAAAAGTTTTTCAAAGATTAAGACAGGTTAATTTAAAATTAAATCCGAATAAATGTGAATTTTTGAAAAAAGAAATTCTTTACTTAGGTCACCAAATATCTTCAGAAGGTGTCTCTCCTGATTCTTCTAAAATAGAATCTATTCAAAAATTTCCACTGCCCAAAGATTCCCAAGAGGTTAAAAGATTCGTTGCTTTTACTAACTACTATAGAAAATATGTAAAAAATTTTGCAAAAATTGCTCAACCTTTAAATTATCTCACGAGAAAAAATGTTCCTTTCATTTGGACTAACGATTGTCAAAATTCTTTCGAAAATCTAAAAAAGGCTCTAAGTAATCCACCGGTTCTACAATATCCAAACTTTGCACCAGAAAATGAATTTATACTTAAAACCGACGCATCAAATTATGCATTAGGTGCTGTACTATCTAATTCAGATGATAGACCTGTTGCATTTGCAAGTCGATCTCTTAATAAAGCCGAGAAAAACTATAGCGTTATAGAGAAGGAGCTTTTAGCAATCGTTTTCGCAGTAAAACACTTTAGACCTTACCTATTTGGTAGAAAATTTTTGATCTTGAGCGACCATAGACCGTTAGTTTATTTATTTGGAATGACAAATCCCAGCAGTAGATTAATTAAGTTTAGACTCATTCTCGAAGAATACGATTTTACAGTAAAATATATTAAGGGTAAAGATAATGTTGTAGCGGACGCGCTATCACGTATCGATATATCTTCAGAAGAACTAAAAAATTTAAATAAAGAAGTGTGCGATTCAATTTTTGTTACCACAAGAGCACAATCAAAAAACGTCGAAAAAGAATTTTTAAGTAGTTTTAAAGATGATTCTGACGAAAGGATTGATCACCCTGGAGTTTTAGAATTATTGAAACCGCCTAAAGATTCGTTTAGTTTAAATATAATTTCAAAAAAGGAATTTGACAATTTAGTACGTAAAAATAAAAAAGGTAATTATATAGTTGGAAACTTAATATGTGATAAAGATTCGCGAATCATATATTTTTATCAGGATCCTCGATCATCATCAGACTTAGGTACGATGTTGAGAGACCTGAAATATATTTATAATAAAAATAAAATTCCGGAATTAATTATTTTAAAGAATCGAAAAAGTGCACAAGTAATTAAATTGTTAATGAAATTCCGTAACGAGATTAAAAATATAGGTATCAAAATATCTATTATAAAAGATGTAGAAAATATCTTAGATAATGAAACTAGACAAATTATTCTAAATGATTTTCATATTCTCCCTACTGGAGGACATGCAGGTATAAACAGGATGTACAATAATATTAAAAAGAGGTATTTTTGGCAAAATTTAAATAAGGATGTAGAAAGTTTTGTAAAAAGATGCGACCATTGTCAAAGGTGTAAACATTTCAATCCAAACAAAGAACCTTTATCTATAACCACAACTGCTTCATCAGGATTTCAAAAAATTTTTATAGACTTAGTTGGTCCACTCCAAGAAGATGTAGAAAATAATAAATATATTTTAACGATACAGTGTGAGTTAACTAAATTTGTAGAGGCATATCCATTAAAAAACAAGGAAGCTAATACAGTGGCAACTACACTAACTAATAATTTCATATTACGTTACGGCATTCCAGATGAAATTGTCTCAGATCAAGGTACTGAATTTATGGCGTGTATTTTTAAAGAAGTCTGTCAAATTTTACAAATTAAGAAACTTAATTCAACCGCGTATCATCACGAGACACTAGGCGCTCTTGAGAACTCTCATAAGAATTTGGGTGCTTATTTGCGAATTCAAGTTGCAAAATTTCAGAATGCATGGAGTTCTTGGGTTCCGTATTGGTGTTTCGCTTACAACACAACAGTACACACTGAAACAAAATATACCCCTTACGAACTTATTTTCGGAAAACTCGCAAAAATCCCCTCTAATTTAAATTCTTGGATAGACCCTATATATAATTTTGAAGATTACCCTCACGAACTAAAATATAGATTACAACAAGCATGTAATGATGCAAAACACAATCTAGAGGTATCAAAAAGCAAACGAAAATCTATGTATGATAAAGACATAAAATCTGTAAAATATAAAGTAGGGGATAAAGTAATGTTAAAAAATGTAATTAAAAATAAATTAGAACCATTGTATATAGGTCCATATACGGTGATTGAGGAGAAAGATCCCAATATTTTTATAAAAATAGACAACCGTATAATAGAGATTCACAAAAATAGGATAAAGTTATATAATAGTTAAAAAAAAAAAAAAAATATATATATATGTCTAATTGGTTAAGTAAAGAATATTTTTTTTTTTCTCCTTCCCGTGGGAGATGTAATATAGAGCTATATTTATAAGGGTATTTATATTTGTAATTGTATTTATATTTATATTTATAGGTTTATGTATTTATATCTATAATTAATTAGGAAACACTCAGTAGATTTATTACGATTATTGAGAAACTATTTAAGTTTAGTTAAGCATATTAGTATTTAGAAATAATGTAAATTATGTCGTCACGAATTCCGACGACTCAGCAAGAGTTATGAACTCGTCGGAGTGAGTGACCGAAAATCGGGGCTTTTTTAATAAAAACTATTAAACTGGTAAGATGTGTTTTTAATATAATTAAGAAGTAAAACTCATGAATAAATATATGAAAGAGATGTTTTATTACAATATCAACAAACATAAAGAATTAACAACAGAAATGTATAAGTTTCTTAACCAAAAAATGGCAACGGAAAAGGAAAATAACTTAAATAAAATAAATGAAACTCGCCACGAACCATTAAACTATGATCCAGGCACTAGAATTTATCATAAATCAAAAGTTCGCAACAAAGCTAAGCCTAGATTCGTAGTACGTACAGTTAAAAAGAATGACAATATTAAAGTTAAAACATACAGAAATATGACACCATCAGTTTCAAATAGAAATAAAATCATAACTTCAACTTATCACAAAAATAATTTAAAAAGACCCTTAGCTAATCAAAACGTTGTCCCATTACAGATTTCTTCTAACCCTGGCAGCAGCCAGCCAAACACAAGAAATTAAAATCACCAATTTGGAATCCAATCCAGGTGTATTGCCCTATAAATTGGGTTATGCAAAATTACAATCCACCTATCATTCTTTCATCCATTATTTCGACCTAAACCCTATAAAAGATGAACTCATAAAAATTATTTATCAATTTGAATATATAAATCAAACAATCAAAACAAAAAATCCATTGTACGCAGATGAACTTAAAAATTCAATAAACTCAGCTGATTTTCAAATTTAACAATGTAAAGATAAATTAAACTTTTTACACTATAATAAAAGATTTAAACGTGGAATCATAGATGGTCTAGGTACTATTTTTAAAAGTATATCTGGAAATTTAGATGCCGAAGATGGTAAAAGATACGATGAAGCGATTCTTACTTTAAATACTAATCAAAAAGATATAGCGGTCACATTAAATAAACAGATTTCATTAACTAGGAAAATAATAGACGATTACAATAGTAGTATTTCGCTAATAAAACAAAATGAAAAAGAAATTGCTGAAAAGGTTAATGAACTTAGTTCAGAACTAGAAAAGTTCGTTTCAGATTTCTCAGGATTTTTCATGGCAAAAAATGCTTTGGACCAAATATTGGCAGTTCTTAAAATTTTAACAAATATTCTAGATAACGTTGAGAATTCTATTATGTTTGCAAGGTTAAAGACTCTTCATTACAGTATTTTAAAAATCGAAGATCTAGAATTTATTACTAAAATACTATTAAAACATTATTCAATAGATAATCTAGCTTTTGGAACTAATCTCGTTGATTTACATAAATATTATGATATTCTTAGTGTAGAATCTTATTATTCTAAAAATAGAATCGTTTTTGTTGTTCACTTTCCTATAACTTACCCCGAATTATATTCATATTACCACTTATATTCCATCCCTACAAAAAATAATTCCATTATGATCCCACCTAAACCCTTCTTGGCAATACAAAATAATCACTATGAGTATGGTTACGAAGAATGCAAGAAAATACATCCAATATATTTCTGTTCCCGGACAAAACAACTAGAGACAATTGAGACCGAAGACTGTATTCAGCAGATACTAAAATTAGGGACCAAAGAAGCACCTTCTTGTGAAATCTTCCCTGTTAAAATCGAAAACGAAATTATAGAAATTATAAATCCAGCCCATTATATTGGAATTTTCCCAGAGGAAACAAAAATTAAGCTGACTTGTTTTAAATCCGATTTAGCAGTTCTTAAAGGGACTTATTTCCTGGAGGTGCCAACAGGTTGCAACTTCCAAACTTCCAAGGGCAAATATTTTAACCATGATGACATCATCCCTGGTCAGCCACTATTTCTACCCGAAATTAAAGTAAATAAAGTAAATAAAGTGGTAACATACAAGAAATTCCACTTGACAAAATTCATCAACTTCAAAAAGAACAGGAATTAATTAATGAAGTCAGTCTAAAAGGTTTACCAAATTCTGATGCACCCATGTGGACTACACCATTATATGGACTTGTGATCATTCTATTAATTATATTTTTCGTCAGATATATTAGATCCAAATTCATAAAGCAAAATCCATCAACCATCAATGATCAGCGGAGCCCAATCGAAGATGATGAATAACCAATCGATCCACACCCCGTATGGATCTTTCTAAGGAGGGAGGAATTATATAATGCAACATGCTGACCAAGACTATTTTTCCTGGAATCTAATCCTAGTCAGCAAGGCGTGATAATAGCTTTCTTTTTACATTTATTTCGTTTCATTTTCAGTCTGATATTATTGTTCAAAGCTTTCGGTCTCTTATTTTTGTAATATTATTAAAATAAATTTTTTTAAAAACTAAGTTTTCGAACCGAGTTATATTATTCGCGTATCTTTTAGTTTTAACTTGGATTTTTTGATGATAGACGGTTAAACAATTTGTTCGCACGTGTTTACTTCTGAAATAAACCTAGTTGTTTGTTTTAATAATGTAAGTTTATTATTATTTTATTATTTATTTTATTACAGGAGTACCCAGATTGATATTATATTTTAATACAATATTATTATATTATTTCTTATTAATACATTATTATAATAGGGACTTGAAGTTTTGTTTTGAAAAAAAGATACGTGGTCTCACATGCAAAATTTTCAAAAGTATTCAGTGTTATCAAGGATTATAGCTATCCTATTATGTTAATTACGAGGTTTCATAATATTAAAAACCTTGTTTGTATTTTGTACCAATTCTGAGCTTATAAAATATTGTTTTTTGTTTAAGAGGCTTTTTACTTTTTTTACATAGAATTTAATAAATATATAGTTTAGTTTATACACAGGGTGCTTTTGGAATAACTGCCAAAATTCACATCTCAGAAACCATAAGTTTTGGTCAAATGAGAAAAAGGTTTGGAGTTTCAATAATAAAATGGTTTGCAATTTACTACAATACTTTTTACTTTTATACAGGTCACAAAAATTCACTATGTCCCGTACTGGAAGAATATTGGCAATGGTAAAGGAAGTAACCATAAATGATAACCACAGCAGCACAAACCCTGTTTTAACAAAGGAACTTTTAGATGAATGTCAGTGGGAAATTTCAAGTAATGAAGGAAAAAACGTCACAACTTTAGACGATTATGATAATGGAAACCTTCTAGCTCTGACAGATACTCCAGAAGCATCAGTCAACTGGAAAACCAGTAGTTCCAGCCAGATGGACGTTGAGCCTTACCTTTAACTATTCCCACTACAGAATTCAAAAGAGATGAAGATTATTAATACTGAACAAGAATGCCAAGAGTATTCAATAAATATTGAACCTACTATCAGCCAACCGCCTGTAATTTTACAAGCCTTAGCAAATGTTGTGTATGACAATAATCAAGATTATTATGTTGATGAAAAACTCGAGAACACAGATGACCCAGACTATGATGTAAATGAAGAAGAGTTAGATAACAGTGATGAATTAGAGACCATAGCAAATACTGTCGTTATGTCACAAAAAATTAATGCCCAAGGATTCAAAGAGCAAGATCAAGTTCAAGCAAATCAAGAAAAGGATAAAGAAAGTTTGAATAAACTCGGTAAAGTGGTGAATAAAAGAAAACGTGTTTCAGGACCTGACGATTGGTTTGACAATAAGAATAAAAAACTTCGTGAACAGGGAAAGAGTTACATTGGCTGGAAAATTGAAGGAAAAAAGAGAGAAAGAGGTGCTAGCAAAGAGGAAAGGAAAATGGGACCACCCTGCAACTCTAATTTCTGTAAAAAATCAAAAGTAAGAGAATGTGCGAAGCTTACGAGCAAAGAGAGAGAAGATATCTTTAAGTCATTTTGGAGCGAAATGAATTGGGACCAAAAAAAAAGTTTATATTGTGTCCCTGGTGAAAAAAGATACAAAAAATCGTTGCACAATATCAGCCACACAGAAATCGCGTAGATCGGCTACGTTTTCTTACACTATAAAAACGTCTAAGGAAAAACAAGCACTGACCGTATGCAAAAAAATGTTTCTCTCTACCTTTGGATTAAAGGAGTGGACAGTTTTAAATTGGGTCAATAATAGTAACCGGCATGGTATTTGTCCAGCAAAAAAAGTTATGAATGGGAGAACTAGAGAAAATTCCTTAAACAATGTACCACAAAATTCCAATCAAGAAAGAGCCAAAGAATTTCTTTGTAGATTCCTAGATCAAATTCCCAAATTACCCTCACACTACTGTAGAAAATCTACAAAGAAAGAATACATTGAACCTATTTTTGGGGACAAAGTAAGTGGCGTTTACAGAGAATACGTTAAACAATGTGGAGATAATGAGGTAAAAAAATTGTCGCGTTTTACCTTTGAGAAAATAGTTCATGAAAAGAACATTGGATTCCAGCAACCTAAGAAAGGCAGATGTGACAAATGTATAGGGTATGAAACCAATAATATTGATGAAACGACATTTAACAAACACCAAACACTTAAAGAAGCTGCAAGATCGGAAAAAGCTTCTGATTTACTGCTTGCCGAAAAGGGTGAGTGTATTGTACTAACACAAGACGTTCAAGCTGTGAAGGTGTGCCCTAGTTTAAATGCTTCCGCCTTGTATTTCAAGACCAAACTTTGTGTACATAATTTCAGTATCTATGAAGTAAAAACTCATTGTGCAAGATGTTACTGGTTTACAGAAGTTGATGCAGACTTAACAGCTAATACCTTCGCATCATGCCTTATCGATTTCCTAAGTGATAAATTTAACAATACAGATAAGACTATTATCATCTGGAGTGATGGATGCGGATATCAAAATAAAAACTCCACTCTTTCAAATGCTCTCCTTAGTTTTGCTGTTTCGAAAAATGTGACAGTGTATCAAAAGTATTTAGAAGTGGGACATACCCAGATGGAGGTAGATTCGGTCCACTCATGCATTGAAAATAAAATTAGAAATAAGGCTATCCACTTTCCTAGTGACTATGGTAGATACACAAGAGAAGCGAGGGTGAGAGGAACTGAACCTTATGAAGTAAAAGAAATATCATACAGTTTTGTAAAAGATTATTCACTAACATCTATGGTAAAATACCCATCTATTCGACCAGGAAAGAAGACAAATGATCCAACTGTTAACGAAATTAAAGTTATAAAATACACTCCGGATGGTACTATTCAAGTTAAACTGAGCTTTGATGGCGAGTTTCTTGAACTACCAGGCAGAATAACGAATTCCACAGTTTCAAATTTATCTGATTTTCCACAATTTAAAAAGGAACCAATAAAATTAAAGTATACGAAATGGCAACACTTACAACAGTTGAAAGAGGTGATTCCTTTAGATTGTGGCCCATATTACGACAATCTCCCCCATGAAGAAAAGGCTAGTAAAGAAAATAATAAATCTAGTGAACCAGAAAAAGGACAATGGAAGAAAAATAACAAGCAAAGCCCCAATAAAGGAAAGCAAAGACTTCAACCCCGTCATAAAGCTCTGCTTACAGATAATTAAAAAATTAGTAAGCCAAAAGGGAGTAGGGTGACAAAAATAACATAGGGGTGGCTGATAAGGGGTGGTTAAGGTAGGGTGTAAAAGTAGGGTGACAAAAATGACAGGTAAATCAAAGGTGAGTTCTTGTAGGACAGGTGAGTGAAGGTGACGTCAGGTGAGGCTCCTCGATGGCATGCTTACCTTCGGTCATGGGAGCCCGCTTGATATACTACTAGAGACAAATAGAAAAAGTTCACGAAAATGGGAATCTGGAATATTAAGACCTTGGCCAATAAAGAGAAAGAGTTAGAAGAATTTGAGGAGGCAAACCTTGTTATATTGGCAATAACAAAGACAAAGAAAAGAGGGAAAGGAGAGTTGGAACTCGGGAATGGACTCATATTATTGTATAGATGAGTAGACGTAAAAGAAAGAGCCATGGGATGCATAGTACATGCAAAAATTTAACATCTCATAAGAAATTGGGAAGCGATATCTGAAAGATTAATGGTAATTGAAGTAAATTACATAAATCATGTACAGACAATAATAGTTAGTTATGGACCGAACCAATATAAAAGAAAAGAGAGAAAGGAAAAATTTTGGGAATAACTAGCACTAGCTACAGAATCTGGAAAAGGGCAGTAATCTTATTGTAATAAACACATTCTTCCAGCACAGAGATATACATAAGTATACGGGAGAAGAGCCAAGTAGAGGAGAGGCATCTATCATAGATTATATATTAGTTGAAACGAAAAACAGAACCCTAATAAAAGACTGGTATCTATAATAAAAGACAATCCGGAAGTAGTCGATCGAAGCAATCATGATATGGAGAGAAATGTTAAATTTGAATCTATTAGAAGCTATAAACTGAAAGATGAATTAATGGCCAAGGAGAATGAGAAAACAGTAAATGAAGAACTTCAGGACCTAGCAGAAAATGCAAAGGGAAAAACAGCCGAAGAGACCTGGAAAATATTTAAAAATTGGGTAAAAGTTCAGTTTATAGTGAATCCGCGTATTACTAAAATTTTTAGTTTGTATGGAAGTATATGTCTCAGGAAGTTTAAAAATAAAAAAAAAACTTGGCGGTCACTTATTTTAATGAAATTAATCACTTTTAAAATTTTCATTTCTATGATATACATAACAATGATAACAACGAACAACCATCTTGGGATGACGTAGGCGTTTGTTATTGGCCGACGTAGGTGGTGTAGATGTTTTCTATTGGCTGATGTAGGTGAGTTGACGTTTTTTGAACATTTCCAATTTGACGTTTTTTGAATATTTCCAATTTTTGGTAGAGTATAAAGTGTTTTTATATTGTTTTGTTGGTTTTCTTCTGAAAATGGATTTCATTAATTTGGATGACATATTTACATGGCGTACTAATAACGAAATTATAACGCAAGTGCAGCGTTTGGGTGTAATACCCGAAAATAATGAAATGAAATGTTGGGTTGATTATTGTGATGGTCATTTTGTAATGACTCCATATGCAGAATCTATAGATGGTTTTCGTTGGAGATGTAATGGACACATAAGGAAGAGCAAGAAGAAACCTGTAGCTTGCAAAAAAGTGTAAGTTAGGTTTATATTTTCATATTTTACTTTTAAATGTTATTAAATATTGTTTTAAATAATGTGGGCAAGGTTTGGCTAAGTTTGTGTATTCTCGGTCTTCTTTTTTAGGGTAAGTTTACGTTATAAGAGTTTTTTTTATAAATCGCATTTGCCTATTTGGAAGATTTTGGGGTTTGTCCATATGTGGGTGTATAAAGATACATTATTAAGAAGGACCTTATTCCCACAGAAAACAAGAGTTTCTTGGGGTTATCTAGCTCGCTATATGTTTTTAAAAAAATGTAAAGAGATAAAGCAAGATCCATTGGTGATTTTTTTGATGCTCGCTCATGATTTATATGATCCTGCAGAATTGGAGCTTTCTTCTAATATTGAAGAAAATGATGGTGATTTTTTATATAGATAGGGTGGTTTTTTGTTAATTAATTATATTCATATTTTTTGTAGAAGAAACATATAATTTTTAATTAGTGGTTTTATTACGCAAATATAGAAAAATATTTTTTTTGGGTGGGGGGTAAATTTCATGAGACCGCCGGGATTTTCTTTCATTTTTGTGTTTGGAAGGCTTGTTTACTTAAGAAAAAAATAATTTTTGTTTTATATGACCATTCACTATAAACTGCATTTTTTCCAAAAATTGTGTCCTAGAGCAACAAAAAAGGTATGTGGTGTAAATAAAAAGAACAATCACTTGAAACAAACGGCATGGTGGACGGAAGATATTAAAGCACAAGTAAAACACAAAAAAGAGAAATGGAGGAAGTATTTAAATAACCAAACGACAGAAAATCACGAAGAATACAAGAAACAAAAAAAGAAAATAAAAGAATTAATAGCAAAAGCAAAACAACAAACGTGGAAACAATTTGGCGAAACACTCAAAAGAGATAGCAAAGGAAAAAGCTATTCTTTAGGGCTATAAAAGGCTTATAAGGTAATAGAAGGGAAAAAGAAGTGACAATTAAGAACGAGAATGGAGAAATTCTAACAAATGACGACGAAATTATGAAAAGATGGAGACAACATTTTTAGAAACTATTGAATGCTGACAGTGAACGAGTTTGTGAAGACACGAAAGAAGATATAGATAGAAGAAAGGAACAAAATGACGAAATAGAATTTGAAGAACTAATAAAAGTAGGTAGTTAAAAATTTGAAAAATGGCAATGCCCCTGGACAAGACAAAATTACAACGGAAATGATAAAGTACATGGGCAAGAAAGGCCTTCAAGTATTACTAGAAATTTTTAAAAAAATGTTGGAAAGAAGAACGGATTCCAGCGGATTCGGAAGTAGGCTTGATAGTACCAATATACAAGAAAAGTGACAAGAAAAACTGTAACAGTTACCGCGGAATAACTTTGCTAAGCACAGCAATAAAAATATATGAAAAAATTTTAGAAACGAAGTTAAGACATTTAGTAGAGTCTACGTTAGAAGATTCTTAAAGTGGTTTTAGAAAAGAAAGTACTCAAGACCATATTTTTACACTAAAAGAAATAATCAACAAAAAACTTTCAAGAGGAAAAAAAGTATATGCAGCTTTTATAGATATGGAGAAGGAGTTTGATAGGGCTAAGAGATCAGAAATATGGAAGAGTCTACAAGATAGAAATGTAAACGAAAAACTTCTAAACGTAATTAAATCTATAAACGAAAATACCAATAATTGTTTAATCAGTGGAAATAGAAAATCTAGTATATTTAAAACAAACGAAGGAGTGAGACAAGAAGGAAGTTTTAGCCCCATTTTATTCATCATACTCATTGATAAGATTATTATTAAAGAAACTAAGGTAAAAACAAAGCCACTTCCCATCGGATACAGAAACCTATAAAGAATCGAAATATACGAATGCGCATTCGCAGACGATGCAGCGATACTGGCTAAAAGCGAAAAAGTATTCCAATTAAGTCTAAACACATAGAACGAGATCTTAATGAAATACGTAATGAATTTAGAAAAAACAAAAGTAATGGCAATAGCGAAGGATAAACAAGACATACACGTACGGATAGATGGAATAGAAATAGAGCAAGTAGACACATTTCAATATCTAGAAGTAACTTTAGAAGAAACGCAATAAATAGAGAATTTCTGAGCAGACGTGAAATATCTAAGGATACTAAAATGAAAGTTTGTAAAGTTGTATACAGGCCGATTTTAACGTACGGAAGTGAATCGTGGGTATTATCTAAAAGACAAAAAAGCAAAATACAGGCAGCAGAGATGAGGTATCTTAGAATAGTACAGGGAATAACAAAGATCGATCGAATAAGAAAGAACGTAATACGAGAAGAATTGAAAGTAGAATCTATGATGGACTCTATATTACAAAAAGACAACTAAGTTGGTGGGGACACTTGCAGCGGCTACAAGATGAAGTACCGGTGACGAAAATATGGCAATCCAGAATACCAGGCAAGAGGAAGAGAGGAAGGCCTAGAGCAACATGGGATGACGAGATAGTTAAAAGACTGGAAAACAAAGGAACATCATGGAACGAAGCGAGGGTGATGGCAAGAGAGAAAAAAATGCAAAAGATTTGTGCATGACTAAGTGCACAACTCATCCCTACAACCAAAGGGTATAACTGCACAGAAATTGCTGAAAAGTGGGGGTTTAGAGCTGCCGAATAGCCAGAAAAAAGGCGCAACTCCCTCAAAAATTACGGGGGGAAGTAAAGCTCCATTTAAATCTGTGTAGCAGTACTACAAAGTTACAATCCTCTGGCCAGTTATTGATATTCTAAAAGAGGAGATAGAGGCCAGGCTTCAAGAAATCAACGTACCTTAACCACTTAAGCAAAGTTCTAGGTGGAAGTGTACAGTGCAAATAAAAAAAAATGAACACCAACGCCGCAACCACTAGTAGCAGCAGCAGCCAATTGGACAAATTATCAAGTGAAAGTTCAAAAAATAAAATCTGTAAGTAGAATAATTAAATCACAAAAAGATTGTTGATTTCATATTAAAAATTTAAAAAGGATCATTACTAAGAAGAGGGATTAAAATTTGGGTAATTTTTCTAAAATTAAAAGGAATTTGGCAATTTTAAAATATTATTTAAATAAATTTCAAATTAATTTAAAATTTTGTAAAAAATTTTAAAACAGGCAATTGATTTGGGAAGACTTGGGATTATTGTTTTAATAATCGTATTGTAACGAAACTACGCGACTGGGCGAATGTTCTCGTACCAAAAAGAATAGAGAGAGAATAGAGTCCTTTTCGAACTCTCTGGAATGATCGAGAGATAGCGCCACGGTATATATAAAATCGTGAGTGGAGTTGAAAGGACAGAATCCAGTATTGCGCGAATATTTAAAATTTCGAATAGTGCAATAACTAAAAGTTTAGTTAAATTATAGTTAATTAGTGTTTAGTAGTGTTATAGTTTAGAGTAGTTGTCCGATACAAATAAATCGACTTAAAAATAAATCGAACAAGTGTTTTTATTTGATAAAAACGTTATAGTATAAAACTGTACTTATTATAAATTTAAAATTTAAGGATCCAAAAGTCTTTCTAAATAAAGCATTCAAAATTTTTGTTAACCGAATTAAAAAGGAATTAGTAAAATCATTATTCAAAGTTAATGTGATTCTAGCTGCTATATTTATTAAATCATCTCAAAGTGTAGAACGTTCAACGAAATATTATACAACACAAAATAGTATAATTGATCATACTACAGATTTCGTTGAGTGGTATACAAATAATATTAGCAATAAAATTTTACATAAAATGGAGAAGTTTCAAGAGCGAGACAGTGGTTGGGCGTTAATTGAAATCCTTTATGTAAAAGTTCATATTAATTCCTATAATCCAATACATGTTGGTTTTTCAACATATATTGATTTACCATCATTTATTCAGCAACGAAAAGCTATAACTAATATTAAAACTAATGATGTAGGAGAAGGTGGTACAAAATGATCCCTCAAAGTAAAACGATCCCCGGCCGTTTTACCGACTTTATAACGTCATCTAGGATACTTTTTGTTAAATTTATGATCCTGTGGTAAAGTAGTATAACTTCTGTCAGTGTCATGTTGTCATTTACAGTAGAAAGAATTTTATCATAAAATATTCAAAATTACTGTGTTCAATCTAAGGTAAGCCATTATTTCACATTATGTAACTTTGGTTTAGGTAAATATTATGTAATTGGAGTGTTTACATAAGTTTCTATTACCGATTAACAATAGAATTAATTGTTATTCATTACGACAACCAAAAAAGATAGGTTAGTTTTCGATGTTTTTCGTCAATAAGGTATTTGGGGCAAAACGATTCCTTTTTAGCATGGGCAAACTGATCCCAGGGGATCATTTTACCACATGCCTAACTACTTTCAATCAAGTTCATTTAATTATGATTTTTTTCATTTCTTTTTAACTTTATTTGTTTGTATAATAAATTATATTTATAAAGCACATATTTAACTATGTTACAATCGTATTTTTTAGAAATCCATCTTTTTTTAATATACCTTCGTTTTGTTATTTTACAAAATACTAATTTTTAGTTTTAGAAATTATGCCACGTAATTACGTTCGAAAAACTACACGCCATAACTGGAATGAGACTACAATGGTTAAAGCAATCGATGCCGTTAAAAAGGGCATGCCATATAAAACTGCCTCCAAACAATTCTCGGTTCCACTTATGGCACTCAAAAGAAGAGTGAAAGGAAACAACGTTTTTGCTGTGGGGGGCACTAAAATTTTAGGAAGTATAGAAAAAGTATTCACAGATGAACAGGAGCTGGACCTTGTACAACACATTAAGGACAATGAAAAGACTATGTACGGCTTTACAGTTGATGACGTTCTTAAATTTGCTTTTGAGATAGCAAAAAAAATGGAATAAAACAACCGTTTTCTACTACTTCTCGTAAAGCTGGTAAAGACTGACTAAGGGAATTTCGACAAAGACATCCTGATATCAGTCTACGTACTCCGGAATCAACGTCAGCAGCTCGAGCTCGGGCGTTTAATAAGCCAATTGTTGAGAAATTTTATCACAATTTACAACAAACGTATAAGATGCATTCATATCCTCCTCATCGCATTTTCAATGTAGATGAGACTAGTTTGAACACCGTCCCGACCAAAAACACCAAAATATTTGCCAAAAAAGGGCGCAAGCAAGTAGCAAGGATAACGTCTGCTGAGAGGGGTGAATCAACTACAGCGGTTATTTGCAGATCAGCTGGAGGAAATTTTATACCACCAATGCTAATTTTTCGACGTTTACGAATGAAAATGGAATTAATGAAAGGAACTCCACCAGGCTCCGTGTACGATTGCAATCCATCCGGCTGGATGAATATAGAGGTGTTCTCTAAATGGTTTGACCATTTTTTGTCGCATACTAAACCATCTGCAGAAAATCCCATTCTTTGATACTGGACAGCCATCTTTCTCATACTAGAAACTTGAATGTCATTTTAAAAGCAAGAGAAAATAACGTCACAATTTTGTGCTTACCCTCACACTGCACCCACAAACTCCAGCCCCTGGATGTATCCGTAATGTTTCCACTGAGCGTGTACCACAACCAGGTTTTGGAAAGGTGGATGAATAATAATGCGGGTCGTGTAGTCACAGTTTTTCAAATAGGTAAAATTGTTAGAGAAGCATATTTAAAAGCCGCTTTACCTTTAAATATTATCAATGGATTTCAAAAATGTGGAATATGGCCGCTCAATTCTAATGTTTTTACTGATGTTGACTTTGTTGCTGCCAACACAACCGATCAAGAAATAAGGAACGAAAATTTGGAGCCCGATCCATCAACAAACACAGCTTCTGAGAGAATACAAGTTTCCTGTGACAACTTACAGCGATTAGCCATTTCCAGGACATCCAGGTAGACACGATTAATTAGAAGCCGACTGCTTTCACCATCTTTTATATTATGCACTAATTGGCTTACAACCACTTCAATGATAAGTGCAAGCTTCCTTTTGTACCTGATGTGGCTATATTCCATCGTAGATGCCTCAGAGTAAGTTTTATCTGGCATCTAATTTTTTATTCACTGATAAAATATAATTTTTGTTGCAGCTTCTACACCGACTGTTTTTAATTTTAATTTCCCTTCCTTTCTCTTCTTCAAAGAGCCTGGAAGTTTTAACCATATATATATATATATATATATATATATATATATATATATATATATATATATATATATTTGGTAGTTGCTTTTCCTATGGATTAGCTATATTTGGATGACTGTACAGTCTATTTTTCTTTTTCTCCTCTGGGGTAATGATTTACATTAAGACGTAAGTTACTAATTTGTTGTTTTTTACAAAATTGTATACTGTTCCTTAATTTAGTTTTAGTTCCGATGATGGGCGGTGTTTAGGCCGAAAGCGCTCAGCTAACAATTTTATATTTTTAATACACGCTTCGTTAAGAAAAATACTAGTTTTCCTTCCTTCCTCCGATCTCAGTAAGCGTGTAAAAGTCTTACAGTCTTTTTCATTGAAAAAAAAGTATATCGTACATCATCTTATCCTCATTTTAGGAAAGTTTTAAAAAGGGCGCAACCGAATTGGCTTCCGAGGTCAAGTCTTCATCCTCAAGCGAAAAAAGGGTATAGGTAAATTGGCTCCCAAAATAAATCCCTTTCTCCAATTACTTGAAGAAGATTTAATAATATTTTGCAATAAAAATAAAAATATTAGAAAAACATCAAAACAACAAAATAAATCCCTTTCTCTAATTACTTTAAGAAGATTTATTAATATTTTGCAATAAAAATAAAAATATTAGAAAAACATCAAAACATCCCTTTCTCGCAGTGTCAAATCGCAATGTTCAAAACAACCTAATTAGATACTTAATACACGCCTACTAAATTTCTGTATAAATATCGAAAACTGATCGGAAAAATATCAGTTCTTGTAAATTTTCTCGCGAAATATAATTACTAAAGTTTGGAATAAAAATGGAAATAGTAGTCACCGAAATGTTAAGTGAAAGAGGGAAACCACTACTGGCAGTTAACTTGTTTAAGTTTAATTTTCAAAAAATGTTAGCTGGTAATGTGAAAAAGTGGCAATGTGCAAAAAGAGGGTGCAAAGCTAATTTAAAAACGCTAGGTGATGATAACACTATAACGGAGTCGAAGCCAACAGCGAAGCAGAAGTAAACCGGCAACTTTTAAGTAATAACTTAAAAAGAAAAGCGGTGGAAAATCTTTGCGAAAAACCAGCAAAAATAATTAATCGAGAGTTATGTGTCAGCAATATTACAAGCATTACGACTGCTGATACAGAGCGCATACGGAAAAACATATACAATCAACGTAGAAGCATCTTACCGAAGCTACCGGTAGATATAGAGAGCATTATTGCTGTTCTTCAAGACATCAACACAGTGACAAGCAGAGACGAAGAATTCCTAATGAAATGTGACCAATCTTTAAAAATAGTTATGTTTTCAACAAACACAAATTTAAACTTTTTGTGCGGATTGGAAAGCATTTACGTCGATGCCACATTTAAATGTTGTGCAAAACATTTTTACCAATTATTTACAATTCACGGCCTTAGTAATGGAAATTATATACCGTTGGCATTTTTTCTGCTCCCTGACAGAAAGATGCAAACTTATGAAAATATGTTAACTATTTTGCTCCAGACTTTTACATCAATTGTGATGTGGAAATTTGTATACATTGACTTTGAAATGGGTATACATAAAGCTTTCAAACGCCAATTTCCGAATGTGCAAATTAAAGGATGTTTGTTTCATTTGACCCAGGCTTGGTAAGTCTTAAAAATAATGAAAATTTACAAAGTTAAAACAAATAAATTTTTCAGGTGGAGAAAAATTCAGCAACTTGGCTTGTCGGTAGAATACCGATCGAATTCTGAAATAGGAGAATTTTTGCATCTTCTCTTCGAAATGCCGTATTTAAACCCAGTCGAAGTAGGAGATTGTTTTTCAGAAGATCTTGCAGCAATTCAGCCGAATAACGAAAAAGTAGTAAAATTCTTAGACTATTTAATAGAAAACTACATAGGTGAAGATTCTGATTTCCCGCCAGAATTATGGGCCGAGTTCAGTGCGAGCAGAACAAGTTCAACAAACGCCTGTGAATCATTCCACAGCAGATTTAATGCGTCATTCTACTCTGCACACCCAAACATTTTTCAATTTGTTGAAGTACTAAAAGAGTTCCAGATGGAAACTTACGTAAAGATAAATAGTACACACCAAATTAAGAAGGTGTACAGAAGAGTGCAGCTACAAAAAATGAAAATTATCCAAGACAGTATGGACGACCTCAGTAGAGGAAATATAACAAAGACTACTTTTTTGAAGAAAATGTTAAGGCATGTAAAAACTAGTCTTCACTAAACTCTTGGTAAGTCTATAAAATTATAAAAAGTTAAAAAGTTAACAAAACATTTTCAGGTGGATAAAGTGTGAAGGGAAGTTTCTAACTTTGCAGTTAAATTATTTTATAAAATGTTATTATGCTTATGTAAATAAACATATTCATAAAATAAAATAATAACATTAAATATTGAAGTACTAGTAATCCTTGTTCATCGAGATAATCTTCGGAAGCCAATTTACCTGTCATTACGGGGGGCGAACTGACCGCGGGAGCCAATTCGACTGCTCCGTTTAAAATATGAGGGAATTAATTTTCCAATTGAGTTGAAGGAAATTCCAAAATTTAAAAAAATGCATAAATTATCTATTAATGTTTATACAATTTCAAAAAAGAAAATATTACCAGTAATTTTATCAAAGACTAAATTTTCTATTAAAAGTAATTTAATTATGCTTTCATTTGACATGACTTTAGTAGAATTTCCTTCAACTCAGTACAATAGACAATCAGGCAGTATATATCACTTTGCTTATATTAAAAATTTGGTTCGGATAATAAATAAGCAAATAGGAAACATTAAAAATAAAAAATGGTACCTACTGTGATCGATGCTTAAATCATTTTATTTCTGAATCAAATTTAAATAAACACATTGTAGATTGTAAAGAGTTGAACGATAGTAAAGTAAAATATCCCCAAAAGGTGAAAAATATATTAAAATGTAAAAAAATTAAAAGTACCATTTGTTATTTATGCAGATCTTGAAAGCATTTTGATTGATTATATGGATATCAGAAAAAAACATAAAGATTCAAAAAAATGAAGCATTCAGTATTGCCGATTATTTGAAATGTTCATATGATGACTCTATCAAAATTTTCGTTGTATACACGAAAGGATTGTGTGGTTTGGTTTACTAGAGAGCTAAAAAAAATGCTAATAAAATCAATGAAATTTTTCGAAATCCTTTACCTCTATTTCCCATGACATTAGAAGAAAAAATCACTTTACAAGTACAAATATTTGTTTTGTATGTGAAAAACCTTTTCTATTGGGAGATAGAAAATGTCTGGACCACTGTCACTTGACTAGAAACTATCGAGGACCTACACACAATTCTTGTAATTTAAATTAAAATGACTCTCACAGTATCCCAGTTATTTTTTATAACTTATCAGGTTATGATTGCCAGTTTCTAATTAAAGCACTTTGTACAGAAATTAAGGGAAATATATCTTTACTGCCTTTAAGCAAAGAGAAATATATTTTGTTTAAAAAATTTATTGAAAATACGAAATTAAATTTTAGATTCTTTTAAATTTATGTCAAGCAGTTTAGATAAACTTTCATCGTATTTAGATGATAGTCAAAATATTATTATCAAAAATATTTTCTTGATATTTCTCAGTTTAATTTAGTTACCAGGAAAGGTAAATTTCCATATGAATATGTTAATTGTTGGGAAAAGATACAGGATACTTGTCTTCCACCACGTTACAAATTTTTTAGTAAAGTTCCAAATTTAGAAATCTCAGAAACTGACTAGCGACACGCTAGTAATGTTTGGAATACATTTTAATTAAAAACGTTACAAGACTATTCGTTAACCTGGACGATTTACAGCACCCGGTCTTCCACTTGACAGCATGTTGAAAATGAAAAAAATAGAACTTGAACTGTTTACCGAAGATCAGTCTGATATGGCACTGTTTATTGAGAGAGGTAAAAAAGAAGGAATATCTTGGTGTAGCAACAGATATGCAAAGGCAAATAATAAATATATGGGAAACAAGTATAATTCCAATGAAAGAGACTCGTATCTCATGTATTTTGATGTTGGTAATTTGTATGGTGCTGCAATGTGTTGTTCCTTACCGTATGGAGGTTTTGAATGGATGAACGATGTTGATGTCTACAACGAAGATTTTATGAACATTTCAGCTGATAGTCAATTTGGATACATTTTAGAAGTTGGCATTAAATACCTGAAGCATTTATTTAAAAGTCATAAAGATCTACCACTCTGTCCGGAACATTTAGTACCACCAGTATCAAATTCGGAAAATCCAAAATTAGTAACTAAATTCTATAAAAAGGAAAGATATGAAATACATTATTTAAATTTACAGCAAGCTGTAAATTTGAGTTTGAAAATTACAAAAAATTTATAGAATTTTAAAACTCAAACAATCTAAATGGTTGAAGATATTTATTGATTTAAACACTGAATTGAGAAAACAAAGTAAAAATGAATTTGAATTTTTTTTTATAAACTTATGAATAACTTATCTTTTGGCAAGACGACTGAAAATGTTCGAAAATATAAAAATGTTAAACTGGTCACTAAATGGGAAGGACGGTACGGTGCAAATTATTACATATCTTAGCCAAATTTTTTGATAGTTGTGAAGTTTTTGATAAGGATATGATTTTAATTCAAATGAGAAGAATGAAAATTACATTTAATAAATCAATGTTTGTAGGTATGACAATATTGGATATTTCAAAAACTTTTTTATATAATTTTCATTATAAATACATTAAACCAAATTATAACTGTAATTCAAAGCTTTTGTACAGCGATACAGATCCTTTGATTTATAGTCCATTTCATCGTTTTTGGCCGATTTGATATTAGAAACCACTGAAATAAGATTAAACTGTCATCCAAGTTACCAACGGCGGACAGTTTTTTTTTTCTAAATTAGGTCGTCAGTTTCTTAAACTATCAGTGTGGTTTGACATCTACAAAAATATGACATTAATAATTATTAAATTTAACCCTTCAACAACGAGCCGTACATGACGGTTACTAGGAATGTGAATTAAGTCAAGACTTCCGTATTGAATACTTTTTATCAACCGGTGAAACAAGATGCAGTTACGTAAGTGTGGTATTAAAAAACAAACGTCCTTATTTAAATTTCTAACTTGCCTGTATCTGAGAGAGATGTAACTCTAAATTTACTTCGAGTATGATTTCTGTCATCGGCCAAAATCCGTGAAATGGACTATATCAATTTTACGACGATGACATTTATAAGTATATAAATAATGACATTAATATGTTTGATACATCTGCTGAAAACAATGTGTACGACACCCCACAAAGGAATAAAAAAGGTTTTGGGTCTTATGAAAGATAAAAATAACGGTAAATTAATATTGGAATTTGTGGGATCACGATAAAAAAATGTACAGGTTTAACTTACAAATTGACAAAGACAATATAAATAAAAAAATACAGGAACAACAACTGGAACGATATAGTGAAAATTATATGAAAAATGTTATATCCAATATTGGAATAGTAAAGAAAGCTAAAGGTATTCAGTCATCAGCTCTCCGTATGATTTCTTTTGACGATTACAAAAATTGTTTGTTTTATTAAACACAATATACAATCAAACAAAATGTGATAAAATCTAAGAAACATAATGTTTTTACTATCCAAGAACATAAATCAGCGTTGAATCCTTTTGATGACAACAGAATTGTTATTCATACCAAAACAGACACGTTACCATGGGGATTCAATGATTGATTTTTTTTTTATTTGTTTTAGAAATACCTAAATTATGATCCCGAATTATTAATAGTTGTTAGAGAAGAGGTGGTAAAAATTTGCCAATTTTGCTGCACACTTCTTAAACCTTCATCATACTATTATCATGTAAAAAAATATCATAAAAAAAAATAAAAAAAAAATCGTTAATCTTGTTTGATTTATTTGTTCTATTTACTAATTTTATTTTCTCACAAGACACAGACGACTACGGAAATGACTTTGACCAACAACAACAATCACTATTATTATGATGGAAGTCTTTGTTGTAAATCTTGTGAAAAACATTTCTGTTTTTGTCGAGATTCAATTAGACGCCATAATATGTAAACCACAAAAAGAAAAATCTACTACCGATGATTTGCATTGTTTAGAACCAATTCGAAAAAATCTTAAAATTTATTATTGCAGCTACATCATCGCTTTGATGTTTGTCATCATAGTCGTCGTCATCATCAACAACAACAACAGGAAGACTATGATATTCCTCCTCAGGACCGGGCGGTTATCGTAAAACGACAACTTATTGGCACCTACATCGACGCTTTCAACACTTTTTTTTATTTGTTTTAGAAATACCTAAATTATGATCCCGAATTATTAATAGTTGTTGGAGAAAAGGTGGTACAAATTTTTCAATTTTGCTATACACATCCGAAACCTACATCGTATTATTATCATGTAAAAAAATATCATAAAAAATAAAAATAAATCGTTAATCTTGTTTGATTTATTTGTTCTATTTACTAATTTTATTCTCTCACAACACACAGACAAATGAATAGATGAATGTTTTTAATGATGTAGAACGTTTCAAATATAATCGAGGACAAGACATCATTATCATTTAAGACCAATGACTTTGACCAACAACAATCACTATCATTATGGAAGTCTTTGGCGTGAATCCTGTAAAAAACATTTCTGTTTTTGTCGAGATTTAATTAGACGCCATAATATGTAAACCACAAAAAGAAAACTTTCTACCGATGATTGTTGTTTAGAAACAATTCCAAAATCTTAAATTTATTATTGCAGCTACATCATCGTTTTGATGTTTGTCATAGTCGTCGTTAACAACAGGAAGACTATTTCATATTCCTTCTCAGGACCGGGTGGTTATAGAAAAAGTCAACTAATAGGCCACGTATATCGACACTACCATTTTATAAGTTCTTGGCAAAATTTGACACAGTCAAGTGATTTAAATGATTTAGTACGTGATTTAGATTTATCAAAAAATCAGGCTGAACTTTTGGGATCTAGATTAAATGACAAAAATCACTTACTTTCGACATCGTGACGATGAAATGAAACCTAATTTTTCTAAAGCAGATGATTTAGTCTATTGTACTAACTTTCCTGTTGTGATGAATTTATTAAATTTTGAATATGATCCAAGTTTATTGATTCTTCAAAATCCAGCAGTGTTGTTTCATAACGGGAATAAGCCTCCTTCAGTACCGATTGCTGATGGTTATGATATGTATGATATGAAAGAGACCTACGACAATATGAGATTTCTTGTTGAAAAAATACAGTGAACAGGCTTGAAAAATATGTGGAGATTTTAAAGTCATTGCTCTTTTGCTTGGACTGCAACTAGGTTACACAAAATATTGCAGTTTTGTTTGCGACAGTAGAGACAGAAAAAGTCACTACATAAAGAAAAATGTGGCTCACGCGTGAATCACTTACTCCAGGCCATAAAAATGTCAAAAATGATCCTTTAGTGAACCCTGATGACATATTTTTACCACCGTTGCATATAAAACTCGGTTTAATGAAAAATTTTGGGAAGACTATGCCTAAAGATGGCAGTTTTATATCTAAAACAAAAATTCCCCAAACTCAGCGATGTAAAAATTAAAGGGGGTATATTTGTAGGTCCACAAATACGGAAACTAATAAAGGATAAGGATTTTGAAGAGAAATTGAATGATCTAGAAAAAGTTGCCTGAAAAAGTTTTGTCAACGTTGCCCAAAATTTTTTAGTAAACTATAGAGCGGAAAATTACAATGATTTAATAAATGAACTTCTAATGTCATATAAAGCTTTGGGATGTAACATGTCCAAAAAAATACACATGCTGCACTCTCATTTGGATTTCTTTCCTGCAAACTTGGGAGCTGTGAGTGATGAACAAGGCGAGAGGTTTCATCAGGACATTTCCTTAATGGAAATTGAGTCCAGGAATGCTAGCAGATTATTGTTGGAATCTTAAAAGAGAGCTACCAGAAGCTAAATATTCCCGAAAATGAAATTTATCTATTTTACATTAAACAATTACTTCTTTAAGTGTAGCAAATTTTTCTATTTATACAAAAATAAATAAATAAATAAATGTTTCACGGGGATGGCCTGTTTCGGCGTCTGCTGATTCGGCGCCAAATATTTTGACAATGTGAAAGAGAAAATCAATAATTTGTTATTGTACAAAAATATGAAATTTTCTTAAAAAAAATTAGTCAATAGAACAATTTTGGACATTTTAATTAAAGAAGATAAATGTGAAAAAATCTATTAAAATAATTTACAAAAATAATATATCTATTCTATTTTAGAATTTTGTGTACGAAAAATTATTTATTCTAATACTAAGAAATTTTTGACTAAACGAGTTTAAAAAGTAATGATTCTTAATCTAGGAGGTTAATTTCATTAATCTTAAACGTTCTTGAAGACACAGACTTTCGTAGAAAAATTGATAGTGGGTGTTCAATATTCATTTCGACGCCTGTATGCTATTCCTTTGCATCGGTTTTTATATTTTTATTCTATTTATTTGTAAATGTGATCGATTTTAAAATAAATAACGTTTGTGCATGATATTTTTATCGATCGAGTAACAGTAATCATTGCATTAATTTAATATCTGTTTATAATTTGCATTGATCGTTTTAGAAGAGGTACATTTTTATATCGAGGTTTATCACCTATCGGGTAGGCAAATAGCGTAATGGCCGAACAAGTAGCTAAACATAAAGCATTTCGAGGTCAAATTAAGGAAAAGCTATCGCGCTTTGAAACATTTTTAAATCGGTTTGATCCCGACAACATTACGCAACTAGAATCGCGTTTGGACGATATTTTTCCTTTATTATCGGAATTCAACGGGGTGCAGTCAACAATCGAAGAAATTGACAAATCCGAATTAAATAGCAATGAGCGAGAGTTATTTGAAAATAGGTATTACGAATCAATCGGAATAGCGAAAACGAAAATACGCGAATTCTACGCACAGACAAACGAATCTAATAGTACGCCGGTAGCATCGAACATTTTAAGCGGTAGCAATTTAAACAATATCGAGTTTAAAAAAAATGTAAAATTACCGACAATGCAATTACCGACTTTTAACGGGGAATACGAGCAGTGGGAACATTTTCGGGACATGTTTCTAGCAATCGTACATCAAGATGAATCGATCGATAACATAAGAAAATTTTACTATTTGTCGAGCTCGCTTACGGGGGCTGCGGCGAAAGTAATTCAGTCAATAAGCGTAACGAATGATAATTATTTAGTTGCTTGGGATCTTTTAAAAAACAGGTTCGAAGACAAAGATTTAATTTCGCGTAAACATATATATTGTGGAAATGAAACGGGTTTCAGGTGATATTAGAGATTCCTTGCGCGAATTTACGGATGATATACAAATACATATTAGGTCGTTAGAGTCTCTCGGTGAAGAAGTAAATAAATGGAGTAGTTTACTCAATTATATTATCTGGCAAAAGTTAGACCCGGAAACACAGGATGATTGGGAGGAACACGTAGTAACTAAAAAATTAAAACGTCCGGAAACCAAGGTCCTTATTGAATTTCTTATCGAAAAATGCAAATTTTTGGAAAAACGGGATAATTACAGAAAGAATGAGCCAAGCAAACAAATAAAAAGTTTTGATAATCGAGATAGAAACCAATCGTCCAAGACTAATCAAATCAAAAAATATTCCGTTAGTAACGTTGCGACAAAACGGGAAAATTTATGTCAGTTTTGTAAGGGCGATCATTCCATATATTTTTGCGAAAAACTTAAAGTATTACCAGTGGCGTCGCGTTTAGCAGAAGTTAAAAAATTACCAATATGTATTAATTGCTTGAGAAGCAATCATAGGTCTAAAGATTGTAATGCTCAAGGGTATAAGAAGTGTTCAAAGAAGCATAATACAATGCTTCATTATGATAACACCGAAAGCGCATCAGAGCCAAATCGAGCTGTTTCGTTGGGCTCCGTAAATAATAATGCAACGCAAGTTGGCAATAATGTAACGATGATTTGCCATGAGCGTGAAAAGCAAATTTTACTTTCAACCGCTTTAGTTTCAATAAAGGATAGTCTTGGCAATTGGCAAACAGGTAGGGCTTTACTTGACTCTGGTTCGCAACCTAATTTTATGTCAAAATGTTTATACGAAAGGTTGAACCTCAAGGCAACTAAAACGAATATTCCAGTAATCGGTGTCGGAGAATCGACCACTAATGTCCTTTATAGCGTGAGTACCGAAATAAAATCATTAACGGAAAGGTATGAAATAAATTTGAGATTCCTAATTCTGGAAAAAATCACAGAAAATCTACCGGTTACACAATTTGATCAATCTCTAGTAAGTATTCCACGTGACATCAGTTTAGCTGATAATTCATTCAATATTAACGGTAAAATTGATCTTCTTTTAGGCGCGGAAGTTTTTTATAATTTGATGAAGTCCGGGCAAATTAAATTGGGACCGCATCTACCAGTTTTACAGTCTACGGTTCTAGGTTGGATCGTGTCTGGTCCAATTCCTATTTTAAGCGAAAAACGTTCGGGTACAGCTAATAACGCAGTTTGCGGTCTAGCATTAAACGGGTTGAGTTTCGACCTAAAACAGTTCTGGGAAATCGAGGAAATTCTACCCAAATCGAACAGATCTTCTGAGGAGTTAAAATGCGAAGAAATCTTTACGACAACGACGGAACGAGATGAAACCGGAAGATTCGTAGTTCAACTGCCGTTCGAGGATACATTTGAGAAATTCGGAGAATCCTTAGAATCTGCAGTGAATCGCTTACACGCAATGGAGAAAAAATTTAAAAGAAACCCAGATTTCAAGAAACGGTATATAGATTTCATGCAAGAATATGAAATGCTGGGGCATATGTCTCGGGTGGAACCTGAAAATCACGTTGAATCTAATTCCCATACTTTCTACTTACCGCATCATGGAGTACTAAACGAAACAAGCAGCACTACCAAACTGCGCGTAGTTTTCGATGGTTCATCCAAATCGTCAAACGGAATATCGCTGAACGACGCGCTATTAGTCGGACCGCCATTGCAAGACGAACTTTTTTGCATTCTATTACGCTATCGGAAACATAGGATTGCATTCAAAGCCGACATACGTAAGATGTACCGCATGATAAACATATTTAAATCGCAAAGGAACTTTCAACGAATAGTATGGCGAACCAATCCAGATGTTGATATCAGCCATTTTGTACTCAATACCGTTAGATATGGCCTCTCCTCATCGTCATATTTAGCAATTCGATGTTTACAGCAGGTAGGCATTGACATCAAAGACAAGTTCCCGGTAGTTAGCGATATAATTTTATCGGATTTTTATGTTGACGATATTCTGAGCGGAGCTGAAACGATAGCGGACGCGGTCACAATAATATCGCAACTCATACACACTTTTAGTAAATATGGATTCGAATTGGGTAAATGGGCTTCCAATAATACGGATCTACTAAAGGAATCTGGTTTAGAAGAAACGGAGCAGTATGAAATAACTGACAACGAAGCAAGAAAAACTCTCGGAATGTGGTGGAACGCGCACACGGATACATTCAGTTACAAAATCGAAATAAGTTGTACTAGTTTAACAAAGCGAATGGTTTTGTCATCTACAGCCAAATTGTTTGACCCGTTAGGACTCCTATCGCCTATAATAATTCCAGCCAAGATCCTATTACAGAAAATATGGCAATTAAAAATCGGCTGGGACGATCCATTACCGACCGAAATAGCACAAGTATGGTTGAACTATATAGGTCATCTACCTGAAGTCGAAAAAATATCTATACCGCGGCACGCTCTGCTTCCCGAAGCCAATCGGTTAGAAATTCATGGTTTCAGCGACGCATCGGAATCGGCTTATGGTGCCTGCATTTACCTGAAATCCATTTCACCACAACATGAAATTAAAACGCTACTATTATGTTCCAAATCCAGGGTGGCACCATTAAAAACTATATCTCTACCTCGATTAGAATTATGTGGAGCGGTTTTACTCGTTAATCTATACAAAAAGGTGATTAATGCCCTAAAATTACAAATAAGCGCAACTTTCTTATGGACTGATAGCAGCATTGTCTTATCGTGGTTGAAAGCACCTCCAAGCTCATGGAAAGTATTTGTGGCAAATCGAGTGGCGGAAATCCAGTCCAATACCGACATCAGTCAATGGAATCATGTGCCTTCTGGAGACAATCCCGCGGATTTGGTTTCTAGAGGAGAACGACCAAACAAATTAACGAATAACGCGCTGTGGTGGGAAGGCCCAGTGTGGCTTAAACAAGAGCGGAAATTCTGGCCCAAATCGAATGCTTACTGTCAAATCATACCAGAAAAACGAAAACCAAAACTCTTCACGTTTACGTCAGTCGTCATCGACTTTTCGATATTCGATAGGTATTCTACTCTGCAGAAATTAAAACGCATCGTTGCTCTTATTTTTCGATTCTTTCGTAACTGTAGTAAGGTAAAAATGCACCGTGAATTAGGTCTCATATCATCAAACGAACTTGACCATGCTCTCAAAACTCTCGTACGATTAGCGCAAATTGAAGTGTTCTCGGATGAAATAAATTCTTTGTCAGTTCAGGGTAGCTTACCAAAACGTTCAAAACTTTTATCCTTGAATCCATTCAGGGATTCTGAAAACTTAATCCGTGTGGGAGGGCGAATAGCGAATTCCAATTTGCCAGTTGAGAGCCAGCATCAAATAGTACTTCCTACGCGCCATCGTCTCACCCAACTAATCATTCTAAACGAGCATTATAGACAATTTCACGCGGGTTCTCAGGCTATTTTAAATGCGCTACGGGAAAAATACTGGATAATCGATGGAAGAGCCGCAATTCGCAGTGTTTTACGCAAATGTTTGGTATGCTTTCGCGCCAAACCCATAAAGTTAACGCGCCTGATGGGCGACCTTCCTAGGGATCGAGTCTCTCCTAATCGTCCTTTTCACGTTGCCGGTGTCGATTTTGCAGGACCTTTCTTGATTAAAGACGGAAAATTAAGAAATCGTGCCATAATCAAGGCTTATTTGTGCCTTTTTATTTGTTTTGCCACGAAGGCAGTTCATTTAGAGACAGTTAGCGACCTATATAGTAATTCCTTTTTATCTGCCTTAAAGCGTTTCATTTCCCGTCGTGGATTATGCAAAACCATTTTCTCGGATAACGGCACCAACTTCGTTGGCGCAAATACACTATTAAAAAACATTAAAATTGAGCATTATCTAGCTGATAATCAAATCGAATGGAAGTTCATTCCCGCCCATTCACCCCATCAGGGTGGCTTATGGGAGGCTTCCGTAAAAATCGCTAAATATCATGCCAAACGGGTTATAGGTAATAGTCATTTAACATTCGAAGATTTATCGACCGTTTTTTGTCAAATCGAGGCAATAATAAACTCGCGACCACTCACTCCATTATCCAACGATCCCAATGATTATTCTGCCTTAACTCCTGGCCACTTCCTCATCGGTGCTCCCTTATTGTCCCTTCCTCAAGCAGATATTACAGAACTACCATCAACCAGATTAAATCATTATCAGCGTCTGCAACAAATGGTCCAACATTTTTGGTCCAGATGGTCCAAGGAGTATCTAGTTTCCCTCCAGCAGCGTCAGAAATGGAGAACTCCACACGGTACTCCTTTAAACGTAGGTGATCTTGTTGTCATGGTAGACGAGGTCAATCCACCACAAGTATGGCGAATGGGGCGCGTCACTGAGCTACACCCTGGAAGAGACGGCTAGAGTCGTCACTGTTAAAACTGCAACCGGAGTCACCAGAAGAGCCGTACAAAAAC
The DNA here is from genome assembly GCA_964028335.1 of Altica lythri. Classification (NCBI taxonomy): domain Eukaryota; kingdom Metazoa; phylum Arthropoda; class Insecta; order Coleoptera; family Chrysomelidae; genus Altica; species Altica lythri. The sequence goes on along the minus strand of OZ034803.1, from coordinate 19,810,842 downwards.
TATGTCGGCTTCCTATAGAGTCATAACATCATAATTTTGACAAAGTACCGTTTGTCAAGGCCGGCGGCATGTTCAATATTCATTTCGACGCCTGTATGCTGGCTCACTATTCAACCCCAGGTCGAGCGATGTCGGACGAGGACGAATAGAAAAACGACGAGAGAAGATTGACAACGGTCGTACCACTAACTTGAGTTTTCCTGTCTGTGTTTGAATTAATACGTTACTTTAGTTGTAATACTTAATAAAACAGTTTAAAATAAGGAGTTTTAAATCAATAAATCCTAAAAAAGCGAAGCAACATTCATCAACAATACAGTGGGAATACTGGATAAGTAGAAAAGTCATACATAACCGTTTCGAAGCGTACCTACGATTAAAAAACGATTATACCTTGGTAAGTATTCTGCCCACCTAAGCAAAAGTGCCGTAAGTCCAAAAATGTCAATTTTGAGTTAGATATTGTTTCCTACATTTTTGACCACGGGGAATCCAATGGACTAGTCAAAATTGCCGTATCTCCAACACATAATGAGATATTAGGGTTTCTATTGCAGTATGTCCAGTATAAAGTACCATGTTTCTAAACATGACTGCCGCAAGTACACAATTCTAATCAAAAGTGCAGTAACTCTGTTGGAGTTACTGCGTTTATGCTTAGACCTCTGTACTTACGGCAGTTTTGCTTAGCAGTTGGTGTACATACTGCAGTCTTGCTTAGTAGACGTTTAACAGCTGGTGAACATACTGCACTGTTTATTTGTTGCCAGTGAATTTTCGAGGTTATGTTTGGTTGCAAATCAGTTTATTTTGAGTTACTGTGCATGTTAAGTATGAAGAGAAAATATATTTACAGTTGATATTTGTTTGTTTAGAGGACATTTAAGGTATTTAAAGTTAACGTATTTTGGTTTTTTTATGGAACATGAGTAATCTAAAGTGTAAAACTGTGTCAGTTCGTTCAAAACTTATATTAAACTTAGCTCTTGAACGCACCAAGACGGGTTCAGATGAACAAGATGGTAAATCGCTAACAGTTCTACCTAAAGATGATAATAATATATGTAGTGATTTATTAAAAACAAAGTCTAATGAAGAACCTGAACCGTCAAGTTTCAGTGTATGCCAAATATTGCCAGGAGACAATGTTGCAAATGAAACATTATCAGATACTGTTATTTTGTCAGTGGTACCAGAAAAACATGATATACTAGTGTTTGATATGAATACAAAAACACTTCTACCACGTCCATTGGAAGAATTTGATTTTAACGAAATTGATAATTTGGAATTGCCAGTACATAATTATAGCCAATTAGTAGGCCTAACTGAAGAATACGATACCGTAATTACAAATTTAGTGCAACAAAATGACAATATGAGCATGGAAGAGCATGTTAATTCACAGGAAAATGAGTACTGTGATTTGAATTTTTCTAAAACTGATAACCTAGAAAATAATGTTAATTGTCTAGAGGATGAAAATAGCCTTGACGAAAAAGACTATGAGAAAAATGAATTTGACGAAGTTGCTACTTCTGAAGAACGTGAGCTTTTGCTTTTGACAAGTGCCAATGACTTCAGCTTAAATGATAACCATGGGACCACTTCTATAGACCAACCCATCACAGAAATCGATGGAGTTTTAACTCACAATGTCAAGAAAAGAAGGAAGTTTGACAAGAGCCTAGAAGAAAGAAAAAACTGAAAGTTGAACAAACAAAAACAGCTCATGGAGTAAAAGAGGTACCCTGTGAAAAGGTTGATGGTTTTTGTAAAAAGAAGTGTGGCCAGAATATCGACTCTAAAAGAAGAAAGCTAATAACTCAACATTTTTGGGATATGGAGTGGGCTAACGTAGACATTTTATTTTGACCTCATGTGAAAAACTTGATGTACAAAGAAGAAGAGGAAAAAGTATTGATTCAGACAGGCGATCCCTTTCTATTAAATACTATCTTAAAGATGACAGTGACATACTGCATGAAGTTTGTAAGAGTTTTTTTCTTACGACACTAGGTTATAAGAAAACCAATGATCGGTTTGTGCACTACACACTGACAAACACTCCTACAGGAGCTTTAACTCCGCCTAGTGATAGGAGAGGACAACAGCCTTCAAAAAATAAAGGGCCCCATGAAAAAATCATACAACACATTGAATCGTTCCATCCCACGATATCCCACTACAGACGGGAGCATGCTCCTAATGTGCGGTACCTCCCAGGTGACGTAAACGTAGCACTTATGCACAGTCACTTTCTTAACAAATTCCCTGAGTTTAAGGGAAGAGTGTCCTATGATTTATACAGGCGCATTGTTAAAGAGCAACACATTTCATTTGCGCTTTGCCTATGTATTTGACAAAGATAGTAAAGCACATACTACGTTAAAATTCTAGAGCTGCGAACAGAAAGACCGATGTAAGGCACGAATTCATGTTCAGAACAACACCTTGACAAAGTACTTAAATGATCATTCGCATGAGACCACTCCTGCCAAAATTGAACTTAATGATGCTAAGACGAGAATTAAGCAGGCGTCTGAAAGTAGCCGAGAGCCAACTGTTCAAGTCGAGAACGTGTACATGGATGGAAGATTCAAATCTTCTCCGCCGCTTTTCGCTCAGGTCAGTTATCTAAGGATACGTATAATTAACCCATTAACGCCCAGCGATACCACACGGTATCAACGATCAGTTACTACTCTTGAAGCCAGCATTTCAAGAAAAGTAGGTGGGGGTCAAATTTTATTCTCGATTTGCCTTAACCATAGGCCAACAATCGCACGACATCGATAGCGGGATAAACAGCGCTACCGTGGTAGTTGTAAGCACGTGTTTATATTTAGGAATTTTCCAACCTCGAAATAATATGGACATTCGGTTTACGTAAGTAAATTTATTACATTCACTTAGATTTTTTTATACTAGAAGTAGTAAAATATATTAGGTTTGAGGTATACTTTGCTGGGGTGTAATGTATTTGACTCCATTTTTACAAGTAACATTGTACAGGGTGTTCAAAAGCCGGCGATACCAAATGGTATCAATGGGCATTTATACTACTATAATATGGCGTTTTGTTTCAGTGGTGGACTTACTTTGAATGAAGTTTTAGAAATGGTTTTTGGCGACGAAAATGTTGCAAGTCAAGTAGATGAAATATTTATTGAGCCCCCTGAGACTAACACCGAGACTGACGAAGACTCTGCAGAAGAGGACGAGGGAGGTATGGTTCATAATCTAACGGGTAGACAACTACGGGCACCTGTGGAAATAAAATTGACAGACAACACACGAATTGGTAATAAAAGTGACGAACCTCCAACCACACCCGAAGAACATCCATTTTTATCCGCTGAGGATATTCAGGAAGAATCTCTAAATCAGACCAATCAGACAGAGCAGCACTTACAACCACACTATATTTGGATCAATGATCGGCTTGCTAAAAAATTGGACTGCTGTTGGATCGAAGGTGATTTAGAAACTGGAGCGCACACTTTCCCAGAGGCAAATTATTCTAAGTACAACTTGTCGTGTGCCGATTTATTTGAGATCTTTTTTGACAATGAGGTTATCGAATATCTAGTAGAGGAAACCCAAAGGTAAGCATTATTTTTAAACCAGCCCGATCCACAAATAACAGCAACTGAAATTAAATGTTTCCTGGCCATCCTAATTCTAAAAGGGTATAATACCCTTCCATCAAAGCGTATGTATTGGGATGTAAAGGATGATACGAAAAATATATTGGTTAGTGATTCTAGAAGGAGAAACCGTTTTTTACAGATACAACGATTTCTCCATTTTACCGACAATACTAAAATGAACGCTTCAGATAAAGTGTGAAAGATTCGTCTTCTGATGGATAAAATAAAAAAGCGATGTTTGGATAATTTTGTGCCTGTCCAGAACCTTGACTTCGACGAGTGAATGATAAGATACTACGGCCGCCACGGGTGTAAGCAATTCATCCGTGGCAAACCGATTCGGTTCGGCTACAAAATGTGGTGTTTATAATAATAATAATAAGAATCTTTATTATTTCCAAATTAAATATAGTACATTAAACTACATAACTCACATTTTAATCTAATTTTAAACGTTGGAAATAAAGGGCGAAGTTCATCTCCTCAAATGAATCGAAAGACTCATTATGGAAATGCTCTTGTTTGAACTCAACAGAGGGTTATCTAATCAATTTTTACCTTTACCAGGGCAAAAATCCCCGGGGAAATAAAAAATACGATACATACATAGATATAGCAGTAGGACAGTCTTAGAAAAACTAATGAAAGAATTGGATAGAGAAAAATCAAAGTACTGGAACGATCTAGAAGGACTAAGACAATTAAAAACGCTCCTGAGAAACTATAAACCTAAGTAAGAAGAACCTCTACATTATACCCGGAATATTAAACGTACACTGCCGATTAAGAGAACACATGAAGAAACTAGGGTTGGTAGATGAAGCAAAGTGCAGATTCTGTGAGGTAGAGGATGAAACCTGAATACACATACTGTCAGAATGCATTGCATTACGTAATTTTAGGGTGAGATACCTAGAGTCTTACGAAATAGAAGAGAAAGACCTACCTTACTTGAAGCCCAACGATATCCTAAACTGTCTAAGAAAGATAGGACTAGAAGAGCTGCTATGAGTCTGTGAAAACATCGGAATTATAGCAAGAAAAGGGGACACAATAGATCTTATAGTTTACAGGTGTATCTGTTACTCCTAATTTGCTCATACATACATTCATACATTTTTTTTTTAATCCTAAAGGAGATTTACACTATTTTCTCCTAAATAAGTTTTTTATTTTTAAAATTTTTCTACCATTTCGAGCGGTTCTTTTCATAATTTTTTTTAAGTGACCTGAACATTGTTTTTTAAAGAATTTCTAATTTTTTATCATTTACAGATTTGTTTTAAAGACAGCGGAATTTTAGAAATAATATTTTTATATCTTTTTATATTTTAATAAAATTTAAGAAATATATATATATATTTGTAATGATTATGCCCAAATATTTTTTTGAGCCAACAGAACCGTGATTTGAAATGTGATTAAGATCTATTAAGAAAGATGATGCGTAAACTTCTCTCTATTATATATCAGTCTATGCATATTACATTATTTTCATTAAAAAAATGTTTAGAAAGCAGTAGTAATGTTCCGAAATATTATATTGTGTATTATTACATATATTGTAGAAGCAAAAAGGATCAGATGCGTCTTGGATCCACAGGATTTATCTAAAATCAAAAGAAAATCCAATTATTTCCAAAGCAAAATATGGTACATCTTAATTCATAATAAAGCATTTCGCCGGGACAGTAGAATATGAAAGTAAAGGCTTTGTGGCAAAAAACAAAGAAGCACAAATAAATTTAATTGAAATCAGTCAGCATCAACTTTTGAGAAAGTTATTTGAAACGAAAGAAACGACAAACAAAACAAAAAACAAATCGACTGTGTAGCGTGTTTAAAAAACTCTTAAAATAAAATTTATTCTTTTATAATTTCTTCTTACTTAGGCCGACTCTGTCCTAATTTCTATGCAGACGTTGTAGCGAACGGTCGTCTTGAGTACTAAAATATCGATTTTCTTAACGTAACGACCAATAAGATTCCGACTTGAACATCAGGTATTGAGGCGCAAAACAAGACATCGCGTCACCCCAGATTAACGACTTTTAAGCATTCTAGCTTGGGCATTTGTACGATCAACACCATACGTACAGCCAGTAGTTTCAAGTTCCCGGCAAATTTTCTTAAGATTTTTAAAAAATTACTTGCTATTAAGTGTTTCTGTTATCGTTACCGTTATCGTACCGAGGATTCACATAAAGGGTTCCAGAAGTGCTTCCTTTATGCTTCCTGGGTTTTCAATGTAACAACAGCAAGCCCGCCATTGTTATATTTACCGCATCTTTTTCGAAACCCACGCTTCGAAGATTTAGTTTATGGTTTTCTCTAATTATCTATAAATCTAAACAGGAATGGGTTTAGATTATATCGTACCGTTAAGACCAATTACCGAGAGAAAGAAGCCATATACTATAAATATCTCTCAGAAACATTTAGGAGACAATGTAAGTTTTTAATAATATTTTTTTTACACCTGTATCAAGCATTAACGTACCATTTATTTCTATGGAACATTTTACCTTAATTGTATTCACCTGTAATCAAGTGATCAGTGCCGTAATAAGAAAATTCGGGATGTGTTTTTGTGTTTTAGCTTATCTGTAATTTTTTTTGCTCATATTTTTTGTACCTGCTATTTGTAAACTGTTTTACATATTTTTTTTATCTTTTAATTATTATCTCGCCTTATTTAATTAAGATCTCTCTATATTTTTCTATATGGGTACGTTTTATCTCGAGATAATTGAAAAACCAAAAGTGATATTTTTAATTTTTTTATCTAAATTTTTCTCTCTCACTTTTAGTTTTAAACATACCAAAAATAACAATAGAATTATACTTAGCTGTTGTTTTATGGTAGTAAAAGTTATGTTTTTATATTTAAACACAAATGTGTTTAATAATATTATTTACTGTTTATGATACCGATATATGATTTACTGTTTATAACACAGATATTTTCTTTATTTTATTTTGTTTATTGTATCTCTTACTTATTATCAAACCAGATAATAAAGTCTGTTTAGTGTTTAACTAGATTTTCTTTTCCTAGCTAGAGCCTGCTACTCTGATCAATACCTTCAGTTTCTCTAATCTAAACCTTACCAAAGTAATAGATTTTGTTTCTTAAATATACCTTATCTTATTGAAGTAATAGATTTCATTTCTTAAGCATATAATATTTTATTAAAGCAATAGATTGTGCTTTTTTGAATCTATCTTTATCTTACCGATTAGATTGATAACCATAAGGATGAGTAAAAGAAAAGTGTAAGTATCATTTTTTTAGTATCTTAAATAGGAGTGTGTAATTTAAATTTTTAGCAAGAACATCTGCCGGGTTATCTAATTTTACCTTATCTTATCTTATATCTCTTATATCTTTCTTATTTTATCTTTATCTACAACATCTGATAAATCATTTTATCCAACATATATATTTAATATTTTTCCATCTGGGTTTCTTATATTTTCCCATCCTTATGATAAAAAAATAAGTGGCGCCCATTTACCTTTCCCTTTTCCATCATTTCTCTCATTTTCTCTTTAGTCCCTTTTAAATGCTTTTATATTTTATTTTTTCTAGTAAATATATCCCCTTATATCTTTCCAATACGATATCATCTAGCTCGTTCGAATCCACGCTCGCTCTCCTCCTACCCCCTGAGTGCCGTTCGCATTTGTTAACCTCTATAAAACGAGCCTTTAACATCTTGAGAAAAAAGAGGTTACAACTGTTTGTTCGCAAGTAAGTTTTATTTTAACTAAACTACGGATTTTTGTATTTGTCATCAATTTTATGCTATTTTGGTATTTTTTATTTTTCTACAATATATGTTTATTTAAGGTAAAATTTTATCATTTTTCGAAGTTTACGATTAATTACAAAAAAATTATTCGTGTACTGATTTCGTTCAACATTTCGTATTTTATTTGAATTTTTAAGCATTTACTATTATTTTATTCACATCCGTATATCTTTTACAAAATTTTGGATTATTTTCTAAATTTATATTTTTCAGTTTCGTGAATTATTAAATAATTTGATGATACTGTTGGATGCCACAAGTCCTCATTACGTTCGATGTGTAAAACCAAACAATTGCAAAAGTTCATTTACGTTTGAATCAAAATATGCCTGTCAGCAACTCCGTGCTTGTGGAGTGTTAGAAACAATCCGGCTCTCTTCAGCCAGATTTGCCAATCGGTGCTCATATGATGAATTTTTTGAACGGTACTCTTTGTTGTGTTAATCTGCTTCTGAAAAAGAACATAACAAGGAAGAATGCTGTAAAAATATACTTACGAATTACATCAAAAACCCATCAACGTATCAATTTGGAAGAACCAAAATATTCATCAGAGCTGAGCAAATGGGATATATGGAGAAGCTGAGGAGAGATCGGATGGTAAAAATTAAGAACAAGAAGGCGGTAAGTTTTTTTGTATTATTTATTGAATTCTGTAACAAACCTATTATGGTGAAAGTGATTTAATACCAATTCGTCAACCTATCATTCTATTAGTGATTTGTTACTTGTCAGTTGATAAAAGGTGTACCTATGTATTTCTTTGGGAAATCAGCATCTCCATTAGTACTGATGCTTGAAGAATTACCTTGTCCAGATTTACGCTACAATATTCATGTCGACAATTTGTTTACAGGGTTTAACCTTTTTGGTTATCTACGATATTTAGGTTATGGTGCTGTAAGTACCATAAGGGATAACCGGATACCAAAATCATGCACATTACTCGATAAAAAGTCTTTTGCCAAAAAGGAAAAGGGTACCAGCATGTCTTGGAAAAAAATCTGGGATACTTATAGTGAGATGGCTAGATAATTCTGTAATTACCATGGCTTCGACAGATTCAGGAGTATCCCCGTTGGGAAAAATCCCATGTTGATGCTAACAATACGTGCTAAACGAATTGCATTTGCATATAGAAATATCGCAATTTTTCAATTAACCCATTAGCGCCCAGTGATCTATAGATCATTACATTCAAATTGTTATAAACAATACTGGTTTGTATAAGATCCAGTTTTATGGTTTTTATATAATATATGGTAGTGTTGTTTATCAAAATTTAATGTAAAATCAAGCAATAAATACATTTTTAGCTATATTATAAATTGTTTTAGGGTGGAAGTTTTTTGAAATTTTTCAGTACTTTACATATTTTTCTGTAATTTTTTAACAATTCATTTCGCGGATTTCATGTTTTGCAATTAAACAAAGGAGATATGCAGCAATAATAATATATAATTTATTCTTTGTTATTTTTAATAACAATGAAATTTGCTGATCTCTGAATATGCCACTGGGCAATTGCGATAACAAATCAATTCTGTCGGATTTTGTTGTGCATGGTATTAGCATCAATTTTGATGATTTTGTTTTTTCGTGGACATAATATTAGTGAGCCTTAATTGCTTCCTAGAAAATAGATTTGCCCGATTTGCATATTCTAAGCTGTCTCTGTTTGTAATTATTTGATGAATTGTAAACATTTTAAGAAATAAAATTTGTTTATTATCATTATCGGTAGCGATGTGAAAAATTATCCTAATGTGTTTATAATGTTTAAGCCGATATAATTAAAAGGGCACAATTTTAAATAAAATTCAGTTTTATATAATTCATAGTCGGGAACGGTTTATAGTTTTGTAAAGCTGCAGCAATTGAAAAGCGAATACGGCGATCTGACTCCCTCTAAAATATTCGAATGTTTCTTCCCCACAGATGTTTATGAACACATAAAACAAGAAACATCGCGTTACGCCTTAACTGTGAAGAATGATACTACCTTCACCCTAGACACCGATGACTTAAAATCCTTTATCGGAATTCTGTTATTGTCAGGATATCATCGATTGCAATCAGAACGAATGTACTGCTCCACTGATGAAGATCTAGGTGTGAAGATAGTTCAAGAAACGATGTCAAGGAATCGATTTACAAAAATTAAATCTATGTTGCACTTCGCACATAACCACCAATTGGAACAAAGTGATAGATGCTTCAAGATTCGCCCCCTGATAGAGATCTTAAATACAAAATTTTAACAGTTCGGCGTGTTCTCTTCGTATCTGTCCGTTGATGAAACGATTGTCGAGTACTACGGTCACCATGGTTTAAAGAAATTTATCCGCGGAAAACCCATAAGATTTGGGTACAAACTGTGGGCACTTTGTGGAGCTAGCGGATACTACTATAAATTCATGGTATACACGTGGAAGGAAACAATAACGCAGCCAGGATGGACACTAGGATCCTGCGTCGTTACAGAATTGCTATCCTGTGTGCCATCATTACAAGACCACGTCGTTTTCTTCGACAATTTTTTTACTAACAGAGATCTGCTTATCCATCTCAGAAGTCTTGGCTTCCAAGCAACAGGCACTGTTCGTGAAAATAGAACAGAAAAGTGCCCTTTAAAAGAAGCCAAACAATTATCAAAAGAAGCCCGAAGAGCATTTGATCACCGATTCGACACAACTTCAGAAATACTTATGGTGAGGTGGCATGATAACACTCGTAGATGAAAACATATGTAATATTACTATTAACGAATAAATAAATAAGTAAGAACCATGTAAGTGTAACTATTCATACAAACTAAAAAGGACTAAACTTTCATATAATTAGAGGTACGATATGAGATCTGCCCAGTGATCTATATATAGATTGTAGTAATACATAGTAAGAAGCCACGGGGAACGTAGAATGTTTAGAGGTTAGTTGTGGTTAGTAATGAAAGCACGCTGTAAAATTAACATAAAATAAAATATAAAATAAAACTGGCTATTATTATTACATGGCGCAGTCAGAGAAGAACTTAATTGAGCCAAGAATGGAAGGAAGATTACCGGAATCAATGAAGTGTGACGGAAATTTAGCTGAAAATTTCAGAAAATTTTATCAGAGCTTTGAAATGTATTTGATTGCAACTGAGAAAGATGAAAAGCCTGACAAGGTAAAAATTGCTTTGTTTTTAAATTTAATTGGATCAGAAGGGGTTGATATATATAACATTTTGAAAATACCACAACCTAATAAGTTTGATATTGTAATATCAGAATTTAAAAAATATTGTGCCCCTAGAAAAAATAAAACATATGAGCGTTTTGTGTTTAACAAAAGAAATCAAGGAACAGATGAACCCTTTGATAATTACTTCAGTGATCTAAAAAAATTAATACAAAGTTGTGAATATGAAACACAAGAAGACAGTATTTTAACAGATAGATTAATTCTGGGGACTAATAATCCGTCAGTTCAAGAAAAGTTATTAAACACATCGAAACTAACACTCGAAACAGCAGTGGAAATATGTAGGAATGCTGAAGTAACAAAAAGACAGTTGGAATCAGTAAGAAACAGTGAAAATGTAGAAGTAAATATGGTAAAAAGTAAAAAAGAAGGCAAAAATGAGCAAAAATTTTTGTGTAAAAAATGTAAAGGTAAACATGGCTTTGCACAATGTCCAGCCTTTGGGAAAAAGTGTTATAAATGTGGTGGATTGAATCATTTTGGTAATGCTTGTTCCGTAGAAAGCTTTAGACAGCAGGGGTATAAACAGCAAACTGTTAAAAAAATTAAAGAAGTTACAAGACGTGAAGATAAATTTGATGGTGATTCAACTGATGAAGACTTGTATGTGCATTCAATAAAGAAAGTTGGGGAAGTCAACAGTTTCAGGAGAACAGAATGGATTGAAACAGTACAAATTTATAATAAAGACATTGAATTTAAAATGGATACCGGTTCAGAGGTAAATATATTACCTAAGAAAGTTTTAAATGAAATATGCAGAGACAATGACTATAAGGTAAATGTTGAAAAATGTAACACTGTGTTAGAAGCTTATGGTGGTACACGATTAAAAACTGTAGGTAAAGTTAGCTTGGATTGTAAAAGGTTAGAAAAAAATTTTAATTTGGAATTTGTAGTTGTAGATTTAAAAGTTAAGCCAATTTTGGGTTTAAAAGCCTGCTATACTTTTGATTTAATAAAAAAAAGCACAGAGTGTGAATGTTGATAAGGAACATAGTGATAAACAAAAAATATTATCAGAATATAAGGATGTTTTTGAGGGAATAGGCACATTCCAGGGGTTTTGTAAAATACGAATAAAAAATGATAGTATACCTGTAGCCAGACCGGCTAGACGTGTACCTTTGGCAATAAAAGATAAGTTAAAACAAAAATTAGATAAATTGGAAAGGCAAAATATTATATCAAAAACAATGGAAGCGACTGAATGGGTAAATAATTTGGTTATAGTTGAAAAGCCAAATGGTTCACTGCGTTTGTGCCTAGATCCACAAGAATTAAATAAATGTATAATAAGGGAATATTTTGAAATTCCAAGTTTAGAGGAAATAAGTTCTAAATTAGCGGGGAAAAAGTATTTTTCAGTATTAGATTTTAAGGATGGGTTTTATCAGGTTAAATTAGATGAAGATTCTAGTTCCTTAACAACCTTTGCAACTCCATTTGGTTGTTACAAGTTTCTCAGATTACCATTCGGGTTAAATCTTGCACCGGAATATTTTCAAAAATTGAATTACAAAAATTTCGGTGATATTGAAAACGTTATTATATATTTTGATGATTTACTGATTGCTTCTGACTCAGCAGAGGAGCATGATAGAATACTTAAAAAAGTATTTAATAGAGCTAGAGAGAAAGGCGTAAAGTTTAACAAGTCAAAATTTTAGTTTAGGCAGTTGGCAGTAAAATATATGGGACATGTTTTTGATAAAAATGGTATGAAAGTAGACAATGAAAAATTAAAAGCTATAAATGATTTAAAAAATCCATCTAGTAAAAAAGAACTACAGAGATTGTTGGGTGTGGTAAATTATGTGCGAAAGTTTATTCCAAAATTGGGTGAGATTGCGAGTCCACTTTATCAATTATTGAAAAAAAATGTTATTTTTGAGTGGCTTGGAGTACATAGTAGAGCACTTGAAATTATAAAACAGGAACTTTCTAAAAATATTTCTCTAAAAAATTTTGATTGTAGTAAGGATGTTGTTATTCAAACAGATGCTTCCCAGTTTGGAATAGGGTGTTGTCTTATGCAAGATGGAAGACCGGTTGCTTATGCTTCTAGAGGTTTAACAGAAGTTGAAAGAAATTATGCCGTTATAGAGAAGGAATTATTGGCTGTAGTGTTTGCATGTCAGAAATTTCACAATTTCATTTACGGTCGTTCTGTAAAAATTGTAACAGATCATAAACCTAATGTGAGTATCATGAGTAAACAAATAGGTCTAATTAGTTCTCCTAGGCTTTAACGATTAAAATTGAAATTGCTAAAATATGATATACAAATTCAGTATATGCCTGGTAAGTATTTGTATATTGCTGATTATCTATCAAGGAATGTAAGTAGTGAGGAGGTAGAGAGTGATGATGATGATGTTAATGAAATGGTACATTCAGTTGAAAAGTATTTAAGAATGAGTGATACAAGGAAAACATTGTTTAAAAAAGAAACTGTCAAAGATAATATATTAAGTAAAGTTATTGAGTATTGTCTGAATGGCTGGAAAAGTGAAAAATATGAGGGAGAATTAAGAGTATTTTATAATTTAAGAGCTGAGTTGTATGTGAATGATAATCTTTTATTTTTTAATGATAGAATTGTTGTTCCTAAAGTTTTGCGCAAGGAAATGCTTAAAATATTACATGAAGGTCATTTTGGTGTAAATCGTACAAGAGATCGAGCAAGAGATGTGTTATTTTGGCCGGGAATGAGTGTTGATATTCAGGCAGAAATACAAAATTGCAAGATTTGTGAAAAGTATAGGTATGCAAATATCAAAGAACCGTTAGTTTCTCATGAAATTCCAGAATTACCATTTCAAAAATTAGGGTCAGATATTATGGAATATGGAGGAAAAGTTTATTTAGTTGTTGTGGATTACTTAACAAAATGGCTTGAAATTATTCCTTTAGCAGGTAAACAATCTAATAATGTTATAGACGCATTTAAACAAATATTTGCAACACATGGTGTGCCAGATGTAATTATAGCGGATAATATGCCTTTTGGATCATATGAATGCAAAAAATTTTCGGATAAATTTGATTTTAAATTTCAAACTAGTAGTCCCCATTACCCCCGATCAAATGGTTTAGCTGAGAGATTTGTACAAATATCAAAGAACATTATTCGTAAATCTGATGATATGTGGGTTGCTTTGATGGACTATCGTAATAATCCTATAACTGGTCTTAAAAAACGTTCTCAAGCTGAGCTTTTGTTTTCTCGAAAATTAAAAACTAAATTACCATTTGTTGATAAGCAGAATATAAATATAAAAGAGGTTAAGTATAAATTAGAAGAAAGAAATAATTTATATAAGGAATATTATGATAGGCATACAAAGATCAAACCTGAATTCAAGGAGGGTGAAAATATTGTATTTAGAGATAATAAACAGTGGAGTCCGGCTGTAATAATAAATAAACATAATTCTCCACGGTCTTATTGGATTAATAATGGTAAAAATTCATTGCGTAGAAATAGTTATCATTTGCGTAAATCTACAATTGATCATGATTTAAAAGATAATGATAATTTAGATAGTTTAGATAATACCAGTGTTGAGAAGCTTAATTTTAGTGAACCTCAGGGTTCTGGGGATGTGGATTGTAACACCCCTGTAAATTTGAGACCTTCACGTAGTGTGAATAAGCCTGTTAAATATTCGGATTACGTATTATATTAGCAATATTGTGCCGCTTGAGAATATTGTATATTTTTTCTATTTTGTTTTGTTTTTGTGGTTTATTTTTATTTTGTTTTTCTTATTGTTAATACCATATACCATTAGGACGTAAAAAAAAAAAAAAAAAAAAAATGTAGAAGGGGAAGATGTAGTAATACATAGTAAGAGGCCACGGGGAACGTAGAATGTTTAGAGGTTAGTTGTGGTTAGTAATGAAAGCACGCTGTAAAATTAACATAAAATAAAATATAAAATAAAAATGGCTATTATTATTACATAGATCACCCTGTATAGAGTAAACTAAAATGATGATTTTTTAGTTATTTTTCTTGGTGTCTCTAGAGAACGAAAAAAATTTTAAAAAAATTGAAAAAAAAAATTCCTTGGGTGTTAATGGGTTAAAAACGATTTTCTTGACTTTGATACTACTATTGATATTTCAGGTTTCGTTTTTGAATGAATCGTCTGTCCAGATTCTCCTGGATAATTTCCAGTTTGTTCGTGGCAGACCTCACGAAAAATTTTAGGAAATTATGAGAAGTGATTAACTCAAAGGAAAATGGTCGACAGCAACATATCTTTATTAACCGTTACTAATAAAAATAAAACTAAAGCATAGCACAGAACAACTGAACTACAAGTTGCTAAAAAAAACATTGCGTATGCCGCAACGCCCACATGACGTGATTATTCAAAAGAGAAATTTTAAAATAAGATTTATTATTAAACAATATTTCTTTACTATCCATGTTTGATTTCTTTTTTTCACAAGTTAATAACCCCAGAAAGATAACAATTGGAATGGTATCATGTGTCAAATAGAACATTAATCGTTTAAGAACACAGAAAACATAAATTTTTCAGACGAATATAATAATTCTGACTAAATTAGGTGCCAGAAAAAAAAAATGTAAACCAACGAGTAGGCTGAAAGGCACAGCGATAATATTTTACAATCTACACCCAGTTCTAGGGGTACAGAAAAGTGTGGTCGGGAGCCAGATAAAACACATACTGTTCCATTGCTAGTCAGTGGAAGACAGTCAATTTTTTTTATACATTCCAGTGATTATAATCGGTGATTTTATTTAAGCTGCAGTAACGCCTATAACTATGTGAAACGACTTCCAAAGAAAAAAATGTATATTTGAATCTAAACCAGATCAGCAAATATTTACAAAGTACACAATTACTCAAAAGAAACTTTGTGTTGCAGATATTCAAATCTACTAGTAATGATATAATAAATCAGTTTTTATACGAATAAAAACTCATTGAACATAGAATCAGTCAAGCAAAGTTAAAAAACAAAAAATCTAAACTTCATCTTGTTAAACCTTTGGAACAATGTAAGTTCAGCAATAGAAAATATTGGTCAAATTTATTTTAAACTTTATTTAAACATGATAATCTGTGTGAATATTGTTTTAAATTTATATTAACCTTTAGATACCCAAGCGGGGTCCTTGAGGGACCCCAGAGTCACAATTTTTGTAATTTTATTTTTTATAAATATTTGGCAACATTGGCGTCAGCTATGCATTCGTTAATACCTCCTTCACGTTCAGTCAGTTGGCTGTAGCCCTTTGAAGTGTATACGTCGAGATAATACGTCATTAGTTGTTTGGGGTCTCTCAACTAGCCCGTTTGGGCATTTAAAGGTACCGTTTTTTATGTGCAATTTTGTTAATTTCTTATAAATTTTATGTTAAAATGAACCGTAAAATTAAAAATACGCCTTTGACCGCAAAAGAACTTCAACATATAGCAGAACATATCAGTTCAGACTCAGAGATTGAATATGAAGATGAAAATTTTCAAGATGAAGATGATCGTTTTCTCATGGAAGCTACTTCCGAAACGGAAGATAATGTTGAAATACAAAGCGAGCAAGAGTCAGGCGCAGAATTATCTGAAGATGATGAAACTATAAATGAACTGAGTAGTCCTCAATATATTGCGAAATCTGGTTTAGAATGGAGTAGCCAACTTTTCAAGAAAACCAAAAGACTGAAAAGAAATATTTTAGATAGACGACCTGGTACAACGCAATACAGTAAAAGTGCTAAATCGATCTTAGAAGCTTTGAATTTATTTCTTACGCCAGAAATCAAAACAATTATTTGTGCTCATACAAATGAAGAAGCTACTAGATATTTTGATGAATGGAATGAAAAAAATCCAACTAATATAAAAAACTGGAAGCCCCTTGATTTAGATGAACTGGACTGTTTCTTAGGAGTTCTCATAAAAGGAGGTGCACTGAGATGCGGAAGAAAAGCTACCAGAGAAATGTGGACTACAGATTCTTGTATACAACGATCATTTTTTACTGCTGCAATGTCTCGCAACAGATTTGAGCAACTATCTGTGTTCTTGCGGTTTGACGATAGAGCCACTAGTCTTGAACGAAAACAACAAGACAAGTTAGCAGCAATTAGTCAGATTTGGGATATGTTTGTACAGAACTGCAATCGTGCATTTGAACCGTACGAATCTGTTACCATTGATGAACAGTTAGTGTGTTTTCGGGGAAAATGTCCATTTAAAC
Source organism: Altica lythri (assembly GCA_964028335.1). NCBI lineage: Eukaryota > Metazoa > Arthropoda > Insecta > Coleoptera > Chrysomelidae > Altica > Altica lythri. The sequence goes on along the minus strand of OZ034803.1, from coordinate 19,793,882 downwards.
AATATATCAAATCAAAACCTGGGAGATATGGTATAAAAATTTGGGCAGCTGCAGATGTAAAACCGTCATATTTGTGTAATCTGCAAGTCTACACTGGAAAAGCCGCTGGTGCGAAAGCAGAGGTAAATCAAGGATTCCGTGTTGTGTCTGACTTGGTTAAACCATTTCATGGAACTGGGAGAGGTGTTACAACTGATAACTTTTTTACTAGTGTCCCTTTAGCTAATTATCTCTTGACCAAAAATCTCACGCTACTGGGCACTGTTCGCAAGAATAAAACTGATACACCACCACAACTGAATATAAAAACTAGACCTGTAGAATCATCAATGTTTGCTTTTACAAAAGATTTTTCAATGGTTTCATATATACCCAAGAAAAATAGAATGGTGCATTTATTACCGAGTCAACATAATGATGCTCAAGTTTGCCCAGAGCACAATAATAAACCACAACTGATTCTAAACTACAATCAAACATAAGGGAATACTCTTGTACAAGAAGAACAGCTCGATGGCCATACAGGTTATTTACAAATATTATAGATATATGTGCGTTAAATGCTTTTGTTGTGTTCGTGGAAAATAATCCTGACTGAAAGAAAAATAGTAGTTCACGTCGACGATCTTTTTTGCTCCAACTAGGAGATGATCTTGGACGTCGCAATATGGAAAGACGAGCGAACTACAAGTATAACCATTCAGATATCTGGTCAGCTTTATCAGATTGTGGAATAAATATAAAACTCAATGATCCAACTGCTATAACCCAACGTAAGAAACGAGCTAGATGTTCTGATTGTCCCCAAAAGAATGATAGAAAAGTTAACATCATATGTTCAAAGTGCAAAAACTTTGTGTGTGAAGATCACAGAAAGAAGACAGAGATTATCTGTTGCTTAAAATGTTTGGCAAATTAATTTTTTTATTGATTTGAGAATCTCATAAATTAATTTTTTTTTGTAACTTTCCAATTTTTTTTTTAATTTCCTTAATGTTGACTATTACGATAATGATGTTAATTTTCAATAAAAACATTAGAAATAACCTTATTTTAAAGTTTAAGATTCAACTACTCTAAAAATTATATGGGGTCCCTCAAAGACCCCGCTTGGGCATCAACGTCGATCTGAAGAGCCTGGGTATCTAAAGGTTGAAACATTTCTGTTAATTTTACCAGTTAAGTTGTACTTTAAAAGTGGATAAAATCAAGGACATATAAATAGTCCAAGGTCCATAAAGACATATTGTTCCACCACAACTAAGATTGGCATATTTGAAAATAATCCTGACTGGAAGAAAAATAGTAGTTCACGTCGACGATCTTTTTTGCTCCAACTAGGAGATGATCTTGGACGTCGCAATATGGAAAGACGAGCGAACTACAAGTATCACCATTCAGATATCAGGTCAGCTTTATCAGATTGTGGAATAAATATAAAACTCAATGATCCAACTGCTATAACCCAACGTAAGAAACGAGCTGGATGTTCTGATTGTCCCCGAAAGAATGATAGAAAAGTTAACAGCATATGTTCAAAGTGCAAAAACTTTGAGTGTGAAGATCACAGAAAGAAGACAGAGATTATCTGTTGCTTAAAATGTTTGGCAAATTAGTTTTTTATTGTTTTATATGCGTGAGTGAGAATCTCATAAATTAATTTTTTTTTTTTTTTGTAACTTTCCAAATTTTTGTTGTTTTTTTTTTAATTTCCTTAATGTTGACTATTACGATAATTATGTTAATTTTCAATAAAAACATTAGGAATAACCTTAGTTTAAAGTTTAAGCTTCAACTATTCTAAAAATTATATGGGGTCCCTCAAAGACCCCGCTTGGGCATCAACGTCGATCTGAAGAGCATGGGTATCTAAAGGTTGAAACATTTCTGTTAATTTTACCAGTTAAGTTGTACTTTTAAAGTGGATAAAATCAAGGACATATAAATAGTCCAAGGTCCATAAAGACATATTGTTCCACCACAACTAAGATTGGCATATTTGATAGTACTTTAATTCATTCTATTATTGAAGGTTAATTTAGTTTGATGTCATTACTTAGGGAAAGTGATCTGAGACGACACAGTGGGTAAAAGAGCACAGTGGTAATAACTCTGTTGATTTGCGTAAGTGTAATGCCTACTCATGTGCGGTCCTTCCCTAACATGAACGCTACCAGTCAATACGCTGGAAGAGTTTGAGGTTACACCATGGTCCGTTTTGTAATTAAAACTAAACGGTTTTGATTTTTCCTGCCGATGAAAATACAAGTATCTACGTGTCTCGTATGTTGTAACAGGTAATTATGTTATTCTTTTATTTTTTTATTACTACAATTTACTTGAGAAAATTTCACACCAAATAACAGCCTTAGACTGACCGAGAGGCTTTCGGAACAGAAAACCGTCCTTTTCACTTCGATTACCTGAAGCTACATCGTTAGACAGATTGCGAGATATTATTAAAGTCCAGGAACATAACTTTGAACCCCAGCAAATATTGAATGTGGAGGAATCTGGATTTAGTAGTTTCATTACAAATCCAAAAGTATTTCCCCATAAACATATGTAAAAAGAACAGTTGACTTCGGCAGGAAAAGGATGGACGAAGTGTTTGCACTTCGTTAAACATGTAAAGCCATCGGTAAAAGCAAAGGTTTTATTATTTTTAAATAACCACTCATCATAAGAATTTGGAAGTCCCAACAAGGGCAAAACAGAATGGAATCATTTCCTTTCCACCACAATGTAACAAGATGCAGCCGTCGGATCTAAGTTTTATTGGCCCACTTACCACTTATTTCAATCAAGAAATGCTTAGTATGGATGAGAAACCATCCTATAAAAAAATTTCAGCAATGCTTGGCTCAAAGCTGCTACGTTAAGTAATGGACAAAAAGAATACACTGCTTGTGACATTTTCCCACTAAACGAAAATGGATGTTTGCTCCCACTGATATTACTAACAATGATAGTCAAGAAGTCGCCGTCTTGTCCTCCACTTCTACACAGCAAAATCTTCAACCAAACAACGATCGTAAACCACAGCCAGAAGTTCGACCATACGAAATAATCACAGAATTTGAAGCAGTGACATCAAACTCAACAAGTTCACATACAGTTGACCCTGTTGCGATACTTCCTTCAAACAATGATTTGATTCACCAGTCTGAGGTGGGTTCGTCCTGCTCCACATATACCAAGAAAACGCCCAACGTTATCGATATCCCGCTATTTCCTAAGTTCACTCAAAATCAAACGATTAAATAATCACTGGAAGGGTAATTTCGATATGCTGAATGCATCACCTGATATTATAGAGCTTAGATACCTATATTGTTTCTGAATGGAAAGCAGTAAATTTGCGGTCATCAGCTAAACTAACAATGGCTGATTCCAGTGATCTCATTCTCGATAAAGCGAATGGCGGCTGCAATGTCGAGTCTGTTGCCTTTGATGCCATGTAGAACACATTGGATTGCTAAAAACAGTGAAAAATGGAAATAAAGAAGTATATTTAATTTCACCTATTGATAAAAAATTTAGTTAAAGTACAACAGCTCATTTTTTCATAATTTGTCCACTATTTGTCTCAAAATCGTAACTTTCGAAATGATAGCCATTTCAGACCACCTTTCTTTATCAGTTAGTACAAGTAAAGATTGAATTATTGATTTGCATGAACTCTGGTGTATTTCTCTGCAGAAACTTAATCAGTTCGGAACCAAAGAGAATTGTTTCGTGTATTTATTTGTATATCGAGATAAAGTTTATTGCATTGTACTAAAAGTTTGTTTTTTAGAATCAAACACAATCGATGCAATATTTGTAATTTGTCTAGATCGTAGTCTGTTTTTTTGTCCTTGTTACTCATATTTGTATTTATTATGATAATACTCTAAAACTACCTCTATATATTTTTACAAATAACTATTAAAAGATAGAAATACAATTGGTTTCAGCCTTTTTTGTTTTTAATATATTCCTGCAATTACTTTTGATTTTTTTAGCTAATTCTAACAACCCTGAGTCAAGATAACAGGTACCTTCCATAGATTGTTTTTTTTTGTATTTGCAGATACATCCATTAAGAAGAAACTCTTGTTCGATTTTGGACCTGGAATTAAAATAACCAGTTACAACATTTCATAATAGTAATTTGATATAAAATCAAAATGTTAAAAAAATGCAAAACTAGGAAGTGCTTCTATTTCAGTGAAAATCAATGAGATTTTATTAACATTATGTTTTTATATGTGGGGATATGATTAGAATAAAAAGTTCTGAACCTTGAGTTTAAAAGCTAATATTTCGCAAACAATGTAGATACTTTTCAAATCTACAGAATTAGTAATTGCTCTGTCATGATATAAAATTACTTATCGCAAATAGTTTTTTTAATAACAAAACTTGATCAAAAACATGCGTTTTCGATACTCAATTGTAAAATGTTATTTTTAATTTGTAATAACTCTGTTACTATATAAAATTTTGCAATGCATAAACAGATACCATTTTTAAAGTTTTCAAAAAACTTTTTATTAATACCAAAGAAAACACGAAGTCTCGTACCACACAAATTATTTTATTAAGTAGGTGTAAATGACAACTAGTTTCGACAAAAAAGTAAAAATGATTTTTACTTTTTTTTTGTATTGGTAAGTTGTTAAACTTTTCAGTTATTAGTATTACTTACTATCTTTTCATATTGTTTTTTAGACCTGATGATGACCTATATAGGTCGAAACTATATAGTTGTCATTTACTACTCTAGTCAATATCTTCAAAAACGTGGAAAATTAAAATAAAGGTCCTAAAAATATGAGCGATAGCTCATTGGATTCGGAATCACCTCTAGAAAAATGTTTTTGAAGGAAAAGTGTGCAGGCAAAAAACTGCAATTGTTATTAACAAAATAAGATGAAAAAAAACAGATGTTTATGTTTTTGTTAATAACTCGAAAAATATTAATATTTAAGCAATTTTGAAAAAAGCTCGTTAAAGAGGAGGAAATTTCCGAAAAAAAAGTCCGTCCTCCCGGAACTCCATCTCCATCATTTATAATTTTAATTTGACGTTGAAAATGGGGCTTTGAGCGGCTTTTACGGCATACGCGCGCTACCGCTAAACGGTGTTTATCAGATAAAATATTTTTTTTATGACATAAAATGTTATTTTAAAAATTTTAAATTCCAGTATTTTCGTAACACTTGAAAGAATCTAAATCAGCTGGAAAAAACATTTTATCACTGTTTTTCAAAAAGTTATTTAATAGTTAACTAACAAATCTTTTCCTAATATCTGTTGATATAAACAATGGGATAAAAGGTATAAATAATTGGCCTAAAAATTTGAAACTTTGTGAAGCCCTTTTCATATGTATACTTTACAAGATTCTGTAATAAATGTTTATAAAAGTTTATTAATTTGTTAATTATGAATTTTCATAACTATTGCAAAATATTGCGAAAAAGTAAAAAAAAATACAGAATTTTTCCAAATAAATGCATGTAGTATCTAATAAACAATAAATACGAAGTTGGTCTTAGAATTATTTGAAAGAGAAACTTATTTTCTATAAAAAACTCCTGAATATCCTTTATCATATCTCCAATAGTTTAAAAGATATATCATTTTTTTAATTGTCAAGTTATTTGGCGCTACAGTTAACGTGACGTATGATATTAGAAAGTATTATTAACAAATTAATAAACTTTTATGAAGATTTATCGCAGGATCTTGTAAAGTAGACATATAAAAAGGGCTACACGAAGTTTCAAATTTTTAGGCCAATTATTTATACCTTTTATCCCATTGTTTATGTCAACAGAGATTAGGAAAAAATTTGTTAGTTAACAATTGAATAACTTTTTGAAAAACAGTGATAAAATGATTTTTCCAATTGATTTAGATTCTTTCAAGTGTTAGGAAAATACTTGAATTTTTTAAAATTTTTAAAATAACATTTTATGTCATAAAAAAAATATTTTATCTGATAAACACCGTTTAGCGGTAGCGCGCGCATGCCGTAAAAGCCGCTCAAAGCCCCATTTTCAACGTCAAATTAAAATTATAAATAATGGAGATAGAGTTCCGGGAGGACGAACTTTTTTTTCGGAAATTTCCTCCTCTTTAACGAGCTTTTTTCAAAATTGCTTAAATATTAATATTTTTCGAGTTATTAACAAAAACATAAACATCTGTTTTTTTTTTTCATCTTATTTTGTTAATAACAATTGCAGTTTTTTGCCTGCACACTTTTCCTTCAAAAACATTTTTCTAGAGGTGATTCCGAATCCAATGAGCTATCGCTCATATTTTTAGGACCTTTATTTTAATTTTTCACGTTTTTGAAGATGTTGACTAGAGTATACACCTACTTAATAAAATAATTTGTGTGGTACGAGACTTCGTGTTTTCTTTGGTATTAGCATTTGACCACATTTGTGAAATGGATGATATCCTCCGTTTAACTTTTTATTAAATTTTACAGATTTTCTTGTTTTTTTGAAAAAATGTAAGACATTGTTTTCTCCATCAATACACTTTGAGAAAAAGTTAAAAAAAGTGCATATTGACAAAATAATTAGAAAGAACACCCTGTGAAGTCCATAAGTGTGCTAATTACCTCATAGATGGCATTTACGAATTTGTAGCTGTAGTCAGGTTACATCTTTGATTATAAAAATTATAAGATTAATATTATTTAAAGTAGGGTAGGTTACGAGAAATCGGCAAAATGCTATGTATTCTCTATACTTATTCAAACAAACTTTCGGTTATTTTTTTATGATATATTGTTGATGTTTATAATACTCTTAACTCGAATGTTAGGGGTCATACAAAAGTAAAACCGTTATTTGTTATTTATATTGTGGCAATATTTGTTAGTAGATTTAAAAGAAACTGTTTTAACAGTGAAAGATTTGTTTGACACGAGTAACAAAACATACAAATTTGCGTAACAGCAAAAGTAGTTTTAAATGAATTGGTAGTGGAAAAAAAGAGCTGGTATTGTTTCTAAATTAAAACTTTAAACCAGCAGACCGAAAATTGAAATTAGTGATTTTATGAAGGCAGTATCACAACGAAGAATTTTGAACTTGTATATGGAAAAAACATTACACAAAAGGGGTAAAAGATGATTATACAGATTTTCTTGGCGTCTGTAAGTCCACTTTGATATGAGGATAAAGTGATGAATTTATTATTTTTTCTTTTCAAATGTACGAAAGTAACACGATTCTTAAAGAATCAAATAATGTATCGGTAGCACAGTCCCAGTATTTATAGTCCATTAAACTTTCTCGAGAACAAAGTTGGAACTTATTCTACACAAATGAAACCTAGTATATGGTTAGGTGAAAATAATAACACCATAACAGCGGACTGCCTTTGATCGGTACAGAGGAATGATCAAAATCGTTAATGAATTAATTAAAAGGCTGTATGTTGCTGGAATACATTACATATTGGAAACAAAGATATTGATTCCTGAAGAGATGCATAAAATGTGTTACTGTACATTTGCATACCACAAAATACATCTTGTATAATATTTTTTGTATTGTTCATCTTTAACAATATATGATCATTAAAATCCAGTATCTAAAAGTGCTCTTACTATATTTTTATACATTCGTCTTTATTTACAATTGTATCTAGTATTATCTGTAGTAAAGAAACAGTTTGTTTTAAAATATTTGTAATCATAGTACTTTCTATATGTGATTGTTGCAGCTGTTAGAAATTACTCTTTGTTGCTTTTTCGAATTCAGATCTGTATAATATCAAACATTTAACAAACGATTTACTGACTACCTTTTTTTACATTTTAGTTCTTTTTCTCATCTAACAGGATGGTTCTAGTTTTATCACAATCTTCTTTAAATGCTACTTAACTTTGTAGAAATGTAATAACATTTGTAAATGATTACTAAAATCAGCTAAAAATTTACTCTCTCTTCCTTCCGAGTTCTTACTAAAACTACTATTGCATAACTTTCCATGCTTTCAAAGTATCCTCAGGTATGGCAGACTCTACTAAAGGAAACAGTACGTATTTGTTACTAGTCAAACCAAGTGATTCAAACAATCTTTATTGGGTTTTCAATTTACCATTAAGATTAGTTAAATTTAAGGTAGTACGGTTATGAATGCAATGTTTCAAGAATTTCGCAAAACTCAGAATATAAGCTCGTAAATGTATAATACACATACTGTTAAAATTTGAAGACGATTTACCTCATCAGATATGAGATATTTGCAATTAAAAATGACATTAATTGTACATGTAACATGGGGGATGCGTGGGAAACATCAATTTATTTTAATTTATGAATGAATGACTTTCACCATCTCGATGAAAAACTGATATTTGGTAAAATACTATATTTAGATGATATAAAAAAATAAATAAAAATTATTTACCTCGTAGTTTCGATAAAAAATTGAAATAAACAACTCGTTTCAGCGATAATTTTTTAAGGAGTGGATATAAAGACTAATGAAATGAAAACGATGTGGCAACGTTGTCACAGGACTTTGCGACTTTGACGTTTCTATTACCAATATGGCCGCTGAGAGGAAAATAAAGGTTGTGTTTACTTTGGTTTTGTATTTAAATCCAAGTTACTTCGTGTTTAAATTGTCTTTTCCTAACTTTTTGTTGTCGATTGTGTAGTTATAATAGTGTTTGAGTGACTTTATTTATTGTTAAGTTCTAAAGAAATAAACATGAGTGAATATTTTTAGAAGTTGTCAATAGAAGATTCAGAGAACTCTAAAAATAAGCAAAAGATGAGTAAAATAAATAATTTAAATGTAAAATCAAAGGTGTGTAGAGCTCTTACATGAATTAAATATGTAATTTGTATTATTTGTCATTATATTTTATTAATAAAACACATTTTAATAAAGTTTATTTTTATTTCTATATTTAGTAAAAATCTATTTGTCTTACGAAAGTAAGCAGTGGAGCAGAAAGAAATAGCGCGAAATTTAAACGAATTTAATATTTTTAAGGATATCACAACTTTTTTTTAAGAAATCATAACAATTATTAATAATTATTAAAATGAGAGAATAAATCTTATAGAGCAATCTTGTAATTTATTATTATTTATAACAATAGATACAAAATATATTTAACAATATTATAGGTATTAATAAACATTTAAAAACGAAACTTTCACGATAGTAAATTTTTAATTATTGTAATACTTTATGACGAATACGATCACCCGTAAGTATTTATTTATTTATTGCAATAAAAATAGCAAGTTTACTTTACGTATAAAGTATAAACTATAAGTAAGTTTCAGCGGTTAGGAGAAATAAGAATAAAAATAACGCGACGTTGCCACATTTCCAAACAGAATTATATTTCACAGTATATGTGTATACGTTTAAGGGATAGAAGTACACTCACGTTAACAAATTTAACGTACAGTCATAGTACAAACAAACGTGTTTAACGATAGTGCGATTCCGAAACTTTTTGACTGGACTGTCGCGGAGGAACTACCTTAAACCATTTGCAGTTCCTTTCATCATTTTCTCGATTTGGTGGAAAACTCTACAACTTGTTTCGGATACGAATCTTCTTCTATTGCATTTATTAAAATTTATGTGGTACGCTTTTATCAGGGTCTTCATGAATCCAGAATCGATACTAATATTATAAATGGAAAGTAACTCTGTCTTTCTGTTACCCTTTCACGCCTAAATTACTAAACTGATTTGAATAAAATTTGGTATGCAGATAGTATCAGACCTGGATAAGGCTACTTTTTATGGCGGGAAAACAAAGCATTCCCATTGGAAACATTACTTTTTAGGTGGGCCGATTGCAATGCAGTGAGCTGTCATATCATACTCTCTGTGGTCTGACACATTGTTTGTATATGGGTGGTTTTAAATTATTACCTATTTTAAGTTTGAGGTAGCATTTGATAGATGACGCTGTTGTACATTAGTGTGCAGGGTGGTTGATAGATTTTAGAGACATTGGAAGGGATGGTGGTACTTTAAGCTGGTGACTTTAGACAGGTAATTAATAGAGGTACATCAGCAGATGAAATTAATGCATAAGATATAAATATGCGTGATAGATACCCTGCCTCTATTAACCGTAAACGGAGCTAGAGACAGGGCCATTTGAATCTTGGCTCTGTCAGTTGTCTTCTCTTCTTCTAGTTTTTTTAGATTCACTTAGTAAACCGAATGAGGTTTGTTGTGTTCACGAAGTATAGATACCAGGAGTTTAAACGTCATGTTAAACAAATGGTCTCAATTTAGGGGACAGAACTATTGCCCGTAGAGTGCGCCCGTGTTCAAGAGATACTTGTTTAAATCCTTACGCGGGAAGTTCTGTTGCTATTGGCAGCTTTTATGACAACTAATTTTAAATAAATAAACTAATATTATATATTGAATTTAATTTCGCGACATTTAAATGGCATAAATGTCATAAACATCGGTTCTCCTGATTACTCGCGCCGCCAGTGGCAAAAAATAGAACTATGATCTGGGTTGATTATTGTGATCAGAAATATTATGGAAAAGCCTATTCCGTGTAAACTCCTGGTATCTATACTTCGTGGTTGTGTTACTCAAGTTACTTTATATATATATATCTTTATTTAGCAGACACTAATTTTTACAATTTTTACAATAATATTTAAATAGGTACTAAAATATACAATATTTGTTAAAAGGAAATAAACACATAAGAACATTCATGTCATTACACATATTCTATAATACAACTAGATACACAGTACACAGTCAAAATAAAACTTAAAATCCTACATGTATAGATTTGCTCAAACCCAAAAATATTTGCTACTTATTCAATTAAGTTAGACCTTTTTAATAGGAACATTTTTAAATTGGTTTTGAATACCTTTAGGGAACAAGAATTCTTGACATCATTAGGCAGATCATTAAATTCTTTCAGCCCTTTATGAAACACTGAATTTACAGCTGCTTTACTCCTTTTTGGTGGAATGAAGAAGTGCTCTTGTTGTCTAGTGTTATATGTATGTATTTCATTATTGTACACCAATCTGTTAATTAGATACTTTGGTGCCTCCCCCTTTTGTATTTTAAAGACAAAAACCAATACCAAAAATTCAAAATAGTCTTTAACTGGCAGCCAATTTAAGTTTCTTAACATGTCTTTTATTGGGGTATACCTATTACAGGCCAATATGACTCGCATTGCTCTATTTTGTAGCTTTTGTATTCTATTTGATTCATTTTGATTTAGAAGATATAACACTGTTGAACAATAATTAAGATGGGGAAGAATTATAGTATTATAAATAACCTTTTTTGAGAAAAATGACAAATAGTGCGAACACCTAGATAAGTAATATATCCCGTGGTTAATTTTGGATATTATGTAATTTGCATGTTCTTTAAATGTCAACTTTCGGTCAATTATCACTCCTAAGTATTTAATTTTTTCAACTTGTTCTATGAAATGATTCCCGATCTTTAAATAGTAGTTATTGACCAGTAACTCTTGTTGTACTGTATCCTTTCCAAGCAGCATAAATTTTGTTTTTGATACATTGATTTTGAGCCTATTTTGACATGTATAATCAAATATTACATCTAATGACTGTTGCATTTCTAAAATTAAGTTTTTTAAGTCATTTGAAGCTAAGTAAACAAGAGTGTCATCCGCAAAAAGATGTATATTGGTAATAATATTTAAATATACAATGTCGTTGATATATAAAAGAAAGAGTATTGGTCCCAATATACTGCCTTGGGGCACACCATGATCATTTAATACTGTGGAGGATAAGTGACCATTCAAAAAAACTCTTTGTTGACGATTAAACAAATAACTATTAAACCATTTGAGTACACGCCCTCCTAACCCAATTTTTTGCAATTTATTAATCAACTTTTTCCGATCTATAGTTTCGAATGCTCTCTGTAGATCAAGAAAAACTGCTACAATAGCATTGTTACAATCTAAATGATTTTTCCATTCATCAATAACACATTGAATAGCTGCTTCACAGCTGTGTTTTTTCCTAAAACCCGATTGCTTATCAGTTAAAATATCATTTTGTTCAATATACTCTAATAATTGGCGGTAAACATATTTTTCTAAAATTTTGTCAATAGTACTTAACATGTTTACTGGACGTAGGTCACATGCCTTTGTTGATTTTTGTTTTTTTGGAATTGGAATTATAGTTGATATTTTTAACTCTGATGGAACAACGCCCTGTTCAAGAGAACAGTTAATTATGTTTAACAAAGGATTTTGGAGACCCTCAAAACTTTCTTTTAAAAAAATTGAATTTAATTCATCGGGACTGCCCTTGTTAGCAAGTGTGAAAATGATATCTTTTAATTCAGATCCATTTATAAATTTAAAATCGGTAAATGTACTAGATCTTTGAAGATTATGTACTATGGGTTGATTACTTTCAGGAATTTTATTAATTATTTCCGATATACTATCAATAAAAAAGCAGTTTAATTTCTGTGGCAATTCAGTATGATTATTTACTATGATATTATTAATTTCTACTTCCTCTAAAGACACTTTATTCTTATTTTTAGGTATAATTAATTTAAGTGTATCCCACATTGCACTAGAATTATTTTTGCAACCATCAATTTTATCTTCGTAGAACCTTCTTTTTTCTTCCCTGATTACCTTTAAAGCTTTATTTCTGCTAGTTTTGTATGCGACATAGTTAGTGTCTGTTTTATGAGTTTTGTATTCTTTATATTTATTATCTCGGTGTTGAATAGCATTCTTTAGTGTCATTCCACCATGGTTTATAATGGGAAAAAAATTTAATTTGTTTTTTCGGCGCAATTTCATTAAAAACTTCCATAACAGCATTATAGAAAGTAGCGAACTTTTCATTAATATCAGATATTCTATAATCCCAATTTATTTGTAACAACCTAGTATTTATTAATGGAAAATTAATATTTTTTCCTCGAGTTTCAATAAGAAATGGAGCAATTTTTATTTTTTCTGTTGTAAACTCTACTGATAGAATGTAATGATCTGTTATTCTTGGTAATGTTAAAACATTACATCTAATTTCATCTAAATTAGTAAAAACCAAATCAATAATTGAACCTCCCTGTTGATTAGGTCTAGTTATTTCAGAAACAATTTGTTTTAAATTTAAATCATTTGTCAAGTTTTTTAGTCTATTTGAATAAGTAGCATTCTTGAGCCAGTCAATGTTAAAATCACCAACAATAATCGTGGGAACTGTACTATCACAAATATATTCATTGCACCAACTATCAAAAAAGTCAAGGAAGATAGCGTCACTGCTAGATGGTGAGTGATAGAAACCTATAATATTAATCTTTTTGTTTTTTACTGATAAGAGAACATTTAATACCCAATAATTTTTTTGGAAATTTATTTCGTTGGTGTTTAAAATCCTAATGTTTTCTTGAAGGTACATCAAAACCCCACCAGTATACCTACTACCACTGTTCAACCTTATAATTTTGTAGCCGTCCACCATAATTTCATTATCAAAAATATCTTCAGTCAAACAGGTTTCAGCTAAACACACAATCAAAGGTTTTACATTCAATATCAATGTGTGTATTTCATCAAAATTGGCAATTAAACTACTAGCATTTAAATATAATAAATTTTTGTAGATATTTGACTCAATTATTCTATCTCTATTATTTCGAGAGGTGGTTCTAAAAAATTTTCGTTAATTTTATTTGAAGTATTTACAAACACTAAATTACTTTTAAAATTTTTGCTTTGATTGATTATTTCATTTTTTATTTTTTTAGTTATTTCATATTTTTTCAGACAAATACCATTTTTATCGTTAATCTCAAGGTAAGAAATTGTGGTTTCCGAATACATATTAAGTTTCGTTGTATAATCACTCAATTTTTTATTAAATTTAAATATACACCTAATCATATTACTAAAACAAGCTACTTTATATGGAACAGAAGCAAAAATTATATTTGCGTGTGTACAGTATTTAATATTGTCATTAATGTTTCTAAAATTAGGATATTGTGATTTTACAAAGTCGTTGAAGCCTGCCAAAATAATAATATAATCATCTGGGGTGAAATCGCTTGCTAAGTTTACAATGTCCTTTATTATATCATTAAAACATGCATTGGGCTTTATAATAGTTTGAATATTTCTTTGGGGTAAATGAAATTTTAATAATTTACCAATATTGTATCCATTTTGATCACATAGTATCAGTATTTGCCCCTTAGATCCAGAACTTGAGCTAGCACTTCTTGATTTATGATCATCTCCTTTTGTCACTCCATTCTTCTTATTATTAACTTCCTTTTTATCCACCATCCCAGTCTTCAATTTTTCTATTTCACTTTCACCAATTTCATTTACTTCTTTATCCGAAGTCCCTTTTTCCAATTTATTTAACTCCTCTTCATACACTTTATTTGCTTCCGTTAGCGTTTGAATAGATACTAACATGTTTTGATTGATTTCCGAAAGTTCCTTCCTATCTTCCTTTAATCTTTCAAAAGTTAAATTCATTTTTTCAATTTCTTTTGTAAGTTTTATATTTTTTGCTTCCAAGATCATTATTTTTTCATTTAGGGCTTCCAACATGGCATCATTTCTTTTATCATTTTGTTTTTCAATCTCTACATTTTTAGAAATTTTGTCATTTTCATTAATACGTTTTTTAAGTTCAATTATTTCCTCATCTTTATCTTTTCCGCTTGAAAATTTTTCCTCGCACTTCTTGGAACAAATAATCTTATGACCACTCAATATAACAATACCTTGTTTTCGCTGCAAACAACTAGAATGAAACACATTGCAGCATATAATACAACAAAAATTGTTAAATTCCTTTTTAGTGCAACATGTAAAGAAACCATCCATATCCAAGCCGGCTCTGGTTATTTTCACTATTATTTTATTCTTATCAGTCTACATTTAAAGTTTTTGCAATCTAAAAACTTGGTTTACCACGACAAAAAGTTTATGTTTACTTGGATAAACTATCACTTTAAATGCACTTTTAGTTTTAATATTCACTCAATTTTAATAAAAAGTAGTTCATTCTGAAGCACGTATCCTTAATATGCTTCAGTCCAAAATACAAATTTATTAGATCACTAGTTCCGCCACAAATTAACTAATTGACACAACAGTACAATAAACAACAGTACAATGAAGGTTTATTAGCAACAGAGTAAATGTTGTTATTTCGAATTATTCAGAAGACTTATTAATATATAACATATTGGCGACGAGTATGGGATAGGAAGAGTATATACCATAAACGTATTTTTATGTACTTTTGAAGAAAAAGTCTAGTCTGTTGTGGTGTGTAACCAGTAAAGTAAAGCAAAATGGCAGTGATTGGTTCAATTGAAGCATTTAGAACTAATGAAGATTGTTAGTTATTTGGACAGAATGGGACAGTTATTCTTATGCAATGAAGTTGAGGATGATAAAAAAAGTACCCTTATTTCTAACCTTAATTGGAGGAGAAACCTATGGAGTAATAAAAGATTTATTTTCACCTGAAACACCTAGTTCCAAAAAAGTATGCAGAACTGGAGAAAACGTTATAAGATCATTATTCTCAGAAAAGTTTAGTAATTGCTGAGAGATATAAATTTTACAATTTTTAGCAAGATAGTTCAGAAGATCTTACGTTGTTCATGGAAAAACTAAAAAAAAAATATCCAAATATACGGTTACCTGATCGGACTGAAAGACCAGTTATGTTTGTATCAGCAACCTTATCTAAAACTGAAATTAATTAGAGTCAGTTGGAAAAGGAGGCGTTAAGCATTGTATTTGCATTAAATAAGTTTTATAATTATATATATTAGGGTGATTCAAAAAAAAAATTCTCTTATTTTTTCTTGCAAACAGGCTAAAAAGTTTCGTTTGGACCTAAAAAGACGCCAGTTACAATTTGAGCTGTTAATGATAATATTAAGGTTGTCCTCACTACATTTTTTTTAAATCTTATAAGAACAACATGGGAAAAGTAGTTTTGTTTATTTCTGATTTTTATACCGTTTAACAACTATTTGAATAATGAGTTGCCTTTGTGAATCCTATAGAGAATTAAACGCTCTACAAAAAAGTATTGATAATATTTTTTGATTAATCCACGCGTTTAAAAGTTATTCAAAGTCAAAGTTTTGTTCATTAAAAATGGAAAACTTTTAATTCGGAAGAATTTGTTTTGTTTGGTGTAAATAACGCTATTAAGGTGTCAAAATTTCCACCTATACACCCAGCTTCAAACGGTACAGTAGAACACTATATACAAACTATTAAAAATGTTCTTTTTAAACAAATCTGCGATGGTAACTATAATGTTTTATCAGATAAAAAGAAGTTGGATAATTTTTTAATCTACTACAGAAATATCCCACATAGTACAGCCAAGATGTCTCCAGTAGAAGTATTATTAGGACAAAAACCTACAACTAAATTTTCGCTTTTAAAACCAAATTTAAATAAAAAAAGTTGAAGATTAACAAACTATGCGGTTGGCTAAAATCTTCGAAATTTAAAGATTTTCAGGTATGGAAAAAGAAAGGAATTGTAAAGGTAAAGGTAGTTTATTGGTAAACGATCATATAAATTTCGTTCATGTAGATCATACGAGAAAAGTACATAAAAGGAGTGACTCTATCTATAATTTTTGTGTAACGCCTACGTCAATTAACAATGATTTTTGTGTAGCGCCATCAAATAACATTGAAATCGATGTGGTTCACGAGTTAAGTGCGCTTTGCGTTCATGAGTTTAATGAGCCCCTTATTAGTGAAACTGATTACGTTTAGTCATGAATTCTGTCAAATTGTGGATAGCACAGATGGATTAAAAAGTAATGTTTATCCTAACCTACAAATAAATATGTTAATAGTTGTATAAGAGGGCAATTTTAAACAAATAAGAAAGTTGTCCAGATAAATGAACTAATTATGTCGGACGTGAGGGAGATATAGTCAAGTAAGCTATTTGTTGTCAAGCTTGTCAGTTTATGACTTGCAATGACTTAGTAACTTTTAAACACCAACATGACAAAAACCAATAATGAATAAATAGAAAAACAGACAACTAGATATTTTTAAACGTGGAATGTGGAATGATGTATATGCCGCGATGTTCTAACATCACGGTATAGGAAAAACTTCTCATAAAAGTGTTTTTAAAACACTCCATTTAGCAGGCTTTGATACGTTGATGTTATTTAGGTAATTCCGATTTATCCAATTATAAATTTGGTGGAATAAAATTTTTGCTACAGCAGATAACTTATTTTATCACAAAAACATACGGTACTTCCTATTCCCACTTAACTAACATGATTTTCATTATTACTTAAAATCGGAACGCAATTGAAAACTTTTATGGTTTTGCAAGAACACTATAAACGAGTCTAACTAGATGAGTATAGAAAGAATGAATGAATGAACAGAAACAGTTTAATAAATCTGAGAATACTCTTTTTATTATAAAATAATATATATTTAAATGCTTTTCTGAAATTACTAAGTTTTTTCTACCAACCAATAAAATTTAAAACAATATATACATTCGGATATAATAATAGTAATAACACATCTGAAAAAATAGTAATTAATTCGGTATTAATCTTTGTATTTTACATAAATTGTGATGTGAAGTACAAATTAACTTGTAAAGGATATTTTATTTTTGTGAAAATACTGTACAATTAATGTTGTTTGGTACTGATTAGATCTTATTTTAATTATAAAACTTAACTTCTTTTATGAGGTTGAATTACGTAACTGTCAATATACCGATTTTATTTGCACGATGAATTAAGTTTCGGCACCCAAAAGCAACTAGAAATTATATAAACCAAAATCTGACACCTAGGCTAAAAAATTAAATTGCTGTATTTGGCACTGTATTTGTAAAATGTACCTTAAATAATCTTTAAAAATTTTATGTGCAGACTTATTTAAACTTCTTTTCTTACCTAAAGATTTTGCATCACAACGTTTATTTGGCAATATATTTTGTAAGAGCATCTATCGTCACAAAAAGTTTTAACCTTGTTTAATAATATCCAAAATGTTCTGTGGAGTCGGCTTTTTTGAAACACTAAAAACAGGCAAACATTCCGCTACTAAAGCAGCTGCTGTTGTTGGTCCAATGGCAATAAGCTAAAAAATTAAACGAAACAATTATATTAAGTAGGCATTGTATGGAAAATATATTAATTCATAAAACAAGAAAGTTTAAATGCGAGAATGTGTACACAAGTTATGAAATGAAACCTTATCTACATTATATATATATATATATATATATATATATATATATATATATACAGTGAGGTCCAAAAGTAACGGATTAATTCATTTTCTCCGTTAATAAGCGTGTAAAAGAAAAATCCTAAAACACGTCAATTTTTAAATTTAAAATGACACTTTATGCCGCTAAAAAAACACCTCCCCCCATTTAAACCCCTTCCCAAGGGGTGAGTGCACCCCATTTTTTTTAAATTGCATGACGGTTCATGTGATATATCGTTATTAAAAGAGCATTTAATTGCCCATTCAGCAATGTAAAAATTTTTAGATTTCAATTTTTATTTTCAAGAAAATTCGATTTACAATTTTGGAATGTGTTACTTAAAATGTAGCTGAAACGTGTCGTATTGATATACCAACCATGCCTACTAGATTATTTTAATATTAGGAAATTAAACTGTAACTACCTATTAAAGTATTAAAAATTGAATTTTCTTGAAAATAAAAAAATTAAATCCAACAATTTTTACATTGCTAAATAATCAATTAAATGCTCTTTTAGACGAGGTGTCACAAGACCCCTCATGCCATTTAAAAAAATGGTGCGCTGTTACCCCTTGGAAAGGGGTTTGAAGTGGGGAGTGGTTTTTTAGCGTCATAAACTGTCATTTTAAATTTTTTTACACGCTTCTTAACGGAGAAAATGAATTTATTATCCGTTACTTTTGGACCTCAGTATATATATATATATATATATATATATATATATATATATATATATATATATATATATATATATATATATTTATATATATATTTATATATATATATATATATATATATATATATATATATATATTTATATATATATATATTTATATATATTTATATATATATATATATATATATATATATATATATATATATATATATATATATTCAGCCCACGTTTTCAGTCCCGATACATTATTCAGGCTACCTAAGACCCAATTAATCCAGATGATTTAAGCGTGTATATAAACTGGAAATAAGCTATTCGAAGATACAACTTCTTTGGCATGCATACAGGGGAAAACATTTTTTTCTACATAAAAAGTTGCATACCAAATAACATTTTTTAAACCAGATTCATTTTACCACCTTCTCGAGCCCATTTATACTACATAATAATATCCGACCATCGTGGCCAATCCCAGCGGTGTTGCCAAAGGATCGGGACTCGTAGCGTTGGTCGAAAATATTATGTAAACATAATATACCAATCCCCACGTGGTCGTTAATACAGGTGCGCGAAGAAGACGGTAGAATTATAACATTTGTGTATTGTTGGTGAAAAACAATGTCTGCTCGAAGTAAATTAATTGTTGATATGGCAATAGGATTAAAAAATGCAGGTAAGAAGGCATGTTTCATTATAATAATTTCAAACCATAATATTTCCTTTCTTACCACAACTAACAGCTCTAACTAATAATTCTCTTATTGTCATCTTTATTAAAAACACTATCTTCTAACAAAAAGTAAGAATTATCTAATGTTACTTTTTAGATATTACCATCCTAAAAAACGAAGAAAATTTAGACGATATTAGTTTAGATTTCTATAGCACATTAGATGTAAGTATTTTGTATAATTTAACCCATTAACGCCCAAGGAATTTTTTTTTTTCAATTTTTTAAATTTTTTTTTCAAATATGAACCAAAGGTTCTCTAGAGACACCAAGAAAAATAACTAAAAAAATCTTATTATTTTGGTCTACTCTATACAGGGTGATCTATATGGATATTGATGGGCCAGGTTTTCGAGAATTCTCTTCAACAACCTCTGTTTCGTCGGAATGGGACAGTTGAATTTCCAATTGTCCCGGGATATCTTGTAATTCTGCGATATCCAATGTGGGGCTCTTGTCATTATCCAAAAATGAGGATGATTGATGATGTCTTCTAATTCTTCCATTGTTAATGCTTTCCGGGAATACCATGAGGTATCCATTATTACAAAACTATAAACCGTTCCCGACTATGAATTATATAAAACTGAATTTTCTTTAAAATTGTGCCCTTTCAAATATATCGGCTTAAAGATTATAAACACATTAGGATAATTTTTTACATCGCTCCGGATAATGATAATAAACAAATTTTATTTCTTAAAATGTTTACAATTCATCAAATAATTACAAACGGAAACAGCTTAGAATATGCAAATCGGGCATTACTGGCTAATCTATTTTCTAGGAAGCAATTAAGGCTCACTAATATTATTTCGACGAAAAAACAAAATCACCAAAATTGATGCTAATATGCACAACAAAATCCGACAGAATAGATTTGTTATCGCATTTGCCCAGTGGCATATTCAGAGATCAGCAAATTTCATTGTTATTATTAAAAATAACGAAGTATAAATTATATATTATTATTGCTGCATATCTCCTTTGTTTAATTGCAAAATATGAAATCCACAAAATGAATTGTTAAAAAATTACAGAAAAATATGTAAAGTACTGAAAAAGTTCAAAAAACTTCCACCCTAAAACAATTTATAATATAGCTAAAAATATATATATTGCTTGATTTTACATTAAATTTTGATAAACAACACTACCATATCTATACATCCATACATATAATAAAACTGTAGAAATGTAACTGTTTGTGCATGCATCACATGAAAACTACTGATCCTATTCAAATGCGGTTTTCAAAGACGTATTTGTCTTGTTTCAACTTAACATCTGGTGTATAAAAATTTCTCTCCCATTCCTTAAATGGGGTGGGGTAAGAAATTTTTATACAACAATCACACGCCACGCGAACGACGTTGCGAGTACAACTAGTATTATATAAAAACCATAAAACTGGATCTTATACAAACCAGTATTGTTTATAACAATTTGAATGTAATGATCTATCTATAGATCACTGGGCGCTAATGGGAAAAATATAATATAAAATGTAAAATATATAAATATAAAATGCAGGGTGTTCCATTAGTGCATAATTGGTCGTTAATTCAATAGGATGAAAAAAAGTTTAGGAAAAAGTTGTGTAGTTTCAAAAACAGGTCAAAATCGTGTGTAGATTTCAAAAATAAATTAAATAAAATTCCATTTTAAAAAATTCCCCGCTGTCGCAGATTCTTTACAACTTACTGAACTGACCATGTAAGTTGAGTTCGCTTATAAATATAATGTGATCATTTCTATTCCGATTTTCGATTCTTGGCATTTTTTTACTTTTTCGACTTCAAATACTATATTTCCTTCAAATAGCTTATTTAATATATTTCCCGCTAGTACAGGGTATTCCTAATATTCGTGACAATACTTATCAGTATAAAATTTAAAATTAATAGATAGACTATATGCATTAATTAAAAATTTGAACAAAAAAATAAACATTTACTAATATAAGTATTTTATAGCCTCATCAAGAAATGTCTAATGAATATAAAGTATATTCCTATCTTCAATCTTTAGACACTAATAACACCAAAAAAGAATTTGAAGTGACGTCACATAATAAAACTTTACTTCAAGATTTTAATACTGATATGGGTATTCAAGTTATAAAAATCCAATCACCAAAAGATCAAGTTGCAATTCCATGCCTGGATATATCTCATCAGTCGTCATTTTTCAAACAAATCTTGCCAAAAATTGATTTTAAAGATGAAGTAGAAAATCAAAAAAATAAAATAAACGTAATTCAAGATATAAAAATAGTTCCTTCTGAACCCAAAACTGACTATATAAAGGAAGAACTACAAAATGCAAGACGACTTTCATTTACATCATTTAGTTCAGCTGGCAACAATTCATTTGACGTTGATTATGAACCACCTTCCATGTCTGAATCGAGTGACAATGAAGATCCTTCAGACGCAGAAATTCGTTCAGAGTCAAAAGTAACTGTAAGTAATTGTTTTTATTTTAAGTGCAAAAAAGGTCGATTTTAGATTGGAGGAAAAATATGTTGTGCTGAATTCATTACCTTTGCTAAAATGTGCCACATTTGGTATTTTTTCGAGAGTGTAAAACACTGTTCCCTCCAAATTTAAATAGACCTGTCTGAGCGGTTTGCTTTTTTTCCAAAAATAAATAACCTCACAGTGCACTGTAATTTTATTTTAGCTGTCCTTTGATATCATACAGTCAAGAGTTGCGAATAAAAATCAATCTAACGGAATTAGTAATGTAACAGATGAAAAAAAGGATTACAAAAAAGAAATAATATTAAAGGCTAATAATACTAATGATGAAAATATTGGAATTCCAGGAAAATATGAAAACAAAAATTTTTGTCCGTTATGTTATGAAGAGGTAGGACATTTTGCAAGGCATTTAGAGAGAAAACATAATGATGATGAGACAGTAAAAAAGATATTGAGCATGCCAATAAAAAGTAATCAAAGAAGGGCTGCCATAATAACTTTAAGAAAAAAAGGAAATTTTATCCTTAACATAGAAAAAGATAAATTTAAAGCATTACGCAATACCAGCAGTGTGAATCAAGAAGATTACTACCCATGTGTTAACTGCCTTGGTACGTACAAAAAATCATATTTATGGAGACATAAAAAAGTGTGTAAAGCTAATGCAAACAACGAATTTAAGAGCAATCAACACCTATCAAACGCTCAAACGTTTTTGGTAACAACAGGAATTCTGGGAAATTTTTTAAATCGAAGCAGAATTAAAACCGAGGTGTTCAGTGTCATGAGACCGGACGATATTAGCTATGCTGCAAAGTCAGACCCACTTATTTGTCTGTATGGTGAATCTTACCTGAATAAACATAAAAGAAAACAAATGAATGTCGTAGTATCAAACAGGATGAGAGAAATGGGTCGTTTGAAACTATCAATTATGAAAAATAGTGTTATAACATCATTAATTGATATTCTAAAACCCAGTAATTATGAGCTAATTGTAGCAGCAGCTAAAGTGGTATCTGGCTATGACCCCAATACAAAAACATTCAAGGCTTCTTCTTTAGCATTACACTTTGGAACAAATTTAAAGTTTTTATGTAATGTGGCTAAAAAAGCAATATTAACTCAAAACCCATTGTTTAACTATGATCCTGGTGAAAGAAAAGAAAGACTCGAACAAATAAATCAAACCGAAGATATGATTGCTAATCACTGGTGTAACGATGTTTCTAGTTTAGCTAATAAGGTATTAACTGAACGCAAAGTGGAAAAGCCAAAAATTTTACCTGTAACGGAAGATGTTAAAGCTTTAAATGCATTTATTAAAGAGAAAGCAGAAGAAGCATGTCAAAAATTGGTAACCAATTTGAACGATAGAGAGAACTACAGAATTTTGACCGAATGTGTATTAGTTTTGGTACTAACGTTTAATAGAAAAAGAATTGGAGAGGTCCAATTTCTTGATATTAAATCTTACAAATCAAGTGCATTTACTATCAATCAAAATGAAATTATGGAATCTCTCACCGATTTCGAAAAAGCAATGAGTTCTACTTTCAAAAGGGTCGTAGTTTTTGGAAAAGGTAGTAAACCAGTGCCAATTCTTTTTACTAAACTTATGCAAAAGTATATTAATCTGATTCTTAAAATACGAGATAAGACTGACATTGTCCCAAAGAGTAATCCCTACGTTTTTGCAAATCCTGGATGTCCCGATAGATGGATGAGCGGACCAAGCGTCGTACGAAAATACGCGTATAAGTGTGGAGCCAAAAATCCTGAAACATTAACAAGCACGAGATTTCGAAAACAGATAGCTACCATACTTCAAATAATGAACTTTGAAGTCGATGAAATGCAACAAATAGCGACGTTTATGGGACATACTGAGCAGACTCACAAGGAGTTCTATAGGTATCGAACTCGTGTTTTACATCTTTATAGGCACTTTTACTTTTCCACTTAATTGTATAATTTTTTTCAGAACAACGTTTCTTTGTTTTGGTGCCCACATTCAAACTTAATATAAACCTAATAATTGTGTGTGCCACAATTTATTTGGCGTAAGACGTTTTCGGCCTCAGGAACATTTAAAACAAGCTAAACTCGGACCTGGATTTTTTTTAAATATTTACATTTATTATTAATAAAAAACAATAAAAAACATATTGAAACTAAATTCTTGCTAAAATTATTAAAAAGGCAAAACGGTTTATTAAGTTTTTAGTTTCTTTCTCAAATTATTTTTACCAGTAAATAAATGTAAATATTTAAAAAAATACAGCTCTGGATTTCGCTTGCTTTAAATTTTAAACATATAACGCTTTTGAAGCTCGTAATATCCGGAAACAATGGTGTGGCACACAGTGATAAACACAATTTTTTTATTAATTTCGACATAATCCCAGGTTATTCTTAAAAATAAGTTTGATAATGGCCCAAAGAAAAGAAATGTTACTTAAAAACAGATTTTGCCATAATGTAGAGAAAAGAAAAAGTGACTGATAAAAGGTGTAAAATAATTCAAATTAAATTAGTTATTATAATTTTTTTTAGAATGCCAGAAGATGTATATCAAACTGCAAAAGTCGCAAAGGTATTGATGCTTCTTAATGAGGGAAGAGGACAAGAGTTCAAAGGAAAAAGCTTAGCGGAAATCGAGATTTGGGAAGATACGCTAGAGTTTGAAAATAATAAAGAAGAAAATAATGACGAACAAAATAATGAAGAAGAAAATAATAAAAAAAATGATACAAAAGAAGACTATGTGAATAATACATTTGATGAAACCGAAGAAAGGGAACATATTAATAAAAGAAAAAAAAGAAAGAATGCTGACGAAGATATTGGCACAAAAAAGATAAAATCCAGACATACATGGTCAGCAACAGAAAAAAGCCTGGTGCTTAAGCATTTTAAAAAGCATATCGCTTCAAAAACTGCACCAAAAAAGAAAGAGTGCCTGAAATTTGTTCTAGAACATCCAAACCTCTTCCAAGAATCTGACTGGGTGAGAATTAAAACATTGGTTTACAACACTTATCGTCAAAAATGAAATCGTAAAAATAAAAAAGTACCAATAAGCGACAGTTTGTAAGTATACCTATACATTTAGTCAAAAAGTGTTTCGCCAAATTTTAACATTAGGCTAAAAATCTACAGGGAGATTCATATTACTGATGGAAAGATATATAATTTTTTGAATAAATTTTTCAACTAGACAAATAAAAATTAAGAGCCCAAAATCCAAGATGTTTCATTAATTTATTGTCTAAAACTTGTTAGAAATGCTTTTTCACACGCATTATCTTTTATATGGTTTTATGAAGTTATTTTAATTATTGTATTTCAATTGTAATATAATATGATCTTGAAAAATCCTATAAAAATCGAGTTTTTAAAAACTTTTCAATACTTTTTAAACAAGAAAGCATTGAAATTGTCTGTTATTTTTCAGTTATAATTTCTATAGTCTAGTTGTAAAATTCATTAAAAAATGATATAATTTTAAGATGTGTCATATGATTCTCCCTGTATACTTTTACGTCCAATGTCTTAATTTAGCGAAATACTTTTTGGAAACGTGTACGAACTGCTACTGTAAACTGTCGCTACATACCGCTTTTTTAATCTATATGAACTTATTTCATTCATGGTATGACGGTATGACTCTGAAGAGAAAGTCTAATTTTTAATTTTAACTTTTTAGTTTTTTTTTTATTAAATAACAATATTTCATGTTTGTGAATTACATTTGTTTAAGTATTTCAAAGAAAAATGCATAAAGTTTTTAATTTTATTTTAATTTTTTCATGTTTTGTTAATTACATTTATTGTAATATTCTGAAGGAAAATATAACATTTTCGATATACAAACCTTTTTTTTATTTTTTTGTGAACAATTTAACCTACTATGGTTACAGACGCGAAACAATAAAATAAAAATCGGTAGTTAGTAGGTAGTTTTAGCATATCGGGTCTGTATCAGAACTGTGGATATATACTCCATCAAGTTTTATATTTAAAAGCCTTATAATCTTTAAAATTTGTTGTACTTTGGGATCAAATAAGTTCTAGGTGGTTTTAGTGTATCGGGACTGTATGAGCACGGTTAATATACCCTTTGTATATATATACATCATACGGTGTTGCCAGGTGTAGGGATTCAAGGCGCATATTAACTATGCGAAATATATACTGCTAGCTGAGCACGACCGAAGCGCCCTCAATCCTGTCGAACTGTGAACTTAATCTGTGTATAATATAATGTATCACCATTTTTTCAAGCCCACCTAAAAATTAAACATCAGTACCCCCTAAACCCCCAGAATATCGAACAATAGGTAAACGTTACCAGACCCAACACCGGGTCTGACAACGTCACTTTTGGACTGAAAAGACGGTGAAGTATTACGTTTTGGGAATGTATAAGCGGTCAAACAAATATATTTATATATATTTATATATATATATATATATATATATATATATATATATATATATATATATATATAAGAAATGGAAGACATTGAGCCATTTTGTTTTTTTTTTCTGATTAATACGCAAATGATACGTCAATCGATAGTCTACGTGTTAGGTCCGTTTTATTTTGAGGCATGGTTACCTGGTTGAAATCTATATTCTGAATTATGATATCGATTTACTAAAATCTGTAAAGTAACAACTGTTGAACCTGGTGAACCAATTTCCAGGACTATTAAAATTATCGGATCGAATTTTAGACAGAAAAGAATACCATAATATAAAAGGACCAACCAAAGTTTTTAGAAGAAAGCTACCTTAAAAAACTTGAGTTGGGATAAGGATTTTTGTGTAAACGATCCATGATATTAATTGCAATGATACTCTGTGTCACAACTAAAATTGAATAAATATGTTTTATTTGAATACCATGCTCACACTATAACAGCATTGTAATAAAATATGTATAGTTAGACATTTTATAGAACCTTAACCTGTATTTACATAACAATAAAATATACAATAGAATATTGGAAAGCATCCGCTTATTAAGGATTTTTCGGAATCGTTTTTTTTTTAACAATACGAACAAAGCATAATGATAATAAATGGTAAAATTTATAAAATATGAAGAGCAATTCAAAAAATTGTAAATAATTTTGTAAAATAACAATCAAACCACTGCTCATATACTGTGTATGTAATATATGTAATATATTAATATCAATTTTCCTTAGCGCGCACTTTGTCGGTGACTCTCCACGACCGTGAGTCGCCAAGGAAATCGTTTGCTAAACGAGATGGGAATGATTAGCAAAATAGTCACCAAACAACAAGAAGGGGAAAGGCAGAGGAGAAAAGTTTTTTTTCTTAAGTGGAGAACCCACAACCCGGAGATTATCATTTATTGGAAGAATTCCATATCAATACAGCAAAAGCTTTCTTCCTTCGGTCAACACCGCGATGACGCTACGATACACCGCTACGTGTATGAGAGACCCAAGGCAACTTTATACGTATGCTTTAAGATATTAAATTAAAGCTATCCCATCTGCTAAAATTTTCAAAACGAAAGAGGCATCTTCCAAAATCATTATGTAATGAGGGTATAAATAAAATGCTATATTGACATGAAGTAAAACATGAAAAATTGTTTAACAATCAAAACATAGATTCGAGTTAATGTGATAATGAAAACCAAATTCACTTACTTTAGCTTTAGGAAAACCAGAAACATTTTTTAAATATTTCAAGGCACTGTGAATACCAGATGGACTAAAAAACACGACGTACTCGTACATACTTTTATAATTATCCGTTGCTTCTTTTATATTCTGTTCTAAACTTGGATTTTCTACTGTTTCATATGTAAGAACTCCATCCAGTATTACATTTTCTCTTTCCAACTTTTCAGATAATTCATTAGTTTTTAAGTTGCCATGTGGATACAATAAAGGTCTATTTATTTTTGATTTGTCTAAAAAATATTTATACCTTGTTTTTACTCTAAATCTAATGTGTATTTGTTATCCATTTTGTTTCATTTAGAAATTAATTGAATGGGTTAGTTTATATAAGAAGTTTTCAACACAAAGTGATTATAAAATTCAACAGATATTAACTGTATTATTTACTTCTTTAGTTAGGGATCTTTTGCCACTAAAAACAAACTAATAAAAAATATAAATCAATATTTTGAAAATGACCCTTGCTTATTAATCTTGATGGATATGTCAAATTTATCAAGGGTCGTTTTTTAAAACTGAAAATTCCTAACAAAAATGAATTTTTTTTTTAATGAATCTTAGCTTTCGACAACCAGACCGGTCACCGTTTTCAAAGATGATAAAAAATTCTACTGTATACTTCTTAATGCAAATTAAAAGGGTTATGTGTTATGAAGTACGCCGGGTCAGCTAGTAGAAATATAAAATTAATGTTTTGTTTTTATCAAAATTGGTGATTTATCTAAAAATGTATTTTTCAACATACATATTTTTTATATTTTATATAATATAATTGTATATTTCATTTACAAATTATTTTGTTTAAGTTTGATTCAGATTACAATTTGATTTAAAAGTAATGACCTTTGAACTATTTATCACTTAATAGATAGAAGGGTCTTAATAAATGATAACAATATAATCTTGGTTTGTGTATTGCCCAATTAATATAACAAACAAGTTTGTTGAATTATCGAAATAATATTATGTATTTGTAATTTATATTCATTTCTGTGTTTTTCAAAATCCATGCTAAAAAAATTACTCGTCCACTGACAGATTTAGTAAATGCTGTTTTCTCACTTAGAAGGGCGCTAGATGCACTTTGCTGTATTGACTAAGTCTTTTTTTCGGCCAAGCTATGATTACAATAATAAAAAATGTATAAAAAAGCGTTAAATTCTCCAGAAAAATTTTTGCCTTTTTTTATTCATGTATTCGATTGATTATCGAGTTATTTGCTTCTAAAAAGTCCAATGAATTTTAATTTTACAATAAAAAATTGTATTATCCAAATTTGTAACAGTCAAAAATAAAAAATAAAACTTTAAAATAAATGTTCAAAATGAAGACCATTTATTTTAAGACATCTTATAATCCGTTTTTACAGATTTCTCGTAGAATTTAACGTTATTAACATTTTTATAGTTTTTATTATTTAACTCCTAGTTCGGCCGAAAAAACATTGCAATGATTTACTACTTTACTAACAGCCTCTAATAGTTATTTAAATTAAAGTAAAAACTGGTAATTGTTATCCCAAAAAAATCCACCATTGGATCGACATAGCAATTGTGAGTAAAGGTAATATATATTTATATAGATAGATAAGACCGAAGCTAATTAAAGCGTGTTAAAAATATAATAATTATTAACGAAAAGCACTTTTATTGTAATACGATTATTTACTTGACAGTAGTGTCACGTTAGAACAGTTATCAACATATTTAGTTAAAGAAAAAAAAAGTATATAAACTGAAATTGAAACAAAAAATAGTAAACCAGACTAATAGATTCTTATTTTGTTTTACTAAGGTCATATAGTTCTGCTCCACTCCACCACTCATAATAAAAAATTAACTTGCTTATTTTTGCTGATATGTACTACAATAACATTGTTCATTTTTATGCTAGATAACAATAAATTCACGCGAAAAATATTCTAAATAAACAAAGAATGAGAGCTCCAGAAACCCAGTTTTTTTTCATCTTCTATTTATGGTAATATCAAAAAACAAATTGTTAACAAAAAGTTCGGAAAAAAAAAAGTTTTAACAACATTACTGCTAGTTCAACAAACGTTGTACATAATTTTTGCAGAACTTTAATAATATTTTAGTAAAAAAAGGATTAAAAATTTAAATATAAACCTATGATAAAACCTGAGGGATGCTTTTGCCACTAATGTAGATAAAAAAATTGTGAAAATTATGAATAAAAGTGGGTTATTTTAGTAACATCCAATAACATTTTAATGACTATTTTAACAAGTTTCATACAATATGGACCAGGTGTTTTGTATAATGTCAAAAATTATCATTAACTTATTCAACAGGCCCCTATTAATAATGAACTATTTAAGAAATATGAAATACATAGTTGACTCACCTTTTATAATAAAATCGACTAGACCACTCGCAGCGCCCGTTTCTTTTCCAAGACATTTCAAACCTAGTGTTTCGTACGCTAAAGCAGCAGTTGATTCTCCTACAGCATAATTGATTTTGGACTGCCATTCTTCCATACTTTGGTTTTTACTAGCTAAATTTACAGATTCCACACAACGAGGACTACTAAATATAATTCCTGAGTAGTCATTACTCTGTGCCAATTTCGCTGCTAACGAAGAAATATTTTTGTACCTGAATACTAAAGTTTTTATTAACTTAACTTTTACTTGATGTTGTTTTAAATAAGATTCGTAATTGTCACTTGCATTGTCACTTTGAGTTTTTAATAATAGCACTTGATTGTTTAAGAGCAACATAATTGATAATTTTTACTGATAAACAAAATAACCTTGTAGCTTAAAACCAAGCGTACGCTTAAACTGCCTTACAGAGATTAAAAGTACTGTCGACTGTCCTACACAAACCAACCACTGTTTGTAATCAAACATCGCCATTTTGCGTATGGCCTTCGTTTTTGTGGCCTCGCATCACAGAAAGATGGCCTTTGTTTAGTTTCGTAAACGGTTATTATTCTGAAGTAATTAAACCCTTAATTAAACAAACCGTTGCGTTTTTACTAATCTAGTTTGAAGTTTCAACTTGATTTATTTAAATAATCTCATGCTACAACAGTTTATAAATTTAATAACAGTCTTTACCTGTGCGTCATCAATTAAAGCATAATATGAAATCTGACAGATTTTTCTAGGTGTGACTACTACTCCGAGCTACGGATCTATTGACGAATTATGTCCATATTATGTACAGTTAGTCAAAAAATCTCCCTATATAGTTTTCAAACAAAAATAATTCTGTACGTATGAGTTTCTAACGTGAAATGACGTTTTTATCTCTTTTTAAAATGTAATGGAAACAATAAAATGTATATCAAATATTATGAATATTTTAAATAATTTTATTTTTAAACCAGCACATTAATTACTTATCAAAAATAGTTTAAAATTACATCAAAAGTCTTCGTACAGTAACAAAAAGACATCTTCATTCAAAACTTTTCCCTAATTTATTATTATCTTGTACATTGACATGGGCGTCATTTCAGCTTTTCAACTGGGGTGGCAAGATCTACTGGGGATTCTGGGTGGTATGGAATACTCTCCATGTGGAGTTAAAGTCATCAATAACTTTGGAAATGTTTATAGGTACGCCAGTAAAAATAGCCGTTTTTTTGGGTCAACTTTGCACTAAATTTCCGATCCAAAATTTTTTTTTTATAAGATTTGGGATCACTTACTGAGCATAAAATCACAAAATGTTGACAGATCCAGGTGACGCTAGAGGCGTCATCTTGAAAAAACGTTTTCGGCCGATATTTTGGAAACTAAGCACTTTAGAGCAAATGTCATAAAGACCATTAATATAGAAAATAAAATTTCGCATCTTTTGTTTCCAGTAAACTTTTTTGTAAAACCTACAGTTTACGATTTATGGCCCATTTAATGAACCGCTTCTTCTATCGCGGCCAAAAACTTTTGAAGTATTAGATTAATCAATAAAATGCATCAATTCATTTTTAAAGATCTGTTTATTATCTACAACTTTTGTTTTAAAGTTTTTTTTTAATGTCCATACTTTTTGAGTTATAGGACGTTTAATGAAGAAATGTCGACGCTCGGCGGGTGACGCGGTAGCGAAATATAATTAAGTAAAATAAAAAAATGTTCGTTACTATTGCAGGTAAGGAATTGAACTATTATTTGTTAACTACATAAACAATCGCGATATTTTTTTAATTTATTTGTTGAATTTGTAGGTACTATTATATTCTATGCGTATCTTGAAATTTTCAACTTTTCGCTCGGTATTCCAACATAAAACGTCCTATAACTCAAAAACTGTGGACATTAGATAAAAAAGTTTAAAACAAAAGTTGTAGAGAATAAACTGATCTTTAAAAACGGATTGATGCATTTTATTGATTAATCTAATCTTTCAAGAGTTATTGGCTGCTATCGAAAAATCGGTTCATTAAATGGGCCATAAATCGTAAACGGTAAGTTTTACAAAAAAGTTTACTGGAAACAAAAGATGCGAAATTTTATTAATGGTTTTTATGACTTTTGCTCTAAAGAGCATAGTTTCCGAGATATCGGCCGAAAACGTTATTTCAAGATGGCGCCTCTACCGTCACCTGGATCTGTCAGC
This sequence comes from Altica lythri, assembly GCA_964028335.1. Lineage (NCBI taxonomy): Eukaryota > Metazoa > Arthropoda > Insecta > Coleoptera > Chrysomelidae > Altica > Altica lythri. The sequence continues at coordinate 19,761,342 of OZ034803.1, read as the reverse complement.
ATTTTCCCACATAACATTAAAAGTATCTCCATGAAAAGTATATTCACGTTCTAAGCATATTCCTTCAAGGTGCTATCTTAATACCTTCCTCAGTCAAGTGCATATCATATGCATGTAATGTACTTTTGAAAGTTCTATAGTACCTGCCAAAAAGCATATGCAAAGAATGTGCGATATAAGTGATGTTCAATGGACTAGAAAAGTGTGACGTCAGATATGGGAGAAGCTTAAAAATCTTTCCAAACAAAACAAATTTGCATTGAAAAAGCCATAAGAGATTTTTCTATTACTTGTTGTGGTTCCTAATCAAAAATCTTAGCATTTTCCGGACACTTTTCATACGACCTAGTGTATCCAATTTATGATAGTGAATAAACATTGAAAGTTAAAGTGTAGGTGTTTATATTTTATATGCATTTTAGTGGAATTGAGGTTATGTTTGTTCAGAAGTTTATAAAGTTTATTATGGTAATCTTGTAATTAATTATGTATTTTTTAACTATTACATATTATTCTGTTTGAGTAAAAATGGTGATGTGTTTTGTCCCCAATTGCAAGCGTTATAGCGAGCAGAAAAACTGCAAATTTTTTTACTTTTCCCAGAAATGATGTTGAAAAGAAGTGGATTTCTTATCAAGTATATACGTATTTCGGTATTATAGATATAATAACATATATTTGAAGATGTTATAAACAAGCAGGACAATTTATTACTGTATGTTTTGGCTTTTTTGTTTGTGAGTTTCCTAAGTATGTTTGTTATTTTTTTAATTTTTATTTTAGAATTACTCTTAGGTAATAGATTATAAAGGCTCTTGGTTACATAGAAAATAAAAACGAATATATTAAAATAGTATTTTTATTTACAAAATATTTACCTTAATTTGGGAAAATAATGGTTTATATAAAAATCCTCTAAATACGTTATATTCACTTCCCAATATGGATCTTTTTGAATTTCAACAATTATTATCTCTTTTAAGGTCCAAATATACAAAAAACATTTTTCTCTTTTTAAAATATATAGATTTCCCTGAACCTGATGGTAACAATTATGATTCTGAATCACTACCAGTTCATTTTTTTCGTTGTAGTAACAAATGAACTTATTATTTTTGAATTTTTCTAAAAGCAAATCATTGCGTAATGCACAATAGCATTGTCACTTACTAATCCATCTGGACTTGCCCCTAATATACCAGAATTCTATAACCAAATTCCTGTTGGCATTATATCAATTCCTAGGGATGATTTTAATGCATCCAGACCATCTTTTTCGTGAGTTTTCCACCACTGGATTGCTCTAGATTATCTACAATCATTAGAATATTAAATAATTATGCTAATAAACTTTAATTAAATGTTTTAGATGAACTAAATAGACCAAAGTAACACCTCAAAATAAAAGGTGTACAAGCGGAACTTAAAAAAAGAATTTAAGACAATAATTATAAGCTAGTTATCCTTACCTCACAAATATAAGTTTCGTCTTTCATACTAGCATGTACAACCCCTTAAAGAGTCATAAAATTAGTATAGAAATGCATACTTTTAATATGGCCCGAATCCACTGCGTTTTAACCTCTTTCTACCATTTTATTATTATTATCAAAGAAATGCATAATAGCAGACAGCTTAATAACATGATTCGATGTCATTTTTACTGAAAAAAGGAATTAAAAACTTATTTTTCACTCAAAACTTAAAACAATACAAATAAAAACATAACCTCAAAATAATTCTAAGGCATGTCTAGAAAAAGTCGAGCTCTCTTACCTTAAAATTTATGGTTTATATAAATATTAAACACCCAAAGAACCGATTTCTACAATTAATATATCTTATTTGATACAGGAAATATTAAAACTATTGATGTAAAAAAACCTTAATGGCAATTTACATACATTAAAAGTTTGTTTGGAAAGATAAAATGACAGATCCCGCCCTCTGACGTCACAGCTTTTTTAGTCCATTACGTTTGTTATAATCACATGATATACACTTACCTAAAGGAACATGCTATATAAGTGATTTAAGGCTTATGCTATGCACCTACGAAAAGGAAGTTTTTAAACACACGTACAATTTTATTAACCATTTGGAGTTTAAAAGCGATAGGAGTTAATGGTCGGTTAAATTAGGTCAAAATGATGCATTTTTATTTTTATTACCGATAAATTGCAATTTTCAAATATAAAAAAAATCGGAATATTTTTGGGGATGATTAATAGAAAAAAAATAAAAATTATTATACACTAGCTTTAGCCATACTTATAGAAAACTGAACCAATATAATATATCTCCAACAAATTAAAAACTACCTATTTAGGTAGGTTATTTAAATTAAAAGATATTTGAATTGCGCGCGCAACCACGCCACCTACAGTAATCTGTGCATGGTACGGTACTAAAAGTGAAGAGAAGTGATGAAGTGAATCAGACAGGTCAGTGGCCATTTTGGTTTTTGGCGTTTCGTTGTGTGTTATCGTTATCTACTGTTTGCTGTTTTATTTCTTGTGTTTATTTCTATATTTGCGTATTTTTAGTTCGGATTTTGTTTTTTTCAAAACTTTAAGACTTTTAATTTTGTGAAACCGGTTGTGTTACAGTTTAAGGTAAGAATAATTCTCTTTTTAATTATGATACCGACATTTTTTATTTATTTAACTATTAAGCATCTTATACCCAATTTAAGTGTTTTATTTTTATTTTAGATTTTAAAAAAGCCGTTCTAAGTGAACTTTCTCATTTGCATTTAAAAATAAATTCAATTGGCGAAAATGTTTCCTCCCTTGTTGAATTTTACAAAATTAGTGCAGGAAACCTTACACATTCAACCACGACGGCGTCCATCAATAAAATACTTCCAGTAAAATCTATAGGGGATTTAAACCAATTTGAGCAGTGGATGGGCGAAGAAACCAATTATAAATTAATGGTAATTAATTAAAAAAAATATATTAAATGAATTCCTGTAGTTCTGGGTAAAATTAAATAATGTAATTTTAAGGTTAACGAATTTAAGCGTATTGGAGGCCAATCCATATCACAGACGACAAGACGACTTCTTTATAGAGCCGTTACCAACAAGGTTGGAAATCTATATTCCTGGGATGGAGCTAAAAAAAAATTCCCATTAAAACGTCTTTTATTGGCTCGAGCAATACTTGGTAAGCTTTTAATACAAATTGTTTAGAAATATATGCCAAAACACTTTTTAATAAAGTTAATAAGTAAATAAATTCTTGTATTTCATGCAATTTTTTAAAGTTAGCATGAAGAGTATATTTACTTTAATATAAGGAAAATAATACTACGATACAAATTAAACAAATATATTTTTTAATTGTTTATATGATTATTTATTGTTTAGATGCAGTTAAACATCAATACCCTGCTTCAAAAGAGTCGGAGATAATCGATGTTATTCGAGGATGGCTGGTCAAGTCCAAGGAAAGGATTAAAAATGAAAAAAAACGACGAAAAGGAAGAGCCTTCTGTCATTGACGCAGATCCAAACGTCGATCCTGACATAGAATAATTTTTAGTTTTTTGCTTTATTTGTTCTGTTTTGTTAGTTTTTATTTATTATTATTAGTTATTTTAAGCTTTTTTATTAATTATTAACTTTTCTGGCGCCCTTGTAAGTAAGGAAGGTACCTATATGACTTTGTCACACTTTACACTATTGCGCCACCCTGTATGAGGTATGTGAGTTCCTGTTTATTTTTGTTCCTCTTTATTTTTGTTCCTGTTCCTGGCCGGTTTTACAATAGTGGTATAAACTAAGAGTAAGCCTACTCTCGGTATAGGATGTATTCTAGCGTTTTACAAAGCAGGTATAAGTTTAACAACGGAATAAAATTCTCGGATAGACTAGAATAAGCTATACCGTCGCCGAACAGACAGATAGGTCAGTTATTCTACGGATAACCTCAAGAAGTGATATAAAACATAAATAAAAGTATTGTTTCGTAGAATTATTTATCTTAGTTTCAATTTTATTTTTTAAGATTTTGTTGCTATTATGTTCCTCACGTATTTGTTGTATATTATTGTATTCATATCATAAAAGTTTAGTTCTTTAGTAACTAGAAATTATAAATATTTTTCATCCTCAATACATTTACAATATCCGTTTATTATGTTGTAAAAGCTTTGACCTTTTCGTAAAAAATCTTCTTCGGCTATTATTTTGTTTGAAAGAAACATCTGTAGCAATATAGTTAATTACCATGGGAATTTTACAAAATTTAAGTATTTACTTTTTACCCGCCCATTTTTCAATGAACAATCTATTGGTAAATTTCTGTAATATTTTGTCCACCACCCTAATATTCGCACTCCACTATTTCTCCTTGGAACATTGAGGCTCCAAAATATTCAGAAAGAAAAATCAATCATCACACCGTCGGCACCGAATCATCACCAAGTCAAGCATTACCATTTAGTTACCATCAAAGTACCAAATTACCAATCGTTATCATACCGATACCGCGAAATCAAACGTCTATCTTGATACGGCCAAAGTGAATTTTAATCAATTAGTTTTTTATCTTCATAAGTTTAGTGCATCGTTTACCTGTATATATTCATTAGAACTAATTAAATTATTAATATAGACAGTTAGATATTATCAATAAAAAACAAGTATGTCTGTTAAAAGCGAAAAAAGAACGCGTTGTAGCAATTTTAGTGCAACCGAAATGGAAGTACTGTTGGAATTAGTAGAAAAACATAAAAATATCATTGGTAAGTTAATGCTTTTTTATCTATATCAATATTATTATGCTTACTTCTTTATTTGGGGATCTTTTTGCCACTAAAACAAACTGATAAAATATATAAATCAATATTTTGAAAATGACCCTTGCTTATTAATCTTGATGAATATGTCAAATTTGTCAAGGGTCGTTTTTTAAAACTGAAAATGCCTAACAAAAATGCAAATAATATTTTCAAAAATCTTTCTTAGCTTTCGACAACCAGATGAGTTGTCGTTTTCAAACTTTATGCAAGTTTGTAATTTGGCAAAAAGAACCCCAAATAAAGAAGTGAATAGATGTTATTATGCCACAAAGAAGCTATAGAGAATATTTAAATATTATTATGCTTACTTGTTTTAATTTATAGAATGCAAGTTAACTGATGCTGTTACCAATAAAGAAAAAGAGCAGCGTTGGCAAACCCTCTGCCAACAATTTAATGCTGCCTCTGGAACTGGCAATACATCAAAAATGTTAAGAAACAAATGGGATGCCTGGAAAAAGAGCAGCAAAAAAGATCAAGCTGCTGTCAAGAATAGTTTATATAAAACTGGAGGGGGTCCTGGTACTAGTGACACTAAAAAATTGAGTGTGTGGACTGAAAGAGTTTTGGCAATACTTGGAGCCACAGGAACAGGGACTACTAACGAGTTTGATAGTGATGCAATAGGTAAATTTTTAGTTCTGATATAAATGTACTTGACTCATATTTATTACTTTTTAGAATTGGATAGCTCACATATTGAAGAGGAGGAAGATATGAATAAGCAAGCTCCAGCTTTTCAAGATTCATTGGCATATGGAAATTCGATTATTATAGAAAATACCATTCAAGAGATTGCTGCTCAAGAGACTCCTTGTACATCCCAAGAATCAAATGAGCAGCCAAATGAAGAATCAAATGAGCAGCCAAATGAAGAATCAAATGAGCAGCCAAATGGATCCTCTGATAAAAACGTGGGATAAAAGATTATTAAAATATCTTCAGTAAATTAAATCTTTTTTAATTTTAGTGTCAGTGGAACCAATGGAATCCTTCTGCTTTGAGAAAAAGGCCCCACCCCGTTCTCCAACAAGGGCCAAAGTTAGGTAAGTTAGATATTTCTCGAGTGATAAAAATTGCTAATTGCATCTTTAAACATCTTAGAATCTGGCAGTAGTTCCATCTCAACATATGCAGCAACGAAAAAAGGCAAGTTAACTAAAGCTAAAGGTAACTTGCATAGCTTACATAGTTGTATGCTGCAAAAGAAAATTGACCTGCTAGATTTACAAATGAGCTTGCTGCAAAAGGAGTATGATGAAAAAGAAAAGAGGAATGCTGAAAAACATATTTTAGAAATGAAAATTCTGGAAAAGAAATTAATCATTGATGATTCTTTATAAAATAAATTTTATATTTTACATTTAATTAAAACTAGTTGTAAGTAAATAATAAAGTTATAATTCTAACTTAAATGATTTGTTCATTTATACATAGGTACCTACCATATAAACAAATTAAAATATATTCAGACAAGCTTACTCTAAATTACAATAAATTTGAGAAATGATTGTTTATTTTCTTTATTTATATTTTAAAATAATAAATAAACGACAGCAAAAATTATCAATAATAAAAAATCAGATAAAATCCAAAAACAATCCAATAACTTTTCGTTTAGTTTTAAGGTTAACGAAGAAACACATCTGATATGACAGGACTGACAAGAGATCGATCGATTTATATGAACTACTTTCACGTTACTCCTAGAATTGCTATACCGGTGTAAAAAAGCATCGTAAAACCAACTAGTTTTATACTAGGTATAAATTCTGGTATAAATTTACTCCCAGAATAACTATACTGTTATTTATACCTAGTATAAATCTCTCTTGTAAAACCGGCCCTGTCGTTATTTGTTAGAATTTTTTTTTAGCTATAAATATTTACAATAAAGCCATTTTTTTAACAAGCCCCATTTTTCATTTATTCTTTTCTAAAGAAGCATTTTAGTGTAATATTCTATGCAGGTTCTACAAAAGTGCTAGTCACATTAATTGAACGTCACAGGAACATGATTTTTATGTGAATAGAACATGATTTACCTACCTACATATCACGTCCTATGCACACAATAAGGATGTGCTTTATTATATAAAAATAATGTGCAAAAAACCTGCTTTGTTACTACTTAAATATATCATGTGTAAAGAATATGAAAAGAAGCTGACAAGAATATACCTGGTCACATTCTATTCACTTGTTATTCATATGTAGGTGTGTCCCTGTAATACATTCTTTACGTATGCGTTTCACATTCCCAATGCTATTCTCGCACATCCTAAGAACATGCCGCATTAATGAGGCATGTTCTTTGCACGTGATAATCTCCTAAAATTGTTATGTGGGTTGTGATTTTATACTCAGTAAGTTATCCGAAACCTTATAAAAAAAGAAATTTGGATCGGAAATTTAGTGCAAAGTTAAATGCTATATATTTTTACTGACCTATTACTTCAACACTCCTTTCAATAGCCAAAAGGGCTAACGAAGACAATAACCTCTCCTGGCCAATAGAGTTTCTGGTAGGTACCTATATGTTTTTAACCGCCGCACTTTTACCAAATGCCGAGTTCATCGGAATCGTATAATTCAAACGAAAAAGTTCCAATAGCATAGGGAACACACTTTTTAACGTTTTTTTACAAAAACGTCAGCTCTTTCTTGAATACTTTTGTTTCTTGATTCTTCCATTCTAGTAAAACATTTCAGATCAGACAGAAGAAGTTTATTGTCTAAACTATAGTATTTACACACATACTGTACACTGGCTGTGTCTATATTACTTCCACCTAGAACTTTGCTTAAGTGGTTAAGCAGATCTAGGTTGTTTTCTTGAAGCCTGGCCTCTATCTCCTCTTTTAAAATATCAATAACTGGCAGAGGATTGTAACTTTGTAGTACTGCTGTACATATTCAAAGGGAGCTTTACTCCCACCCCCAATTTTTGATGGAATTGTGCCCTTTCTTGGCAACTTGGTAGCTCTAAATCCGCACTTGTCAGCAATTTGTGTGCAGTGATTGAACAGCTTTGTGAAAAACTCATCTATTTTGAAGGATTGCAATACTTTAAGTGTGCTGGTTTTTACAGATTTCACAACTTCATAGGTCACACTGCTTGACTGAAGGGTCTTTGATAGTATGTCACATTGTGCTAGAACTCTCCTGAGTAATAGCAGGTCAAATAAAAAGTTGAAGTCCTCCATATTTTTCAACAAAGCATTGGCTTGTTCACCACTGTCAGGTTCTGTTTCAGCTAAAGTTAAAAAGTTCCCTGTTGGTAGACTTGTATTTTTCAGTTTTAAGAATTTGTAAATTACCTATTGAGACTTTTACTTCAAAAATTTTGGGGTGGCAAAATACTGGGCTCCACAATTCTGGGGTGGCAACTGCCACCCCTTGCCACCCCCGAATGACGCCTATGTACATTGACTATTAGTTTTAATTACCGCCCTTAGTCGATTTGGCATGATGTAGAACAATTTTTTTGTCACTTCCACTGGAATTTTTTCCCATTTTTCCATAATTTTAGTTTGGAGAGCTTCGTTGCTTGAATCATTATATTTCCGTATGCTATGCGGCGCTTTAATTCCTCCCATAAGTGCTCTATAGGATTAATATTAATCCTATAGAGAACTTATGGTATGACTTAAATCTCCAAATATATATATCTGGAGATTTTGGTGGTGTGTGCAACTGTAGACGGATTTTATGGATCACCCATTGACGAATTTTTTGCGCAGTATGTTTGGGATCGTTGTTTTAAAATGACAAACAAATATGATAATCCATTAATAAAAGATAGCGCTTTAGATTTTTTTTCAGATATGAGAGGTTTCTTCCATTAAATTCAGCCCTATACAAACAATTTCTGGCAGTTTACAGATTGATAAATTTTGAAAATTCTTTAGCAATTTCTCTGGTAAGTTTTAGAGCACTTACTATTGGATCGTATGCTAATTTTTTTAAACTGATAATTTTTTGGGAAGCCCAGTGCGTTATTTTACTTTGAGGGATCCAGTTGTTGTATAATGAACTGGACAGTTAAGTATAGCTTACCAATAATTTCGCCAATTTTTCTGAGTAATTTGTTCTGCTTCAACAAATCTATTTTTTGTACCGGATATTTAATTACCCGATATATTTTATTCATTTTTACGTAATTTAGATGCTATTAATACCAAGTGGTAATTATGAACTGATGATTGCATTGATGTTGCCCGTTGATGACACACGCATACTTGATAAACGCCTATGAAAATCCCATGACTTGCTACTTATAATAAACTATAGCAGACTACAACGAAAATTAATATACAAAATGTATGGAAAAATAATAGAAAAACCAATGACTTGTAAACCTTTGATTCTACATGCAATAATTATTTAATTATAGTTATTATCCTGACAAGTGCGGAAAGTTATACTTTCCCGCACGCGAACTGCCAATGCCCGAACGACGCGAAGCGGAGTTCGGGCAAGCAGTTTAAGTAATTGATTCGTGTTTAATTATTTTGATATAACAGGTTAATAGAAGTGTAAAAAGCAAACAACTCTATTGCAAAATTATATATAAACTAGCAGCCCGCCCCGGCTTTGCACGGGGATTAGAGAAAAATAACAAAAGCCATTAAATTTATTGGGTCAACGCTTCCCTGTAAACAATATTACATGTTGTTTTATTTTCTGGCAGCAAAATAAATTGATTTTCAGGTGCTCCGACCCGCCTTAGGCGGTTGGCCATGAGGATAACCGATCCCTACTAATTGGAGGGTTTGACGTTGAGACTTATTAGTAGTAAAAGCGAAAGATGTTTTGATAGGAAATTGAAGCGGTTTAAATGGATTTGGTAGATCAGTTGGGATCATCGGTATCTTCAGTGTATGAACTAATTGTCCTTTAATTCCTTTATAAGTAGCCTCGTCCCATTGCACATGCTAAATTCGTGATATCTGTCGTGATTATGAAATAAGTTATTTTGATAAGGATTAATACCAGGATAAAAACTTTTAAAAACTTAAAAAATAGTTATTGTGACGTAACTATAACAGTTAGACATATGCTGTCGCGGCATTTTTTGTAGATATTTATATATTCTTCGAAATCGTAGTACATTATTTTATTCTATAATCAATAGTATTCTCAGCGCACGCGATGTAAGGATTTTAAGGTCATTTTTGGTTACATTAATGGCATTTTAGTAAGGATCCCTATTTTCTTTTTAAAACGAAACATAGCCTATGTCACTCGGGAATAGTGTAGCTTGCCAACGGTGAAAGAATTTTTGAAATCGGTCCAGTAGTTTCGAAGCCTATTCATTTCAAAAAACAAACAAACAAACCAACAAACAAAAAATTAAACCTTTCCTCTTTATAATATTAGTATAGATATAGAAGTATTCTTAGCGTACGCGATGTAAGGATTTTAAGGTCATTTTTGGTTACATTAATGGCATTTTAGTAAGGATCCCTATTTTTTTTGAAAACGAAACATACCTAGCCTATGTCACTCGGGAATAGTGTAGCTTGCCAACGGTGAAGAAATTTTTGAAATCGGTCCAGTAGTTTCGGAGCCTATTCATTTCAAACAAACAAACAAACAAAAAATCAAACCTTTCCTCTTTATAATATTAGTGTAGATGTCTCATATTACAAAAATTACTTAAAATATAGTTGGACGAATCTTTACTATTTATGCTGCACAAACGAATTTACAAACGAATTAACTATACTAGCCAAAACAAACGAGTGACAAGTCGCCGAAAGTTTGTAGAGCCATATAGGAATGTTAGCTACCTAAATATTTTCTTGAACGGAGTCAAACATTTTAATTTGTATTTTTAATACTCAGGCCTTTATTACCCGGCACGCCTTATTACCCTTAGGTATTATAATAATTAGATAATATAACGTTAATTTGAAATGTAGCAATTTAAAATAAATATCTTGTTTAATTAATCGATTTTAAAATAGTATATTGTAATACAATAGCGAAGCGGTGAGTTTCGCAAAGAACGAGTACTACAAACCGTCATTGTAATTCGAGTGTTACATACTATTTTTTATAATGAACTTTTAAAAGTATAAAAAAATAAATAAAATGAGAGTTTTTGAAATATTTATAGTCGATTCAGATAGAAGTGTCATCAAGTGGGCTGTGTACGTGTGAGATCATCTTTAACTTTATTAGTAGATTCAATGGAAACAGAACTTTAGTTAGGGAATTATGTGTCATCGCGATGTGTCAAAATGTTTAAAGTTATATTGAGCATATGTAGCAATCTGATCACAAGCTGGCTAATATTGCGATTCAAATTTCACTAAACGTGGGTGCTGCCACTACAAATTTGAATTTTCCAGAGACTACTTGATGACACTTCTATTTGAATCAACTATATTTATGTTGGCAATCTTGACACTTTTGACACTTGTTAGTTTTAATGATTTTAAATTTGAATGTTTGTCAAATTTGTATAAAATATTCCGAATTTAGCAGTAACGCTGAAAATGTAGTTAATAATTTACTGCAACATACTTCTTGATTTACTACCTGATCTCTTTCGATGACAATCAGTGCAGTGCAACCAATTGTGTAAAACAAAAAGTTACTAAAAACAGTGTTACAATGAATCTATTTCGATACTGTTTTTAGTGTCGAAATAGAAACTTTGTGAACGTGAATTATAAAAAAATATTTTTGTTTATGAAAAGATGTTATTTAATATTTAAATATTCCACATAATTAAAATTATATTACAACATATTGATTGACTGCATAAATGTAGAGAAATCATAATTTTAGATATTTAATTAATTTAATTGACTAATTTAAAACCTGCAAATCAGCATTATTTACATATTTGTAAGTTTAAAATACATTGCTTAATTTTAGATTATCTTCTATTTTTTATATCTGAGGTTATTATCATTCTAAAAAGAAAGAAAAAAGTTTTCAAAAAACAAGTGATCAATACTAGATATTAAATTTTTTTAAAGGGATTATAAAGATTAATAGTCTATATCTATATATTTAAACTGTCTTAAAAAAATGGAACCAAATAGGCATCTGATTTCGATTTTCTTAAATTCGGCTCCAATAGTTTAAATCTTTGTAAAAGATTTGAGTTACTAACATTTTAAATCTAGATTTAATGGCTAAGATTAAAATAGAGGGTAATTTGCCATTGGAGCCGAAAACAGATGCCTATTTGCTTTAAATTTTTTTTAAAAAATATAGATTTTATTTCTGGCTTTTTAGTGCATTTTTTTTTGAAAGCGGTTCAATTTTTTTCAAAAAGTTTTTAGTCTAAGATCCCGATAGAGAACGACCTTCACCGAGCTGGTGAAGATGACACAACATAACAGCTGAGATTTGAATTTTTTTCAATAATTTCAATTGATTTTAATTTGTCAGTATATATCTATAGATACATTAATTATATAAAATAAATAAATAATAAAAATGTTTATTCAAAGAAAGATACAATACATACAATGGAAATACATTAAGATCATTATAATTTCCTATAAATAAACACAAATACCACTTGAAGCAGAAATGCTTGTGCAGTGGTTAATTGGTTTCACGTATAATGCAGAAAATAACCTAAGTATACACTATCCTTTCACAATCAATACAAATTTTTATTACTTATGAATAATAAGACAACAAAAAAGAAAAAAAAAACAATGAATATTCCATTTTTATATTATTAGAAAAAAAAAACTGAATTTCAAAAACTAGAAGAAAATTGTATCATCCCTACATTCTGTTTATAAAAAAATAACATACCAACAAATGAGAAAAAAAAAAACACAATGAGTCCAATTATTTAACACTTATTTTATTTTCTAATGTCAGTTAAATCATGAATTACTCCAAGAGGCGTTTCTGTAATATATTTTTTTATTTTGATTTTGAATTGTTTTATATTTTCAACATTCTGAATATAAAACGGTAAAATATTAAATAACCTAGGTCCTAGGTATGTGAAGCAACGCTGTCCAATTGTTTTTTCACTTTTCGGGGGTATTGCTTTATTCCTGTTTCTAGTGGAATATTCATGTAAAGGAAACTGTAGTGTATGACTATTTTTATATTGGTATACGGTAACCGCCTTAAAAATAGAGCTGCCTAATATCAAAAATATTAGTTTCCTTGTAAAGTAATTCCGAAGAGTAAAGCTTGGGTTTGCGATAAATTGATTTTAAAATTTTTCTTTGGACGACATTTAGTTGTTCCAAATGATTGCCATACGCCCCACCCCACCTAAGAATCCCATAGGATAATCTGGATTCTACTAAGGCAAAGTACAAAGTTTTTAAGAGGGGCTGTTCTAGTATATTGCTTAAGTATTTAAATTTATATAGTAAACTCCGAAGGTTTTTTGTCACATTCGCAATATGTAGGTTCCATTTTAAATGCCTATCGATTGTAATTCCCAAATACTTTACAGAATGAGCAGACAGAATATGTTGATCGGTACGTCCTTCATTGGATATTGTTAGTGCTTCGTAGTTAGGCAGACTGGTTTTGTAAGATCCAAAAGGCAGAAAGAACGTTTTTGTAAAATTAACAGTTAGTTGTTTGTGTGCAAACCAATCAAAACAATTTTTTAAATCATCTTCAGCCAATAATTTTAGGTTCTCCCAATTATCTGCAGTATACAGAACAGCTGTGTCATCTGCGTAACTAATAATTTTACCTTTTAATTTCAAAGACAGTAAATTATTAACATAAATTATAAACAATATATAGAGCAAATTGCTTTAATTTATTTCTATAACCTTCTTATTAACTAAAGATTTAATGTAACAAAATATATACACATATATATTCAATTGATTGAAAAAAAAAATAAAACTAATCCTTTATTTTAATATAAAACTATTTCAAAATAATGCTCAGAATGTACGCGTCTATCGCTATCCTTCTTGTCTTCAAGAGCAGAGAGCAGAGAGCTCTCTCTCTTTAAAAGACCGGGATACAAACGCTGTTATGTTGTGTCCGCTTTTATCGCATGGGACGATTGGTAGGGACCTCTCAGTTGCACAAAAAAAAATTAAAAATTAATTTAAAATATCCTGGACTGAAATCCGATAGGCAACATGCAATATATTTTTTGATACATTAAATTACATAAAAAATATGTTTGGTCCTTTAACCAGCTCGGTGAAGGTCGTTCTCTATCGGGATTCTATACTATTTCATTTTATCCTTTTTAGTTGCTACTCTGCTTTGTCAAATGTAGGTACAAATTCATGATGTACTATCTTCAAAACGTTCCGAATATCGTACAAGAGCTACTGAGTTCAATCCCCAACAATCCCAACAAGTATCAATATGACTTTTTGGAGACATAGGTTAATTCTCTAACACCTAGAGAAACATCGTGATGAAACGTGGACATGGTTAAAGATTCTTTCACGTCACCCCCTGGGGCTAGTGACCAATAAAAAAGACGCTTTTCCCGACCCTAACAGCATGTGGTTGTGTGTACTCACGATTTTACAATCTATAGTTTAAATTTAACAAATATATGTGTTTAATTTTTTATAATTAAAAATAAATAAATATCAGAAACGTAAAGATAATTTTTTTCTGATTTTAACCATATATAATACTTACGCAAAATTTTAAAGTTTACAGACTAGACACCAAAATATTCTACATTAAAATGAGAAAAGAACAACATTCATAATAACATAAAATACCTCTAGCACCTGTTAACTTCAAAATTTTGCGTAACTATTATATATGGTTGAAATAAAAAAAAATGTGCGTACAAACATATGCTGTTAGGATCGGGAAAAAGGTCTCTCCTATTGGTCTTTTTTTGGCCTCCCACTGGGCCCAGGTAAGGGGTGACGTGAAAGACTCTTTAACCGTGGACTTAATTGTCTGTCACCCACAGTGATTTTGATTAAATGCTCATTTCTTCTTATTAAGAGAAGAAGACTTTGGTTTAGAGTGGGAGAGTAACGTGCTAATTATTATGTTTTACGTTATGCATCAATATTAACATATTGTAACGAGCGAGAACCCCTTAGTACGCCCCTGTCGCTCTCCAGGTAAACAACGCGCTTATTCTCGAACAGAACAAACGAGAGACTTCCTTCACTATGCAGACGTTCTAGAAATTGTTACCGAAGGACGTTCTGGAAGCTGTGGACTGGTATATAAGCGGAGAGCCACGACCCACAAGGAGGGGTTAAAATTTAATAGCGACAGTCTAAATAGTTGAGCGAACTACGAAGTGAAAATAAATAGTGAATATAAATCGAAGTTAATTGTTGTACATAAATTAGTGTGTTATAGTTAGTTTAGTTATAATTTGTTTAGTTCGTAGTGTGTAAATAAATTAGACATTTTCGTTCAGCAGTGATTTTATTTTGAACCCCTAGAACGTAACAATTGGTGTCAGGTGTGGGGTAAATTGAACTGCTGTGTTAATTGTGGACTTCATTAGTGAATATTTTGTATGCCAGTTACGAGATCACAGACGAAGAAAATGGATCAGGCGACAATGGAATTTTTCAAGCAAGCCCTTGAAAAAATGGAGAATAAAATGGAAGAAAATACTAGAAAGATAATGGAAGAAAACACTAAAAAAATGGAAGATAATTTGGGAGATAAATTGACATTGATTGAAAATGAGTTGAAGAATAATTACTCCAAGCTGGAAAATGAGATTGGAAGCGTAAAAGACAGGGTTGGAAACATTGAAGGCAGATTGGTTAATATGGAGGAAGAAATGCAGGTAAAATTGGAAGAACAGGTGAAAACCATGGAAGAGCGTTTGAGCAAGAACTTCAACAAATATTGTTCTGTTAAGCTGGGAGAACGGGGTGAGCCAGGGCGAACAAAGATCAAACCTCCAACTTTTGATGGCAAAATACCCTGGAGCACATATCATAAACAATTTGAAGCAGCAGCCAACGCCAACTGCTGGGACGATGAAGAGAAAGCAACTGCCTTAATTGTTGCATTAAGAGGAGACGCACTGAATATCCTTCAGACCATTCCTGCAAGTCAACAAGGTGATTATAAGGCTCTGACAAGTAGACTGCAAATGAGATATGGTGATGCACATCTCCAACAAGTGTATCACGCACAAATCAAGAGTCGCCATCAGAAGAGTGCAGAAACCTTGCAGGAATTCGAAGCAGACATAGCAAGGTTGGTAAGGCTGGCCTATCCTTCAGCACCGGACAGCTTCCTAGAACAACTTGCTGTCCAGACCTTCGTCGATGGGTTGAGAGACACGGAGACTCAGCAGACGTTGCGGTTGGCTCGACCCAAAACTCTAGATGACGCCCTGGCCCATGCCCTAGAATTTGAAGCTGCTAAACAAGCTTCTCACAGAGGACAGAGCAAAGTGAGACAGCTTGATGATTCACCAGTCTGCGACGATAGAATTGAGGAAGTAATTCGCCGAGTTCTCCAGGAGAAACGTAATGGTGGACCAAGATGCTGGAACTGCGGCGAAAGAGGACACATTCGGCGTAACTGCAAGAAGCCGTTTAAACCACAACGCCAAGAACAGGAAAACTAAAGCGGGTTGGCAAGAAGGGGCATAAACCGACCCGCCACGACAATGCCCCTGAGGTTATAATTCAGGCCATCTCTTCAAGTGTTTATGTCGACGGTAAAATTAATGGGAGGTCTGTAAAAATGTTAGTCGACACTGGCGCAACCCGAACTATAGTTAAGCCGAGTGTAGTTGAAGGAAATGGAAAAACCTTACCAGCGATGGTTCGTTTACGGACTGCAACTGGAGAAGACGTGCCAACACATGGAAAGAAGAGGATCGTCATCAACATTGGGGACAGGTCTCTCGAACATGAGGTGCTGGTGGCAGATATCATGGAGGAAGTCATCTTGGGAATGGATGTCATTAAGGGTTATGGCTTCCAGATGGATATGAGAAACGATGTTCTGAGGATCGGAAGTCTGGAAATTCCATTCCTGGGATGTGAAGATATCACGACTCGAGTCTTACTCAGCGAAGATGTTCACCTACGTGGACAGGCGGAAACCATAGTGAAGGGGTATTTAGATAGAGACCTTCGAGATAGCTGTATAAGACTCATCGAACCAGCCAGTGAGAGTAACCTCGGGAAAGGACTGTTAGTCGGAAAAACCTTGGTGAGAGGCGGAAACGAAGTTCCTGTGAGAATGTTGAACACCAACATGTACCCTGTGATCTTGAAGAAAGGTACGATCCTGGGAGAAAGCTGTTCTGTGCTTTGTGTGACAGGAAGCGTTCAGGATGTGAAGAACCCGCTACCAAGAAGCGAGAAGAGTTCGAAAAAATTATTTGAGACATTGGCTTCTTCCTGCACAGAACTTGCACCAGAACATATTAGCAAGGTGAAGAAACTGATTCATGAATACAGTGACGTTTTTGCTATGGACAACACTCAGATGGGTAGGACGAATGTTGTGAAGCATTCTATCAATACCGGAAGTTCAGATCCCATTCGCCAACAACCGCGAAGGCTTCCCATAGCAAAGAGAGAAGAAGCAGAAAATATAATCAAGGACATGCACGAACAAGGAATAATAGAGCAATCTGATAGTCCTTGGTCATCACCTGTGGTTTTGGTGAAGAAGAAAGATGGCAGCACCAGATTTTGTGTCGACTATCGTCGTTTGAACGACGTCACCAAGAAGGATTGCTACCCCATTCCAAGGATTGACGACACTTTGGACACGCTTTCTGGCTCGAAATGGTTCTCCACGCTGGATTTGAAGAGTGGGTATTGGCAGGTGGAATTAGATCCCAAAGACAAAGAGAAAACAGCTTTTACTATTGGGACAGGATTGTGGCAGTTCACAGTAATGCCATTTGGCCTCTGTAACGCACCTGCAACTTTCGAGCGATTAATGGAAACCATTCTTCGAGGATTGTCATGGAAGTCGTGCCTAGTTTATTTGGACGATGTCATAGTATTTGGCCGGACATTTGACGAACACCTGGAAAATTTAAGAGAAGTCCTTGAAAGGCTACGCACTGCAAATTTAAGACTCAGTCCAAAGAAATGCCACCTCTTCAGGAAAGAAGTGAAATATCTAGGACATGTAGTATCTGCAGATGGCATTAGTGCTGACCCAGACAAAGTCAAGGTTGTACGAGAATGGCCAGTACCACAGGACAAGCACCAAGTAAGGAGTTTTCTTGGCTTGTGCACATACTACAGGAAGTTCGTCTTTGGATTTGCTGACATCGCGAAGCCTCTAACAAGACTGACGGAAGATGGAAGGGACTTCAAATGGGATACCGAATGCGAGGATGCTTTCAATCGACTAAAGCAAGCACTAACAACAGCTCCTATATTAAGTTATCCTCAGACCAGTGGAAGGTTTATATTGGACACGGACGCAAGCAACACGGCCATAGGAGGCATATTATCTCAAATTCAGAATGGCCAAGAGAAAGTTATAGGATATTTCAGCAAGGTCCTGTCGAAGCCTGAGCGTAACTATTGTGTTACGAGGAGAGAACTTCTCGCCGCAGTCAAGTCCATGGAACATTTTTATAAATACTTGTACGGTCGCGAATTCCTTCTAAGAACAGATCATGCTGCTCTGAAGTGGCTTCTACAATTCAAGAACCCAGAAGGTCAGGTTGCGAGATGGATAGAAAGGCTGCAGGAATATCATTTTTCTGTGGAACACCGGGCCGGGAAGTCACATGGGAACGCTGACGCATTATCTAGAAGACCTTGTCCTTCTGACTGCAAACACTGCAGCAAAGCAGAAGAGAAGGAATTCTGTTTAAGAACAACCGTCGTGGAACTAGATTGGCTGCCAGAATCCCTGAAGCGAGACCAAAAAGGTGACACCGAACTAAAGATGTTGCTTGACTGGAAAGAAAAAGGACAGAGACCAAGATGGGAAGAAGTGAGTCACCTGAGTCCTAGGGTTAAGTCCTACTGGGCGCAGTGGGACTCCATCATTTTAGAGGATGGATTGTTGAAGAGGTCCGTCGAGAATGACGAGGGTACTGCAGCTAGGACTCAGCTGATAATTCCTCGGAGTCGGACGACAGAAGTATTGGAGAAACTTCATAATGGAACCTCCGGTGGACACTTTGGCATCAAGAAAACGTTGGAAAAGATCAGAGAACGTTTTTACTGGGTCAACTGCAAAGAAGACGTCAAGGACTGGTGCCGAAAATGTAGACTTTGTGCTTCAACGAATGGCCCAAGAGGAAAACGACGAGCGCCAATGAATCAGTATAACGTAGGCAGTCCCATGGAAAGAGTTGCTATAGACATCGCAGGCCCATTCCCAGAGACCGACGATGGGAACAAGTACATATTGGTGGCGTCGGATTACTTTACCAAATGGGTTGAAGCACATGCCATCCCAAACCAAGAGGCCTCGACAGTGGCAGACGTGCTGATAAAAGAGATGTTTAGTCGGTTTGGAGTGCCACTGGAGCTACATTCTGATCAGGGACGAAATTTCGAGTCTGGCCTATTCCAGAGCATTTGTGAAATACTCGGAGTCAAGAAGACCAGGACAACGCCTCTTCACCCACAGTCAGATGGCCTAGTCGAAAGAATAAATAAAACTGTGGGAAAATATTTGGCTAAAGTGGTCTCTGACCATCAAAGAGACTGGGACCGGTACCTTCATCTGTTCACCATGGCCTATAGATCAGCCGTGCAAGAGTCTACTAGAGAGACACCAGCTTGTGTCATGTTCGGCCGGGAAATAAGATTACCCTGTGACCTAGAGTTTGGATGTAAGCCCGGAAAAGAGATCGCTGGTGAGGACTACGTGAGCACATTGAGGGGCAGGCTACACTACATTCATGAGAAGGTCCGGCAAAACATACAAATTGCTAGTGACCGAATGAAGACCCGCTATGACAGCAAAGCTACAGAAGGTGGTTTCAACGCTGGAGATTTGGTCTGGCTGTACAACCCCCAGAAGAAGAGAGGATTATCACCTAAGCTACAGAGGAATTGGGAGGGTCCATACCGAGTGGTAAAGAGGATCAATGATGTAGTGTACCGTATACAAAAACTACCAAGGGGCAAGAGGCGCGTGGTCCATGTAAATCGGTTGGCGAAATACGAGGCGGACTACGACGAACAAGACGAGACCCATCTGAGAAGGACGACCAGCCCAGAGCATGTTGAGATGAGTTTCGACCAGTTCATGGAGAACTATGGTGGAACTGGGAAGGCACGATTCGGAGTTACCACCGAGCAGAAGCAGGACCTCTTCTCTGTGCCTGGAGATTATTCCCTAGCCCATTGTGTCGCCGAAGATCTGCGTATGTCCAGGGGAATAGCATTAGTCTTCAGGAAGAAGTTTGGCCGTGTATCTGAGCTCTCCAGACAACAGCCCCATCCCGGAAAAATTCTAAGTCTCACTGACGGTCATCGTCACCTCTTCTACATGGTGACTAAGAGGTTTTCCGATCACAAGCCTAGCTATAGAAGTATGTGGAATACCTTGCTGAACCTAAGAAACGAACTCACTAGGTTGGAAGTGAAGAAGCTGGCCGTGCCTAAGTTGGGTTGTGGTCTAGATCAACTCAACTGGAGAGTCGTCCGGAACATGCTCGAGGTGCTTTTCCATAAGACAGGAATAGAGATACTCGTGTGCATTTTCAACCCGAGCGGAAACACAATGAAGGAGAAGACTGTGGATTGCTATTTCGAAAAGCAAGGGAGCTGCAGAATGGGAGATGCCTGTAGGTTCAGACATACCAACCAAGGTGTTCGGGGACCGAACGTCTTAAGGAGGGGACAGTGTAACGAGCGAGAACCCCTTAGTACGCCCCTGTCGCTCTCCAGGTAAACAACGCGCTTATTCTCGAACAGAACAAACGAGAGACTTCCTTCACTATGCAGACGTTCTAGAAATTGTTACCGAAGGACGTTCTGGAAGCTGTGGACTGGTATATAAGCGGAGAGCCACGACCCACAAGGAGGAGTTAAAATTTAATAGCGACAGTCTAAATAGTTGAGCGAACTACGAAGTGAAAATAAATAGTGAATATAAATCGAAGTTAATTGTTGTACATAAATTAGTGTGTTATAGTTAGTTTAGTTATAATTTGTTTAGTTCGTAGTGTGTAAATAAATTAGACATTTTCGTTCAGCAGTGATTTTATTTTGAACCCCTAGAACGTAACAATATTAACTTAACTGTAGTGTTTATTTTGTTGATTTTAGTGGTATTCCCTGGAATATCTTCCTCTTTAATGACCAGAACTTAACCAAAATTTTATAGGATCACACGGACACTCTAGTCTTTTGAATGCAAAAAGGATTATAAATACCGAAGATATTCGGTAAGATACATAAAAAAAATATGGTCGAATTGAGAACCTTCTTCTTTTTTGAAGTCGGTTTAAAATTTCACAATTATAAAGATGACAGCTAAATTTTATTTTGTCTATGGTTAAGTATGGTTGAAAATTTGACATGTGCGTGGGCCAAGGTCATTTGAGTCACTACGCACTGTTAATGGTACAATATTCCCAACATACAAGTGAAGAACTCAATTTACGAGAAAACGATACTCATTGGGATACGACAATTATTATCTCTGCATCTCTAAATCATATACGCACATTATTGGCTATCATCATTTCGACATGCTTTCGATCCCATCTTACCTGTGGCACAAATACAATGATAATATGTCCAAAGGAAGTTTATGATACATTGATGAAGGCAATTGATGATGGAAATCATGCTTTCTATTTTCTGGATGCCCCTGGTGGAACTGGTAAGACATTCCTCATATAAGTAGTTTTAGCCACTGTTTGTGCGAAATTCAACATTGCAGTTGCAATTGATTCTTCTGGAATAGTAGCCACATGTTTAAAAGGATGCCGTACGGCTCATTCAGAATTAATATTTTTTCATTAAATCTTTAAACTATTAAAGAACTAACATGTAATACTGCAAAAAAAACAATGGACAAGGCATCGAAAATCATCATCTGGAACGAATGCATAATGGTGCATAACCGTGCATTAGAATCACTTAACCGAACATTGAAAGATCCACGCAACGACTTGATGTTATGGAGGCGCAATGATTTTACTCTTAAACACTCCCATTAATTCCAAGATCAACGGCTGTTGACGAAATAAACGCTTGCCTTAAACCATCGAATCTATGGCGCTATGTGAAACAACTTTAGATGACAAAAAACACCTACCGAATGACACATCTGCTGAAGATTTCTCTGAGCAATTCTTAACTATCGGTAATGGTCAAGTACCCGTCGATAAATCAAATGAATTGATTTATTTTCTCATAATTTCTGTAACTTTGTCTTATTGAAAGACGAACTTATCAACAAATTATTTCCAAACATAATTTGAAATTACTAAAATAATGAATGGGCGAGTACTTTTAGTGGATAAAAATAAATATGTAGATGATCTAATAGTAGTTTACGTAACAAGTCCTGAAAGTGGTCTTTTACTGGACGAGTAGTCAAATTGCAGGGCGAGCCATAGGCGAGCCCTGCAAGCCTGCGAGTCCAGTGAAAGCACTTTTGGGACGTATTACGTACAATATTTTTTTTTAAAACGGGCATTGTTGTACCATAAAC
Source organism: Altica lythri (assembly GCA_964028335.1). NCBI lineage: Eukaryota > Metazoa > Arthropoda > Insecta > Coleoptera > Chrysomelidae > Altica > Altica lythri. The sequence goes on along the minus strand of OZ034803.1, from coordinate 19,738,938 downwards.
TTCATATTATTCAGTTTACATTTTTATAACAAGAACTCTTTATTAACTAATTTTAACATTTTTTTTTAACAAACCTTTCTTGGGTGGCCGCCTTAACAATTTCATCTGGTATAATTTCATCTTCCATTAGTTCACAATCAGATGCATTATTTTAAATATCCATTTTATAATAAATTTCACGTTTTCAACTAAACGTCAAAATATGTCAAGTTATTTTATAGTTTTAAGTATATAAAAAACTCGGTTACCATAGAATTGACCGCTATCTTAGACTAACTATTTTATTGTAAATGAGTCCGGTAAAAGCTTTTACCGGACTCATTTTTATTTTCTGGCCTTGTCCGACAAAATGAGATTTTCTGACCTAAAAATAAACCGGATAGTATTAATTTCTGTCCGGCTTTAAAAAAAAATACATTATTTAGAATGAGATCATTAGACAAAGTATTTATTCATATCTATTAACTATATAATAAAAAAGATGAAGCCACAAACTATCCAAGCCTAGCATAACACCGCACAATTTACGCCTAAAGATTATCTCCGTAGTAATTAATAAACTTTTATTAACATTTATCACAGAATCTTGTAAAGTATACATATGAAAAGGGCTCCACGAAGTTTCAAATTTTTAGGCCAATTATTTATACCTTTTATCCCATTGTTTATGTCAACAGAGATTAGGAAAAAATTTGTTAGATAACAATTAAATAACTTTTTGAAAAACAGTGATAAAATGTTTTTTCCAACTGATTTAGATTCTTTCAAGTGTTAGGAAAATACGCCAGTAAAAATAGCCGTTTTTTTGGGTCAACTTTGCACTAAATTTCCGATCCAAAATTTTTTTAACTTCCCGCTAAAAAAAATTAAATTTTTTTTTTAAATCGGGAAGTTATTGGTTTCACCCCGTTTTTCGAAAATCGTGTTTTCATTGGATCTCAACGTTTTGCGGTCTTAGGAACCTTCCCTGACTATTTTTACGAGGGTGTCCGATCGGAATGAAATAAAAAGCATTCCAAAGAGTTCCATCTAATTTAGATTCCCTGTAAGTTTGAACCGATTCGAGCCGGTAGATTTCGAGAAATTTCAAAATAACCGAAAAAAACAATTGGTAAAAATAATGTTTTTTGGGCATATCTTTTTGGCTATTGCATCGATCAATTTCATAATCTAATCAGCTCTCAAGCTTAAAAAGCCACGTCGAATGCCGTTTTGCAAATTAAAATCGGTTGATTCGTTCGTGAGATATCGTTGTCGAAAAATTTCAAAAAAAGTGTTTTTTTTTTCAATAACTTAGATATTTTTTGACAAACCGATTTTGCACTCCCGGTAACGTTTTTAGGTCTCAAAAAACTGCGTCGAATGCCATCTTGAACATCAAAATCGTAACGCGTTAAAAAGTTATGGCTTTTTAAACATTTCAAAAAAAGTCAAAAACGTCAAAATACGTCACGTAACTATAGCTTTGCGGTTAAAACTAGCGGGAAGTTGCAAGGATGGCCTTTAAGGTCAACCTCTTTTCGAATTTTTTTATAAGATTTGGGATCACTTACTGGGCATAAAATCACAAAATGCTGACAGATCCAGGTTACGCTAGAGGCGTCATCTTGAAAAAACGTTTTCGTCGATATCACGGAAACTAAGCACTTAAGAGCAAAAGTCATAAACACCTTTATTATAGAAAATAAAATTTCGCATCTTTTGTTTCCAGTAAACTTTTTTGTAAAACCTACAGTTTACGATTTATGGCCCATTTAATGAACCGGTTTCTCGATCGCGGCCAAATACTCTTGAAATATTAGGTTAATCAATAATATGCATCAATTCATTTTTTAAGATCAGTTTATTCTCTACAACTTTTGTTTAAACTTTTTTTTTCTAATGTCCATACTTTTTGAGTTATAGGACGTTTAATGAAGAAATGTTGACGCTCGGCGGGTGACGCGGCAACGAAATATAATTAAGTAAAATAAAAAAATGTTCGTTACTATTGCAGGTAAGGAATTAAACTATTATTTGTTAACAACATAAACAATCGGGATATTTTTTTTAATTTATTTCTTGAATTTGTACCATTATATTCTATGCGTATCTTGAAATTTTCAACTTTTCGCCCGGTAGTCCAACATAAAACGTCCTATAACTCAAAAAGTATGGACATTAGAAAAAAAAGTTTAAAACAAAAGTTGTAGAGAATAAACGGATCTTTAAAAATGGATTGATGCATTTTATTGATTCACCTAATCTTTCAAGAGTTATTGGCTGCGATCGAAAAACCTGTTCATTAAATGGGCCATAAATCGTAAACAGTAAGATTTACAAAAAAGTTTACTCAAAACAAAAGATGCAAAATTTTATTTTCTATAATAATTGTCTATATGACTTTTGCTCAATCATCATCAATCATCATCATCATCATCATCATCATCATCAATCATTATCATCATCATCATTAATCATCATGAATCATCATCAATCATCATCAATCATCATCAATCATCATCAATCATCATTAATCATTACCAATCATCATTAATCATTACCAATTATCATCAATCATCATCATCATCATCATCATCAATCATCATCATCAATCATCATCAATCATCATCAATCATTATCAATCATTATCAATCATCATCAATCATCATCAATCATCATAAATCATCATCAGTTATTATCAATCATCATCAATCACCATCAATCATCATTAATCATCATCAATCATCCGAGATATGGGCCGAAAACTTTTTTTCAAGATGGCGCCTCTAGCGTCACCTGGATCTGTCAGCATTTTGTGATTTTATACTCAGTAAGTTATCCGAAATCTTTTAAAAAAAAATTTGGATCGGAAATTTAGTGCAAAGTGAAATGCTATTTTTACTGACCTAAAATACTGGAATTTTTTCAAATTTTTAAAATAACATTTTATATCATAAAAAAATATTTTATCTGATAAACACCGTTTAGCGGTAGCGCGCGCATGCCGTAAAAGCCGCGCGGAGCCCTATTTATAAATATAAATAATGGAGATAGAGTTCCGGGAGGACGGACTTTTTTTTTCGGAAATTTCCTCCTCTTTAACGAGCTTTTTTCAAAATTGCTTAAATATTAATATTTTTCGAGTTATTAACAAAAACATAAATATCTGTTTTTTTTCATCTTATTTTGTTAATAACAATTGCAATTTGTTGCCTGCACACTTTTCCTTTAAAAACATTTTTCTAGAGGTGATTCCGAATCCAATGAGCTATCGCTCATATTTTTAGGACCTTTATTTTAATTTTTCACGTTTTTGAAGATGTTGATTAGAGTAAATGATGCTTCGATACAAACCAACCAAAACTGTGCAACTGTATGCGTTTGGAAGTAAGAAAATTGATGAAAATGTGATTAACGCAACGATACTCAAAGGAAAATTCGAAGGTGAGGAAGTTCTCATTCCGAGAATCCCGATGATTCCAACCGATATGCCATTTTAGTTTAAAAGACTTCAATTTCGCCATGGCCATTAACAAATCACAAGACAAATCCTTGAAAGTTTGTAGCCTGGAAAATAAATGTTTTTCCCAAGTAAAATTATACCTATGTGGGATGTTTACGTGTCAAAAGACCATCTGCGTTGTTTGTTCTTGTGCCTATTAATAAAACAAAAAATGTCGTGTATCACAAGGTGATTAACTGAAAAAAAAAAAAACGAAAACCTAAAAAAGTCTAAGAAAGCCTATTGAAAAATCGGTAAAAACGAGATTTTTTTATTTACTCTAATAGAAAATTGAACTTGATAAAATCCAAAATCTGCTTATTTATTAACTCTTAGGCGAAACAAAGTTCACCAGGTTTCCTAATAGATTTATTAATAACTCGAGAACGACCAAACCGATTTGGTTAAAAATTTGTAGGAACAACCAGAAGACAAACATTGGATACTTTTTATCCCGTTTTACCTTGTTTCTGTGAAGTCACTATGAAACGTGGTATAACAAAAAAGCATTTTAAATGTATTAAAAAAACACGAATAAAAACTAAGAATGTCTTACTATACCTCGATGCCCAATTGCATGTCAGTGACGTTATTGTGACGTAAATGCAGGTGGAACCATTGCGAGGTACGAACGAATGCTAGTTGCCATGTATAACTTAGAAAGACTTACTATCTTTGTCTTATTAACGCGCAATAGATAGTGATACTTTTAAGAAAATGGCAGAACATAATTAATTACGCTAGCGCTGCTTGCATTTTTCTTAAAAGTATCACTTTCTATTGTGCGTTAATAAGACAAAGATAGTAAGTCTTTCTAAGTTAAACCTGGCAACTACCATTCATTCAAAGCTCGCATTGGTTCCACTTGCATTTACGTTACTGACATGCAATTGGGCCTCGCGGTATAAATTAAGTACTATGGCTCCACCGTACGATGGTAGAGTTAATATCTCATATATTATAACGAACAATTATTACTTACTTAATTAAATACTATAGCGTTATCGTAAGGTGGTACAGTTTATATATCATATTTTAAACGAGAAATTCTCACTTAATAAACTAACTTACGCCATCGTAAGGTGTTGTAGTTGACATCTTGTATATACAGGGTGTCCCAGAATTAACTACGGAAACTTCGTATACGTATTCCTTGATGACAAATAAGAAGGGTCTTTCCTATAAAAAAAATTTTTTTAGAGACTCCTGTCAGAGTTATAACCTACTTTGCAAATGTGCGCTACTTGATCGCGATACACGATACTCAATAATTGACATGGTCCTACTTTTTATTTTTTTACTCCAAACCGAAACGATTTCGCAAAAAACGACAAGGAACAAAAAAGTTTCTAAATAATCAAAACTTCCTAAAATAATTTTTTGTTATTGCAAATATTAATTGCTAAGAAAGTTACAAAAAAAAATATTAAGAGGGGTTCATTGATTTGCACCCTTAGAATGGGGTAGGGAAGGTGAAAAGTGGCAGGAGAAATGCGTCTTTATAAAAATGATGTTCACCCAAATTTTTAATTTTTTATCTTGGACCAATCAGAAGATATTAAATTAAAACCGTATTTTACCACCCCTCTTTAAAGGGTTATAACTCTGACAGGAGTCTCTAAAAAAATTTTTTTTATAGGAAAGACCCTACTTATTTGTCATCAAGGAATACGTATACGAAGTTTCCGTAGTTAATTCTGGGACACCCTGTAGATACGTCATTATAAGACGGCGCAGTTGATATCATATATTTACACGTACCTAATTATGAGGTGGCGCAGTTAATATCTCATATATTTAAACCATGCATATACATATATGATTTAAACAGACAATCTTTACATAATTAAGGACTCAAACTCCACCGTAAGGTGGCGCAAGTTGACAACTAATATATTTAATCGAAAAATTACAAAATACAACGAAAAGATTGTAAAAACGTGGAATCTAACGAGAAAACATGATGATGACGACAAAACCAAAAAATCATTAAAAATTTAAAACAAAAATAAACGAGACAAAATCGAATAACTTAAAAAACCGGTAAATAAGAAAATGATATCATTGTAGGCGGTACGAAGTTCGCCGGGTCAACTAATTATTGATAAAATTGATAAAAATGTCGTAAATATAGACTTTTAATCTGAATGGAATAAAATTTTACATACATGAACGCTAGAGTAAAAGCTTTTATTAAACACAACTAAACCCATTAGCGTTCGTTAAAGTAGAATAGGAACAGTTGGAACGTTTAAAAATTCAACCAAATGAAAGGGTTATTTTTACATTAATTAAAAATTTTAATAAAAAAAGTACAAATATTTCTTACAACTCCAAATCAGATCCAGAAGACGAACTTTCAGAACCAATTATTATAATAATTGGCTCATTTTATAGTCCAATTTTCACATATTTCCTCTTTTTTAATGGTATGCATTTTCCCAGTTTTCCTGTTTTATATTATTTACAACCTTTAAAAGCAGCTGTTTAACAGCATGATTTTAAAAAGTGCTATTTTTTATTGAAACTTCTCCGTTTAGTCAAGTTTGGTTCACAATGATATGGTGGGGATCTAAGTAATGCCATTCCACGATTTTTAGCAATTTCATCAATTTCATATTTCTGAACTTGCTCTTTATGAAGGAAACACAACGAATAAAGTTCCATTCTTATAGATCCGGAATGGAACTTAATATTTTTTGAACTCCAATTCTGTAATTTTATTTTAACAGCTTGGTTGTGAGCATTTTTTTTTGATAAGTCTGGAGTGATAACTTGTATTATCCATTAATATATATTACACATTTCTTAAGCAAAAGACATCAGCGTTCTTGTCTTTATGGTAGTCACGGGTACGAGTTGATTCAAAAGTTAATAAACCACCTTTAACAAAACCGTCTGAATGCCAATACGTAGTTACTATTATCAGTCTGCGCCTCTTTTTTGACGGTAGGTTTAAACCAGTAGATACATTATACAAAAAAACCTACCTTTGACCAGTAAAAGTTTCATCATGTCCAAGTTTATTTGGTGTATGGCCCTCATTGATCCATGTTTCATCGAGATAAAACATGTTTCTCTATTGGTTTTTTTATTTTTTTTATGGTTCTTAGGAAATGTTTTCTCCATATGACATTATTATATTACTAGGTGTACCCACGACGTCGTTCGCGTGGCGTGTTAATTGTTGTATAAAAATTTTTCTCCTCACCCCATTAAAGGGGTGTGAGGAGAAATTTTTATACACCAGATGTTAAGTTAAAATAAGACAAATACATCTGTGAAAACCGCAGTTGAATCGGATCAGTAGTTTTCATGTGATGCGCGCACCAACATATAGATAGACAGACAGACGTACAAAAAAAAATAACCACATTTTTGGGTTCTATACCGATGTACCCGCGACGTCGTTCGCGTGATGTGTAGATTGGTGTATCAAAATTTCTCCCCCCACACCGTAAAACAGGTAGGGGAGAAATTTTTATACACCAGATGTTAAGTTAAAAGAAGCTTGTTAGTTTGTGACTTGCAGCGACTTTGCAACTTTGCAACTTTTAAACACCAACATGAAAAAAACCAACACCAACTTTTAAACGTGGAATGATGTATGTGACATGAGTTCAATGAAGACGATTAAAAACCTAGTTACTACTAATGCATTGAATGTAGTGGTTAGAGGCATTACCGTCTATAGGTAAATATTGCAAGTTCGAGTCGTGCCGCATATGAAATTTTTTCGGTTTCTTCATAGTGCCATTTTCTGGTGTTAATTGTCTTTAAAATTCAAGGTTCATTCAAATTTGTTAGAAGAGGTCCAACCGAGTTACTTAACTATTGCTAGATTGTATAAGTTTTAGCCATTTTGTGGTGGTAAAGGAAAATAATTTTATCTACTCTACCTCATATTATATTATGTATCAATTTTTAGTTCGTGAAAACTGTCATTATATAGTCCATTTTATCGTTTTTGGCCGATTTGATATTAGAAACCACTGAAATAAGATTAAACTGTCATCCAAGTTACCAATGGCGAAGAGTTTTTTTTTTCTAAATTAGGTCGTAAGTTTCTGAAACTATCAGTGTGGTTTGACATCTACAAAAATATGACATTAATAATTATTAAATTTAACCCTTCAGCATTTAACAACGAGCCGTACATGACGGTTACTAGGAATGTGAATTAAGTCAAGACTTCCGTATTGAATACTTTTTATCTACCGGTGAAACAAGATGCAGTTACGTAAGTGTTGTATTCAAAAACAAACGTCTTCATTTAAATTTCTAACTTGCCTCCATCTGAGAGAGATGTAACTCTAAATTTACTTCGAGTATGATTTCTGTCATCGGCCAAAATCGGTGAAATGAACTATAGACAGCAGTGCGTAAAGGATTGAAAGTGTGCATGAAGTAACAATGTATTTTAAATGGGATTTACTTTTTCGCACTGTTTTTGACACACCTTCATATAATCAAATATCCTTAGCATTCGCGTTGCCATGGTGTTGCTATGAGAGCATTAGTTTTGTTAGTAGTCCAGGGCATTTAGATCAAAATCGTCCGAATAGCGGAAAAATTTACATCCAGCAGATATCGAAATGCGGTTTTTTGCATTTTGTTCAGGAAGATCCCAGGAAAAAAGTCTACAACGTCTGGTTTGGCGCATTTTTTGAAAAATGCCTTCTGGGCTGGAAAATGCATTTTCCAATTGCATCATTCCTTGCAACATTATAGGAACGACTGGAAATTCGGCAAAATCAATTGGAAATCGTTACTCAGGGGTTTTTGGGGCCGTTGAACTCGATTCTGACATTAGAATTACCCAGGGGTAGCCATGTGGGGGTGCGCAGGGGGTGAATTGGGGGAGAAATGGTAGCGTGCATGAGAATCACTCCAAACTCGACACTCGGGGGTTTTTGGGGATGACGAATTCAATTCTGGCATTGGAATTACCCGGGAGCGCTCGGGGGGCGGCTCTGCGGGGGTATCCAGGGGTCATTCTGGAGGGGAAATTGCATAGTCCATGAAAACTGCTCCAAAGTCATTACTTGGGGGTTTTCGGGGATGCCAAATTCAATTCTAGCATTAGATTTCCCCAGTGGCGCTCGGGGGTCCCTCTGTGGGTGTGCGCGGGTGGTGGATTAAGGGAGAAATGGTAGGTGCCTGAAAATCACTACAAACTCGTTACTCGGGGGTTGTCGGTGATGCCGATTTCAATTCCGGCATTAGACTTCTGCGGGGGTGCTCGGGGTTGGTGCTGTGGGAAATGGTAAAGAAGAAAGTGAAAAATCACAAATTATAAAAATAGTATTTTATTCAAATAACAAATAAGAGTTTTAATTAATGATAAATAAACTTAGATACTAAACATCTTGTTCAAACTCTTATTCTTCTGCATCTTCTCCCCCTTATTTATCTTGTTCCTCGTCACTATTCTCGGCTCCCTTAGAAGTTTATTTTTGGTTTGAGCAATTGCCATTGCACGACTCCAACCCACTTCGGCGGCACCCGCACCTCGTAGTGCGACAGTCGGTTTCACAAGAACAAGAAATTTTGTTTAAAATATTCCCAGGACCGCCTTCCTGGGTCATGATGACAGGACTGAGCTCTCCATCCACCAATTCCCACCCTCAGTCCAACGGATCTAAGGTCTCGTCTTGACCTTGTGAACCATACCAAGCCTGTACTTGGAAATAGACTCGCTTAATATGGTCGGTTAACGCATTCGGGATTATGCGTGCAAGATCGACTTTGTTAGAATCGGTGGCTTCAGCATACATTTTTGCTCCATAGCTTTGGACGAGCTCAATCGCTGGTTTATCGCTCGTATGCACATCTTTGGGTGCCCCGTAAAGAGCCAAAGCCAGACATGTGTTTGCTTAAATATTTCTGCAACGGGGCCGAGAATAGTGACGAGGAAGAAGATAAAGAAGGGGGAGAAGATGCAGAAGAATAATTTAACATTAGTAAAAACTCTTATTTGATATTTGAATAAAATACTATTTTTATAATTTGTGATTTTTCACTTTCTCTTTTACCATTTCCCACAGCACCAACCCCGAGCACCCCCGCAGAAGTCTAATGCCGGAATTGAAATCGGCATCACCGACAACCCCCGAGTAACTAGTTTGTAGTGATTTTCAGGCACCTACCATTTCTCCCTCAATTCACTGCCCGCTCACCCCCACAGAGAGACCCCCGAGTGACAGAATCGAGTTCGACAGCCCCAAAAACTTCAGAGTAACGATTTGCGAGCGTTTTTTTCGAGTTGTCAGTCGTTCCTATAATGTTGCAAGGAATGATGCAATTGAAAAATGCATTTTCCGGCCCAGAAGGCATTTTTCAAAAATGCGCCAAAACAGACGTTGTAGACTTTTTTCCTGGCATCTTCCTGAACACAATGCAGAAAACCGCATTTCGATATCTGCTGGATGTAAACTTTTCCGCTATTTTTCGTAACTTCCCTGGACTATAGTATCTTGTAAATGAATTGAAAATAAATTGCTTTCTTTTAATTATTTTTTATTTAATAAAATATTGTATGAAACTGTGCGTGAAGTGCTTTTTGCGCACTTACGCAACATATAGCACTCGCCGCTCGTGCTCTACACATCGCATGCGTACGCAAAAAGCATACTGCACGAACTGTTTCATAAATAAGTATAAATCACGAGTTTCGTCCAGACTTTTAAAAATTAGAAGAAAAATCAACCCTATATAATAGACACCAATACATATAAATCAATTATTAAGGGTCTCTGAAGACTTCCATTTATGAAATAAGAGAATAATTCTTAAAATAACATAATTATTCTTTTATATAATATTCTATAATCAATGTTTTTTATATCATTGTATTTTTGGAATCATAAAATTTTTAATATATCATTTAAAACAGGTGTTTGATTATAATTTGTGAAGAACTTTGGCGCCGTTAGTTACATGTTGGGGGGAGACTGGTAGCACTCTTAAAAGATAACCCACAACTTAGTGAACTAGCTAGGTAAATAACTTTTAGGACGTTCCCAAATAATACAGATAATCTATACTTACATATAATAAAAATGAAAATTCTGTACATTAAAGATATTTAAAAAATAATTACTGGAAGGTGTTACTACACACACAGATGTATTTGTCTTTTTCCAACTTTGTATAAAAATTTCTCCTTCCCCCCCATATATATACAACAATCAACACGCCACGCGAACGACGTCGCGGGTACACCTAGTACCTAATATATTAATCCCTATCAGAAACAAATAACGTAGTTAACTATCGAAAGATATATTCAGAATGCGTATGTTTATTACAAAATGAAAGGAAATAAATATATTATCAATTAATTCGGAGTTCATTTCGTCTGGCTCTCATGTGGGGTGTGTACCACAACGTGAATAAAGGTAAGGACAGGTAAACTGCAACTTGAAGAAGCCCGTGTCCGAGTTTGGTCTTGAAGCTTAAACGGTTCTTTGGTACGGATGATACAACGTTGCATTGTCTGATCATCATCTGAAATTAAATTCTTTATTAGTATTTTTTCTCTCGATAATATGGCATCATTGAAAATCATGTTTAAAACACGAATTACTTATTTGAAATCTACAGAAAAATGTTTAGGCAGGAAAATTATACAAGTATTTTAAAATTTGATTGTATACAAAGTAGATATCAAATATTATGGTTTTTACCTACATTGTATGATATTAAAAGTTTGTTTTGTTCAAGTGGTATCAGATTTTGTGGCTCTTGATTTGTCAACAGTTTGCAGAATTGTACATCGAGTAATAGCTAATTTTCACAAAAGGTTTATAAAAACCACATTAAACCACATTAAACTAGAGGGAAGTATCGTCTCACTGTCATTGTCACTTGATATTTTTAAGAAGTTAATTTTCAAATAAAGTTTATGTTATAATTTTAATAAAAAAATATGATTCAGTACACAGATTCAGATAGTGAAAACAAATTGGTATGTACACCTTCAGAACTGAGAAAAATAGCTAATACTACAAGTTAAACTTTTCAATAAATAAAAAGTATTGTCTTTGTGGACTTTCTATTCCATGCTAAAAAGCAGACTTAATTATGGAATCTATAGAAGATTATGCAAAATTACACGCATATTAGAAACGCCAATCAGAGAAACATGTAGTCAAAATAGATAGCCACGATAACAATGACATCAGCAAACCAAAGATTCTGTATCTGACGATAGTTGGGTTAGTTGGCATTTGTCGCATTGCCTTTTAGAACTATATTAAACCAGATTAAAGAAATCACATGACTTCTGTCTTAATTCATAAAAAATTGGCATGAACAATGGGAGAAGATATTGCTACATTTTTTAATATATATACCGGGCATTGTTTTCCCCGTTCATCGGCAACTTTATTAGTGTATGCTGGAGGTGATATAACACTGAATCGCCATGTCAAGGGGAACATTGACGATTCAAAACACAAATGAAATAGGTACTGCACACAAAATATACAGTTCAATAAAAACACAACACCCTGGTACATCTACAACATATATGCAACAAGTACAAAAAGAAACAATTATATTGCATAATTCAATCCCATATATAGGTACAGTTTACTGGATGTTTAATCTTTACAAATGATTTTATTAATAAACAAAACAATTAATCAAAACTAAATATTTTCTGTTATTGTTATAAATATTAAGAATTGTGATCAACAATTCTTTTTTTGTTCTTGTATCTTAGTTTTGTTATAGTCGTAGATAAAGTATAGTATTTAACTTGTAGTGATTATAAATTACAGCATCCGCCTACAGCGCGTGAGTTATGAGCTAATTACCGCTCGTTAAATAATATACCATTACCAGTTTTTACCGAACTTTATCGAAAATTTATTTTGTTTAATTTTTTTCTGCAATCATTTTGTTTGTACTGTAAATACAAAACTGACGGTGATCGGTACCCCAGATTTCCGTCTTGGGGCGTGCGTCTAATACTACTGTAAAATGTATTATATCATATTAATTATTGAAAAAAAAATAGGTTCTAAAGTCTTGGTTGGGTCTGACTGCATCTACATTATAAGTATATTGCCGACATTTATTTAAATCTACCGATTTCTACCTATTTTTTTTTCTTTCCAATCTGTCGATTTCAGAAAGGCTGCTGGTGATTTCAAGTATATCTTAAGCTATTAAGATCATGTGACAATATTTTTAATATTCTACATTAGTCCAGGGTAATAAGCAAAAACAAACCCTTTTCGTGACTTCGAATAAACCAGGTATCTGACAAGTTTTTTTGTTATTATAGACCTATAGGAAGAAAACCTACCGGTTTCCTGCAGAGATTTCGGAGCGGTATTTTAATTCATAACAATTTAGTGCAAAAAACGCGATTTTTTCGATTTTGCATCCCTAGTAAAAAGGTAAATGGTTGACATACAATTACAAAACTTTATCTTCAAGAACATTGCAAACGCTTTAAAATGGCGTTTTTTAAAAACTAAAAAATGAATTTGTTGCTCCGCAAACTGCAAAATAAAGCAAAACCGTTATTTATTAATAACTATTACTAAAATTAATCTGGATCTTTAATATTTCACCCAAAGTTGGGCATTAGGGTACTTAATAAACCCTCAAAATTTCAGACCGATCCATCAATCAGTTTAAAAGTTATTCTATTTGTTTATCCCAGAGAACTTTTTTTGCAATAACATTAGACAGCAAATAATAAAGATAGGGCAATTCTGCGAATGCCAAATGAAAGCAGAAGACTTATAATATTAATATATATTAAAAAAAAATTAAAAAAATTATTTATTATAGTCCAAAATCATAATGCAAAATTATTAAAATGTTTAGTTTATAAACATTTACAATAACTTTAAAAATATTATCCACAGAAAAAATCTTCTTACATATTTGAAAAGCTGGCATTTTTACACGAATTTTCAAAAAAAAAAATGGTCTAGGTCAATTTGGGCCAAAGTTAGTCATTTTTTAAAAAAAATTCACAACTAATTTGTTTATAATAATTAAGGAACATAATTGGTGCCATTTTAATGAATGGGGTTAGTATTTTTTATGAAAAAAATTGTACGAACAATGCACCTTTACAGGACCTTCTACGAATTTTAGCCGTGGTAAGTGGAGGGGGAACCGACAGATCCACGATTTCAAAAACTGAAAAAGCAACTTCAAACTACTACATTTTTCTATATCTTCAGATCTACTAAATGGATTTTGGTCTTTTTTTTTCTTAATTTGTATGTATTTTTTTCGTACATTACAAATATGTAATTTGTTTATAAATTTATTAATTAATAAACAGTCTAATTTGTTTAAACAATTTTTGAAAAAACAATTTTCTTCTAAAAATCTATTTTTTTAATCATACTATCATTAATAATCATATAAAAACTTAAAGTACACTTTAATAAATAAATAACCTTTAATTAATAAACAAATAATTAATTTAATTAATTAATAAATAATTAATTATTATTAAATTTTACCTAAAAAATGGGCTATATTGTATGTTTTATATAAATATATAAAGATTTAAATAATAATATTTTCAAATATTGAAATCTGAGTAATCCAAATAAAACGTCTCAACTCAATGATGTTTACGTAAAAATGTTTCCGATTGCATTGGTGGGGATATTCATATCCCAAATTGACCTAGACCAATTTTTTTTTTGAAAATTCGTGTAAAAATGCCAGCTTTTCCAATATGTAAAAAGACTTTTTCTACGGATAATATTTTTAAAGTTATTGTAAATGTTTATAAACTAAAAATTTTAATAATTTTGCATTATAATTTTGGACTATAATAAATAATTTTTTTAATTTTTTTTAATATTATATTAATAAAATAAGTCTTCTACTTTCATTTGGCATTCGCAGAATTGCCCTATCTTTATTATTTTCTGTCTAATGTTATTGCAAAAAAAAGTTCCCTGGGATAAACAAATAGAATAACTTTTAAACTGATTGATGGATCGGTCTGAAATTTTAAGGGTTTATTAAGTACCCCAATGCCCAACTTTGGGTAAAATATTAAAGGTCCAGATTAATTTTAATAATAGTTATTAATAAATAACGGTTTTGCTTTATTTTGCAGATTGCGGAGCAACAAATTGATTTTTTAGTTTTTAAAAAACGTCATTTTGAAGCATTTGCAATGTTCTTAAAGATAAAATTTTGTAATTGTATGTCAACCATTTACCTTTTTACTAGGGATGCAAAAATCGAAAAAATCGCGTTTTTTGCACTAAATTGTTAATAATTAAAATACCGCTCCGAAATCTCTGCAGGAAACCGGTAGGTTTTCTTCCTATAGGTCTATAATAACAAAAAAACTTATCCGATACCTGGATTATTCGAAGTCACGAGAAAAACTAACTTCCCTGGACTACATACCTTACACACAAAAACAGCACATAAAGTGGCTATCAATCTCCTTGATATTTTTAAACTTTGGGTGAAACTTTTACGCTTCAATCAGACAACAAATAAGAGTTAAAATTTGTGGACTAAATACACCATAGTGCATTTGCATGGTAAGAGCACCTTTCTGAAAGTTAGGAAAACGTGGAATGTGCGAATAAGCATATACATATTTTTCGCCTTTCTGAAATATAATAAAAATAATCGTTGGATAGAGGCCTCCGATTTGAAAGTGATGTTTAGTGAATTTAATATAATTTAACATAAGATAATGTTTATTACAATGTAATGTTATTCTAATAATATATTTAGTATTTTATGAATTTATTTAAGACTAAAAGCTTGTGTTGGAAATTAAACATTGCCAGATGTAACAAAAAGGTTCCTCAGACAAAGGAAGAGTTAGAAAACGCTAGCAATTCGTCTGGTAAAAAGCAAAATAATACTGATTATACTAGTAAGTGGGAGTTTTCTAAATAATTGCTAGAATAAAATAAATAAAGAAAAGCGATTGTATGTCTTTATGCTCAGACTAAAGTTTTGAAACATTAAACAAAACAAAAAAACTGTAACCATACCTATTACTAGATTTGGGTATCATTTTATGGTTTATGCAGGCACAAAACACGAAAGCTCAAAACCACTTTTTTAAAGAATAAAAAAAAAGATACAAAGAGAATTTTTTTAATTTGGAAGTGCTTCACGTTAAGCTGTCTCTAAGAGAAATCAGCACAAGACAAAGCTATATAAATGCCACTGCAATAAAAATTAAATTATGATCAAAATAATGTAATTGTAAAAGCTCTAACGTGGTATGTTATTCTAAATATCATAATGCCTCACCATGTTAGAATCCATACTAATTCTTTATTTTAATTACGACAGAAATAAAACGATATATAATAAAATTGAAAAAAAACTAATCTAACAAACTATGATATTCTTATGGTAGGTTTACAAGCTTGGCAAGTCTCGGCAAGTTTCCACAAACATAAGCGTGTAACGTTGGTGTTTGGCTTTGGTTGCGTGAGATGGGAAGAACTTGTTGCCGTACCATCCCAGTGTCAGTTTTCGAACACAGATCAAAGAAGGCTTGCGGTAAGCGCTTGCGACATATTTACACGTTCGCGCATGTCTAGTGCCGCTCTCGAGTTAGCGCAGATTTTTAACATCCACTATCTTTTCTGCTGAAGTTGTCGTTTCTTTTGCATTTTTTTATATTTAAAATAGAAATATATCAAGCCAAACGCAACAGCTGAAAATACTTTGCCATCTCCGTCTGCCATGTTTGTCTGCCCACAAGCGTGTAAATGGTATGTAAATGGCATTCAAGGATTTTTAAAGGCTTGGAGCTTGTGTATGCTCGTGAATGCTTGCAGAGACTTGCGAAGCGTGTAAACCTATCATAATAATCGGATGTTTGACCCCGCTTTTATGAAAATAAATTTTAACATTTGTCTGACAAAACTAGTCTCTAGCTTGACGAAAATCCTTTATTAAAATGCCAAAAAATGTAATTTGTTTGTGCCTTGACAAGGACCTTAAGTTAGAGCTGAGAATTGACAAGTCAAACCTAGAAGAGAGCGGGAGCTTCAAAGTTTGACTCTAACATATTTCATTTTTCAAGAAAAAATATTGTAAAAAAGTATTGTTAAATTTTTTTTACTTTAACAAAATAAATTCAAATCCTTATATAATGTTAAAATAGTAAAAAAATATGCTGAAAATCTTGAAAAAACCTTAAAAATCGTAAAAATGCGATGAAGATCGTAAAAATTGAGGACATTATTCAAAAAATGTCAAAAATGGTGAAAGAATGTCAAAAATCGTACAAAAATAATAAAGAACGTAAAGAATTGTAGAAAATTGTAAGAAATACTTTAATATTTTGAAAAATTTATGAAAAACGAGTATGTGTCAAAAAAATGGGGAAAAAATGGAGAAACCAGAAAAAGATCAATAACTAGCAAAATTTGGAAAAAACCGAAAAACAAAAAAAAAATAAACAAAAAAAGAATAGAAAAAACTAAACAATGGGAATAATAAAAAAAACAAGCAGAAAAGGAACAAAGCAGTAAAAATGATTCTTATTTTTGCTTCAAAAAAATGGTTCAAATTATTGTTTCATGTAGGTATCAAAAAAGTATATTATTTAATGTACGCACAAATTTACAACGGAACTTGGGAAATTAGGTGGAAAATATTATAAAAAAATATTGATACAGAACCAGAGATATTTCTGGTTCTAATAGTTGGATTTTAAGTTTTTGAAGTTTACTTTATTGTTTTTTTCATAAAGAATCAGAATAATTTTGAAAAACGCTATCTTTCTTAATTTTAAATAATTAATTTATTAATAACAAATTTCCTGACCATTTGTTGAATGTTTATCCTCGAAACTCGTAATTAGCAAGTCAAAATACATGAAAAAACAATTAGGTCATACCATCACCCTATAATGCCAATCAAAACGTACCTGGCGCCCATACTATAATGATAATGTCTTCACTATTTTTTTTTAAATGTAATATAAAACCCTCCACTCAGGTTAACCTAACCTAACCTAATCTAACCTAGGTTAGATTAGGTTGGATTTTGGATAGGTTATGTCAATGTACCCTACTTTAACATTGTAATTTCACGAAATTACTCTACAAAATTTCATCAATATCTGAGGATTAGAATGTGTGGTATGGTTGTGATATACCTTGTTGAAAAGCACTCATCATAAGCTTTCAAACGAGGTATGTCTCAACTTGATATCTAAATGGGCCACCGTCTATAGTTGTGCCTATACATCAATTATTCAATAACAGCAACTTTAAAGCGGATTCTACATTTTGTTTTTAAAATTCACTGTAAAAATACGTTTAAATTTTTCACAATATTACCTTCAGAGGTTTCTATTGTAATTTTCACACTATTTACACTTTCACAATAAATGTTATTTTCTTCCTAATTTTTATCAAAAAAATTAATTAATATTCCTGACAAGAACGTTAAGATATGAAAACGTATAGAGCCAAATTTTATTAAAGCAAAGTTGAGATATGAATTTGACATACTCGAACATTAAAAACAGCAGTATTTAAAACATTAATTTTTAAGAGTTTTTAAATGAAAAAGATTTAAATATTACCTTGAAAACGCAATTTTATAATTACTGCACAGCACTAATGACAAATTACTCACTGTAATGACAGTTGATCTGTTAGTTTCAATACAGTCACTATACATAAATTGTAAAGTTCACGAAGCATAGATGCCATGAGTCCAAACGTAATGTCCAACATTTAGAGGACAGATTTTTTGCCGGTATAGAGTGCACACACTGCACACCTTATCAAGAAGTAGGTACTCGTTTAAATCCTTATAAACTAATAATTACAATAACATTATAGATTTCATTTAATTAATTCGTGACATTAACATGTTAGTGAATAAGTGCGACAAACTTCAGGGGGTGATTCTATATGAAAAAATAATGACAGTTTGCTGTATAACTTTTGCCCGCAAATGCCTCGTTTTCGAGATACAGGGTGTTAAAAACTAACTATTTTTTTTTAACTGGCCAGAAATTAGTACTTTCCGGTTTATTTTTAGGCCAGAAAGTCTCATTTTGTAGGACAAGGCCCGAAAATAAAAATGAGTCCGGTCCGACAAAATGAGATTTTTTGACCCAAAAATAAACTGGAAATTACTAAACTCTGACCGGTTAAAAAAAAATTGTACGTAATACGTCCCAAAAGTGCTTTTACTGGACTCGCAGGCTTGCAGGCCTCACCTGTGGCTCGCCCTGCAATTGCCCGCTCGTCCAGTAAAAGACCACCTTCAGGACTTGTTACGTAAACTACTATTATGTATTGCTCTGAAACAGGTAGAGATATGCAAAAGAAATTTGGTGGTTGTTAAGAGGTAGTTATTGCGCATTTGTTGACATGCAATTAAAAACTTTATGTTCATCATTGGCGCGCATACGGGTAATGATCTCAATGTTTTTAAAGGAAAAAATGCTACGCCACTGAGATATTTCAAACTAAAAATCATTTTGAAAATTCTCGTTTAATTTGTGCCATATCTGTCTTAGATTTTTGTCGTATGGGGTGCCGTTTAGATTTATAATTATTTTTTGACCGGATAGTATATATATATAAATATGTGGTATTTATTTAATATTGTGTACAAATGCCCTAGGCCTACAAGGTCTGTTGAGAAATTTAAATAAAATGTTTTCTTCATGATCACCTCTATGTGGCTTGCTCACGTGTTTCCAAAGCGAAAGATCTAAATGTTTTCTGCTGGAGGAAAAAAATCGTTAAATAGTCTATAAGAACATACTGCAGTAGCTACTTATACACCTATTAGTAGGGCTCTGTAGTGGTTATAGTTACCGTATTTCTTATGTTGAAAATATTGTTACGTTACATACTGCGACTGTAACATCTCAATATTGTCAGGCTATTATATTTTTCAAAGTTGACCCAAAATTATTTATGTGATAATTTTGATGTCATACTGTTAGTTCTTTACTACGCCACGCTAATATAAGCTAACCGAAATACTTATCCTGTACAGACGAAGTTGTGGACACCAGCTAGTAATTCAACGTGCTAATAAGAAAATATAAATCTTTATTTTATAGGAATAAAGTTAATAAAAACAGGAATCATAGTAAATGTTTATGGAATTAATTACTTGATTGCAGTTTCCTGCTAATAGTGCTAATCAATTGTCATTTCAGTAAAACGTTTATCAAATAGATGTCAAAGATAATAATAGTATACCCATAATACTATTATGACGTTTTACAGAGTCTTTGAAAATCAAAGAACATATAGACCGTTTACTAAGAACCAACAACTACTTCCCTGGCTATATGCCACGACGGACATTGAATTATGGAATGTTATAAAAGACTTATCTGGTCCAAGAACGGAATCCGAAGTTGGAAAATGGAGAAACAACTACATGTAAATATGAAATATTTAATAATTTTTTTTTTACTATCGGTAAAATGAAATTCAAACACCTATTAATCCTCCTCTAAAGCGATCCTTTGTACAACACTCTTGTTTTCTCAAGCTTACAACAAATAATGAAATATTAGAAATTATATTTAAATAAAAAGAGAAAAAGTCTCCAGAAATGATGGTATCTAAACAAGAACTTTTAAAATTATTAAATAGGAAATTGCATTACCCCACATATTTTTAATAAATAACATATTTAAATCTGGTAAGTCTCCAATAAATTTTCAAATAGAAGTTATAAGGTTTTAAAAAAGGATCTACTCAAAAAATAATAAATTACAAACCAATCAATCTAATTAGTATTTTAAGCAAAATTTTTGAAAAAGTAATAAAATCTAGAATCATGGATTACCTAGAGATATTCAAAATAATCTCCCAAAACCAGAATGTTTTTAGAACAGGGAAGTCAACCGCTAAGGTCATTTCTTCCCTAACATCTCATATGTATGAAAACTTGGGTTTAGGACATCTGGACGTGGCCATTTTAGCGAAGCCATTTGGACGTCAGACCATTTTGCCGCCGACCGCTTTGGCGTAGGCCATTTCGACGTCGGGAATACCATTTTTAGTACATATGTTAAAACCGCTGTAAGTTTTATTTTGAAATAAGTAAAGTATTGAAATAAGTGAGGTATTGCATTGGATTAGTATAAATGCTTTTAATCTATTTTTCAATTACCTAACAAAATTATTACCTATTATAATAGTGGTGTAACTAATATGTTATATGAACATTAGTGTAGTAAAAGTAAAGATGTAGTTTAAGGGATTTACTTGAAAAATTCGTCCCTGCTAATCTGTAAATACCACATTTTGACACTATTAGAGAAATCAGTTAGTGTTTATTGTTATGGTGATACATAATCTTCTCGGTGGATACAATTTGCACCCTCTACTAATCCTTTTTAAATTCAAAAGAGGTTTACGATTTAATTATATGTACAATGTGCGCCTCAACCCAAATTGTCATTTTTGGGAAAATCGAATTTCTGTAATATAATTACGGTTGATTACAACCGCCCCTGACAATGTTTATAAATATTTCTCATTCTTATTTGATGCCAGTTAAAGTAAAGATAAATATTAATAATAATAAAAGTTTTGTTAGTACACAAGGCGGAACAGTGATTTTTGTTAGAAAATTTAAAAGTGAGTGTTTTGACTAGTGCAGAAGTGCGGTGGCGATTTTGTATAAAAACTTGTAAGGCAGCATGTTATACAATATTGGTGAGGATAATTAGGTGGTTCGAGAACACAAAAAACACAATAACTTACCATTAATTGATTCGAGAATGAAAGCATATATGTTGTGTAGTGCAGTGAAAAGAAAAGCTGTAGAAGATATAACCGAAAAGCCGACAAAAATTATAAAAAAAGAGTGTGCGTGTAACCGTTACGCGGGATTGAATTAAAACTTATTTGACGTACGTATCGAAATAGTTATTATCCTAACAAGTGCGGAAAGTTATACTTTCCCGCACGCGAACTGCCGATGCCCGAACAACGCGAAGCGGAGTTCGGGCAAGCAGTTAAGTGCGGGAAAGTTAATTTCCGCAAGAGTTAGGATCAATATTTTTTCTACAAGCAAAATCACCTCGAGAATTATTCAGATATTTGAAAAGATGCGATTGTGACAATTAAATCTTTCATAGTGTCAATAAATACACGACTGTAGCTATAGCAACCCTACTTAAACAGGTGAGTCTGTTGTTGCTTTAAGTAAGGTTTACCGGGGTGATTTAATAAACTATGATTTTTTTAAAAACAAACATTTTAAAAATCCCTATTTTCATGTAAAATAATCTTAATTTTTTTTACTATTTGTATGTAGTCCAACAAGATAAAGGTAATAATACAATAATTTGTCAAAAAGGTTATCGGAAAACATAGTCAATTAATTTAAAAAAATGCGTGCGGGAAAAAACCTTACCCGCACTCCGTGCGGGAAAGAGATATTTTCTGAATTAAAATGCGTGCGGGAAAGTGTTGTTTTACACATGCTTGTAGAAAAAATAAATATTAAATTATAATTTAATTATATTTATTGTCTATATACTTTACAGAAAATGTTATATTTATATTATTCATTAGAAATAGGAATTTGAAAGTTATCATTATTTTTTATATATGAAATAATAGGTTTATGATAACTAAAATGTGAAACATAGATTTTACTCTCTAAACACCATTAATGTATTTGAAACCGTTTGAAAAGTTTGAAAATTTTAAAAATTTTGAAAAATTTGGAAATTTTGAAAATTTTGAAAATGAAGGGACAATACAGGTAAATTTGGTACTTTATGAAATTCGTTAGTATTGATTACTTTAAGTTAAACCATTTTATAGATGTTTCATAAAATAAAGTTCACAATATTTTTTTTTTATTTAGAAGACAGTTTAGAATTGGAGTAGTCATATGTATATTTAAATCTGTATTTTTTTTACAGGTGATTAACCAATGCTCAAAAGATACTAGCCAAGCTTGTCATGGTTGCTAGCTAACATTGGAGCGATGAGAAAAGTTATCAGACGGAAACGCAACGAAATTTATGCATCTTCAAATCCTACAAGTCTTGAAGAGTTAGAAATTCTCGGTCGTATCGCGTTTACCCTGTTCAAGATGGCATAGAAAAAAATTTCTCTTGGCAGCCGAAACGGCCGTCGCCGAAATGGCCGACGTCCAAACGACCTTGCCAAAACGTCCCATTCTGTGAAAACTTATATACAGGAAACCAAAAAATGCCTTTTTTTTGGATCTTGCCAACGCTTTCGATACCGTCGATCATGAGCAACTTTTGGAAGTTTCACATGATAATGGTTTTCGAGGTAAAGTACTCGACTTATTTAAAAGCTACCTTGATAGAAGGGAACAATATTTAGAAATCAATAAAACATTAAGCAGTAAAGGCATAATCTAGTTTAGTGTACCTCAAGGTACAGTACTAGACCAAACACTAGTTATCCCTTATGTAAATAATATTTTCACGCACAAAACTAAAGGACTGATCATAAGTTTTGGCGATGATACAGTAATAGTGTATTAAGGAGAAAATTTGAATGAAGTTAAAACTGCCTTCGAAACAGAATTAAAAGTTTACTTATTTATCAGGGAACTTTTGCCACTAAAATCAAAATAATAAAATATTGATTTATTATTTTGATTTAAGTGGCAAACGTTCCCCGATTAAAGAAGTAAATATATACAATTATACCACAAAGAAGTTATAGACAATATTTAAATAAAATTAAAGTTATTATAGACTGCTACAGACAAAAAAATAACCATAAATTATAAGAAAACATGCTTTGTTCCCATTAAAAATATCCCAGATTTTTCAAAATTGTCAATTAACAACTGGAAAAATACTTTGTGTATATTATTGTACAAACGAATAGTGTTTTTAAATACTTTCTTTTTATATTACGTTAATAAAATTTTATATATTAAAAGGTCATTCTATAGATAAATTATTTATTTTTCAATTCATCAAGAAATGCTCTATTAAAAAAAATTCAAGAATACTTATCGTTTTTTATGAGATAACTGTAACTGTATCCTATGACCTATGACATTGTTTCTGTATTCCCATATCAAACCGTTTTTCTGCTTACACTATTTTATCCAATAACTTTATGTAATTCAAGATACATGTTGGTTGAAAAGTTTTGAAAGCAAATTCCAAAGAATGTTTTAATCAAATTAGTTTTTTTATTAAATAGAATTTCCCTCAGCTTAAACACACTTATCCCAATGGACCTCCAGAAATTTCATACTATCTCTATAATGATTTTTCGGAAACTCTGCAAAATATTTTTTTTGGCAGCAATAGCTTTTTCATTCGTCGAAAAATGCTTTCCACGAATAAGTTGTGTCAAGTTTCTAAAGAGGTAATACTCAGAGGAAGCCAAATCTGTTGAATACGGTGTAGCAATTCGTAATTTAATTCGTTTAGTTAAGCGATTGTAAACAAACGTGTGTGAAAACGTGCATTGTCTTGTTAAAAAATGTTTTCTTTTGTATACCGGCTCTTTTTTATGAATTTTTTTATCCAGCTGATCCAAAAGGTTGCAATAATATTCAGAGTTAAAGGTTTTACCTTTTTTAACATAATTTATTGACAAAACCACTATTGCATCTCAAAAAACTGATGGCATAAACTTTTTTTGACGAGTGTTCTGACTACACCTCTTTTGGACCTGAAGAACCAGCTTCAGTCCACTCTTAACGTTCTTATTTCAGTTTTGGATCGTAATGGTAGATCCAAGTCTCATCCATAGTTATAAAACGATGCACCAAATCTGTTTTATTCTGCTTAAAACGCTCCAAATTACGATGAAATAGTGAGTGGGAAAAGTCCTTTACGCACATGCTGCACACAATACTTTTTCTACGATCACGATTTATAATAATTAAACATATTTTTATTATTATTATAGTGTAACGGGATAACCGTAAAGGAAGGGACCTTAATTTGAAAGATTGTTATTGACAGTTGATTTTTAGAAGTTTCTAAAAATCAACTGACCATTTTAAATAATGTTTCTAGAAAATTCTAGAAACTTCTAAAGACACTAACTAGATTAAATAAAGTTGTATATAAGGGGATGCATGGGCAGTTAACGTCAGTTCAAGTTCAAGTATTCACAAGAGTTCAGTGTATTGTCAAGTAGTTAGACGTTATCCAGCAGAGTTCAGTGTATCTTAACAATTTTGTAAATAAATTGTGTAAAAAGCCCCCATAAGTGTTTCAAATTAAGGTCCCTTCCTTTACGGTTATCCTGTTACAATATAATAACCGTAAAGGAAGGGACCTTAATTTGAAAGATTGTTATTGACAGTTGATTTTTAGAAGTTTCTAAAAATCAACTGACCATTTTAATCTTTCAAATTAAGGTCCCTTCCTTTACGGTTATCCCGTTACAATATTATAGGAATGTAAAATAAAAATTAATTCAACTTAAGTTAACTAATTATATTTAAGATCATAAAATTTAACACAAAAGAAATAAACATTTTTTGTTTGTTCTTGAAAATAGGCGAGAATTGCATTTTCAGAAAATGATGTTTTTTTATTTATCCTCCATTCCAGAAATTTTGGATAAGGGCATTCATACTTTTCTCTTAATTTTTGTAGTAAAATGTTTAAAGTTGCATTCAAAGCAATTTCCAAAATTTCTGGAGATGTATTTTCCATATATTTATCTTCTGAATCCGAATTATTATCAATTATATCCATGTCGAATTATACCTTAAATCTATTATAGGTATAATGATACGTCGCGTTATCAAATATTCAAATTAAAAGTTTATAGAATATAGATAATTATTGTGTATTAATTTTCTATGAAATATAGCTAACGTCAAAATATTATATTACGAATCACGAACTGTCAGCCAATGCATTGCCTCTTACGACAGATGCGTGGGAGATCTTCTTCATTGTTCTCTGCGCATGTGCAGAGTGCGGTACAGAGAATTCGGCACAGTTTTCCGCACAGGTACGGAATTACTTACTTTGCATTGAATTAAGCCGTGTCTATTTGCATTCTTTTCATAGTGATCGTAGAAAAAATTTGTTTTTGATTTAGGTTTTGTTAAATTGTTAACTTTAGCAACAGTTGTCTTAGTAATTAGTCATCATTTTGATCGTCTTAATTTAACTCTTGTCAGATGTGACATTTACTTACTTTCTCCTTAACCACATTTATTCATGAAGTTAATAAATCAGAAGATTTGTCAAATCAGACTCTAAGTCACTTCTATATCCTGTCTTTTTATTTAGTTAGGAGACTGAATTCATGGATTTTTGTAAACAAATTATTTTTGAAATATCTCCTATAGAATTTTTGAAATTTAGAAAGTGTACATACAAGAAAGTTAAAGAGAGAGAGAGAGAGAGAATATGTCAAATCGATAATTAAAACATTAAACTCTAAATCACTTTTTTCTTAACGCTTCTTATAAATTTTTGGAACAAGAGATTTATAAATTTGGCCGGATTTTGTCAATTTTTAACTGTTTGCAAATTGTTTTCATTTCGGGTTCTTTTTTATCTTTCTTGACGGGTCTCTTATCGAAAAGTTCTAAAACTTGAGCTTCATTCCCTAAAATATTGTAACTATTGTCATTCATTGGGGCTAATTCATCAGCGCTGGAATAATTCTCATCGCCAATTGTTGGTTCATAGCTTTTGCTTGAATCAAAATCTTTATCTGAACAAACACTAGCAGTATAAACACAGGTTCTACTTTTCATAAAGCAATTCTTGTGCCAGTATTTAACCTTCCAATTTGTGTTGATAGATGGTGTCTGCTTCTCAGAACATATGCAGGCTAAAAAAGTAATAGAATAAAATAAGATGACCAGTACCTACTTATTTTAATTGAGAATTCAGAGAGCATCTGCTGCGTTCTAGATAATAATACCGCGGACCATAGAACGGATTTTTATCAGTTTAACTTTGATAATTCTAATTGTAGTAATACGATAATGACGGGTAGACGATTTAGTTAAGGTATTATTTTAAATTTTGAACAATTATTATTCTCAAAGCTCTTTAATATTCGCAATGCCAATGACGCTTTTGATTATTTTTTCACTATATATGAATATTATTTTTATCTTAATTTTCCCAATAAAAAACGTCATATTAATAAAAATGATAAGGAGTTCTGGATTCATAATGAAATACGGTCATCTAGCCTTCAACTTAAAGATCTTTATCTTCTTACCAACATTTTTCTAATTTAATGTCAAAGTATAAAGTTAAAAAGGCACAACATTGTTCATTAGTCAATAGTAGGTACTAAGCGGGCATATTATAACTCGAGAATCGAAAAACCCCGCAAATTGTGGACGTGAGGCGTGGAATATTATTTCCGAACTGACAAGTAATAAACAAAAGACAAATAATATTTGCTTAAAGAATAGTAATACAATTATCAATGATTCTTTCAATATATCATCAATTTTTAATAATTATTTTATTGATACTCCAGTTTTACTCATATCGGGTCTTCCAAATGGGACAAATGATGATTCTCAACTGATTGTGCATAGTATAGATCAAATTTAAATTTATATTCTTTGTTTTTATCTTCTTTTACTGAAGCTGAGTTGGAGAATTGGTTAAGAAAAAGATTAAAAAATAAACGGCCTTCTGGTCCTGATGAAATATCGATGTTTTTAATTAAAAGAACAGTTAAACTTATTCTAGCTCCTCTGACATGTGTAGTAAATTTATCTTTCTATACAGGTTGTTTCCAGAAAGCTTAAAAAGCTTAAAAAGAGCAGTCGCTACTTTCCAGAGGATTATAGACCTGTTAGATTGTTGTTAAAAAGTATACGAATATGCATGTTTAAATCGGGTTCTGAGTTTTTTGGAAAAATACGAAATTATATCAGGTAGGCAGCATGGTTTTCACCAGGGAAAATCCACAGCCACTGCTTTGACATGTTTCTATGAGGAGGTGCTGTCTTTTCTCGATAAAGGTGAATGTCCTGCTACAGTTTTCTGTGATTTGAGCAGACCACAGATTTCGATTGACAAGTTAAACAATTATGGAATTAGAGGCAGGGCTTCGGACTTAGTTTATTTTTAAGTAATCGTACACAATATGTAAGTATTCAATATTCAGAACATAATAAACTGCTTAACTGTAATTCTGAAGAACGCGTTTTATCTATGGGTGTCCCACAGGGTTCAATATTAGGATCAATTTTATTCATATTATTATTATTATTATTATTCAAAGATGGCTGACGAAGATGATGTTTTGTCAGACAACTCTGAAAAAGTTGAAAGTAATCTATATGAAATGTTGTGAAACCAAAAAATGTAGTGTAAAAGTGTGCATAAACTGTTTTTTAATATATCTTAAAATTTGTATAAAAGTGTTATCTGAAAATAAAATAATATGCTGTGACAAAATAGACAAACAAGAGAAAATTTAGTGAATAAAATTAATGAAGAAAAATTACGAATGTAAATCAGGTACTTGCATGAATTACTAGAAGAAACTAGAGATAGAAATAATGTTTTAAAACTAAATAACGAATTATTATTAAATAGAGTGCAGTTTCTAGAAATAAACAATGGAATAAATGTACAAAGTAAGTAAGTAGATAACTTTATTTTATTTAAGCTAAGCTAATATTACAAATTTATAGTATTTTTCAAGATAAATGGTTCAAAGTTAATGTAGGTATATACAGCCGTTACAACATTATCTATCATAATATTACTTACTGTGAAAGTTTATGTCTCTTAATTCTTGGTTGATTTAGTATTAATTTGGAAAAATTTATTTGATTGAATTGGCTGTTACTTGACGGATATCCATAACTAAGTTAAATAAAAAGTTTATATAGGTATATATAAGTTTATAACTTAACAGTGTCTTTAAGAACAAATAATAATCTAAGCTCATACATTAAAAACAACAAATCCAAAATTAATAAGTCACAAAATTGTGGTGTTTGCAAACTTAACTATAGTGATTGCCCTAAAACATACGTAGGTAAAACTTATAGAAATTTTAAAACCCATATTTCCGAACATAAACGTAGCTTTGATAAATGTAAAAGTGACTCAAACTATGCAAAACATTTATTAGAAGAAAACCATTCCTTCAACCAAATTTCCAAATTTTACACGTTGAAAATAAAAGTTTTAAATTAAATCCATTAGAATCATTAAAAATTATAAAAAGGAAAAATTCCAAAATTTTTTTAACGACCAACTAGACGTAAATCATTCTCCTTTACTTATCTGTTTAATACCATATCTATGTAATGGTTTCCCCATCTGGTATACTTGTGTAGAGTTATCTTAATTACTATTTAATATCATTTATTGTAATTTTATATCTTCACACAATGTTAATAAGCAAGGGTCATTTTCAAAATATTGATTTATATTTTTTATTAGTTTGTTTTAGTGACACTAAGAAGCTACAGAGAATATTTAAATAGAATTTATTATTATTTAGAATTATTAGAATTAATACAAACGTAACATACGACATATCATTAAAGTCCTGTTTTTCTTAGAACAGCAATCCTAAATAACATAATAGTAACTACACGAAATATATAATTTTTAGTCCGGCCCTTACCGATAATCTGTTACCTGGTTCTTTATTGCCCAACACAGTAGGGAGCAGTTTCTTGTTATTAAAAAATCAACCATTTATTTTGAAAAATACTATACATATAAATTTAAATTCAAGTAAATACAATAATCAAAGTTGTACAAAAATCAATTAAACAAATAAACAAGTAAAAGAAAACAATTAGACACACATTTACATAAAATGTAAAATATTTTTAAACAATTAATTGTCGTTTTATAAAATTATAAAAAAAATAAAAATGTTAAAAAATGTGAATGTTAAAAGTTGTAGCCACCATTCAAATTTATACAAAACAAAATTAAATTATATACAAATCATTATTATAATACATTTTTTTATTCCAACAATTTTTTTTTAATTTTGCTGTGAATATTTTTGCAGTTAGGGAATTTTTTATTACCTCAGGTAAGTTATTATATTCTGTCATTCCTTTATCATATATGGTTTTCTTAGTTTTTATTAATGGGGTAGGATATATTTGTATAGGTATGTTCCCTTTGTCTAGTGTTATAAGTATGAATATTTTTTCTGAATGTTATTCTATCTGATAAATACACTGGCAATAAACCATTTAATAATTTGTAAATAAAGACAAGTGTTTTATATTTAATAAATTCCTTTACCGAAAACCAGTTTAAAGTTATTTGCATGTATTTTCTGCTGGTGTATTTATTACAATTTAAAATAAACCTCATACACCCATTCTGAAGTAATTAAAGTTTACCAATATCTGATTCATTACACGTACCTATATAGTAAACTAGAACAGTATTCAAAGTGTGGTTTAATTATTGCGTTGTATATGAGTTGCCTGGTACGTATATAAAAAAACAAACAAAAACTTTTAAATTTGAATGAACCAACAAAAAATCCTACAAGTGAAAGGGATAACAACATGAAAATAAATAAAGAAAACAACAGTAATTCCAGTGTAGCAAATGAAACCTCTCACAAACAGATGGCGCAACCAACTTTCAAGTTCCTCAAATTATACAGACAAGCTGTTGCGATAAATTCAAATGTTAAGAATACAAGCAAACCAAGTGACACAAAGCAGCCCGAAATCCCAATTAATTACGAATCTGAAATATTACAAACAAATGAAGGCTTTTCGAGACCTATAGCGAGAAGAAATAGAGGATAGTCAAAGAATAACAAAAAAAATGGTACTGGGAAAACAGGAGAGTTTTCTGGGCCTACTCATAAATTATGGCATACATCTTTAGAGTTAGGACAGCGACAGAAGAAAAAATAAAAGACTATATAAAAAAAACCTGGGTTTGAAGAGGTTAAGGGTTAAGGATAGTAGTTAAGGAAATTCCAACATAAAAAGATAAGTTGAAGCGATATCTTGTAACAGAACCAATTCAGAAGAAGGACGAAATGTATGTCCCTGATTTTTGGCCTTGTGGTGTTGGCGTAAAAAGACTTTTCAAAGCATACAGATTTTCTAAACCAGTTAGGAGGGCAGGTATTTTAGAACTCGAAAATCACAAACAAGAATCAACTGTAAGTATCATACATCAAAATCCTTAGTCTATAGGTAATGCAGTAGATGAAATTGAGCAGTATTAAAAAACCATGAATATTGTGTGGCTCTATGTGTTTCCGAACACTGGAAAACAAAACATCAATTATCACATGGAATAATCAACTTCCAATTAGTGAGCAGCTTCTGCAGAAGGTTCGAGGGATGACATAGAGGGTCAGCCATTTATGTAATAAATGGAATACGGTGTAAGAATAGATCAAACATCTGAATTCAATCCGTTGAAGACCATATCGAAGTTTGTGGTTGTGAACTAAAACTATGTGATCGTAAGTTTTTAATAATTAGTTTATATAGACCTCCAAAAGGCAATTTTAATACAGATCTGGATGATATTCTCTTTCTAATTTTAATACATTTATAAATCAACTAGAAGGTATAGTATTAAGACTTACAAATGAGTATGATAAACTTGTAATAGCATGTGATTTTAATGTAGATTTTTGTAAAAATAGTATAGACAAAACTCAGTTGTGTTCTATTTTCAGCAGTTATAATCTTACTCATGTGATAACACAATACACTCGTATTAAGCGAAACATATGTCATTATAATTAAAAACATAAAATTTTTTAATTAAACGTTTTGTAAAAAACAAAGAGTTTTTTATTATTTTTTATTATTCCTAATAAAATGAACTTCCAAAAATTAAGGGTCAGTACAATAAATTTAAGATACTTTTGTTTTATTCTTATTAGATTGTAAGATGTAATAAATTGTCAGTTATGTGCGATAAGAAAACCATAAATAATACTAAAGATCCTGTAAAACTTTTTGGGTGTTTACATATACAAACATCTTGATTGAAAATCACATTGTCAATTCTTAGTTAAAAAATTAAGTTCTATTGCTTATCTTTTTAGATCTATTTTAAAAGTATTAAATAATAAATACCTTTCTTGTGTTTATTACGCTCACCTGGAGAGTAGACTTAGGTATGGGAATTGTACGTGGGGTAGCTCTGTTGATTGTAAGGATGTGTTTGTGGGTTAAAAAAGATTGTCAGAATTATGGCAGGAAAGCCTAGTCGTCACTCTTGTTTGCTTGTAAGCCACTTTTTGTAGAATATGGCATATTAACCCTCCCTTCACTGTATATTTTTGAAGTTTGCATATATATCAACTCAAATCGAAAAAACTTTGAGAAAAATAATGACATTTCTAAAATCAGTACTAGACAAAATGCAAATTTACATATAACTATCGCTGTACTAAGTGTAACTAAATAGTCACCTAATTTTATTGGTCCAAAACTCTGTAATAAGCAACCACCCGATTTAAAAAACATCGCAAATTTAAACTCTTTTAAAAGAAAATTGACACATTTTTTATTGTCCAAATGTTTTTGCAATGTTAACGAATTTTTAAATTTTTAAACGTTTAACTGTGTGTTTTTTTTTGTACTGATTGTTGTATTGTTGTTATATATACATCTATTTTTTATATATTATATACATGTTTGTATTTTTCTATTTTGACAAATCATATACAATTTTGTAAATTGTCTGTATGAGAATAAAGGATTATTATTGTTATTATTATTATAGTAACTTAAAACAATATTCAATTCAACTCATGATCTTATTTTTTTTATTTTTTTATTAAGGATGTCCTCGTAGGTATAGACCTAAGTACAAATGTACCGAGAACATATATTTGGGCAGAAGAGACAATTTATTAATTTGGGATTTATAGGCCTGCAAGTTAGGACGAGTGGGGAAGACGTGGGAAGGTTAGGAGTTCAACTATATATTTAGGTTTTTAATATTATTTTTTTTAAACTGGAAAGTTGGCGTGAGAGATACTTCCTATACGTGGTAAAATGTGTGTTTCCTCTGTAACTTCTGGAATAAGAGAATTATCAAACTAAAACAAATATATAATGTACATTACCATGTAAACTTCCACCAAAATATGGTTTCATAGAGATCTAGTAAGTAGTTTTTTTTAACATTGATCAAAGTTACTACAATCTACAAAAACTTTTATATTGTTACTTGGTGCTACGGAACCCTTTATAGGCGAGTCCGACTCGCACTTGGGCGCTTTTAGCTTTGGAGTTTCAATCCAAGATGATCAGATTTAAAGTCTTAAGATACACTTACGTCATTTTAGTGCCAGGCACTGCGGCTCTAAACATAATTACGTTGTTTTTGAAATTTAGAAATTATACAAACAAGAAATTATTAAAATGACATTAAGGAGAAATTGAAAAAATGTCACATCCAGTGGGACTCGAACCCACCATCACTGCCTTATACGCAGGCATGCTTTAACCACTTAAGCTATTGGATGCTCAAGTGGTTAGGAAGCGAAACGTTATAATGAATTCAATTTCCGTCAGATATGACATTCACTCACATTCTCCTTAAGCACATATTACATGACGTTAATGAGAGAGAAGATTTGTCAAATCGACAATTGAAACATCAAACTCTAAGTCACTTTATTTGTGCCCTGTCTTAAATTTTTATTCGGTTAAGGAGAAAGTGAGTGAATGTCATATCTGACGGAATTTGAATTCATTATAACGTTTCGCTTCCTAACCACTTGAGCATCCAATAGCTTAAGTGGTTAAAGCATGCCTGCGTATAAGGCAGTGATGGTGGGTTCGAGTCCCACTGGATGTGACATTTTTTCAATTTCTCCTTAATGTCATTTTAATAATTTCTTGTTTGTATAATTTCTAAATTTCAAAAATCCATTGAGAGTTATCTCAAAAATAATAATTTACTAAAAATCAATGATTCCGGTCTCCTAACCGAATAAAAATATAAGACGGGGCACAAATAAAGTGACTTAGAGTTTGATGTTTCAATTGTCGATTTGACAAATCTTCTCTCTCATTAACGTCATGTAACATGTGCTTAAGGAGAAAGTGAGTGAATGTCATATCTGACGGAATTTGAATTCATTATAACGTTTCGCTTCCTAATCACTTGAGTATCCAATAGCTTAAGTGGTTAAAGCATGCCTGCGTACCTATAAGGCAGTGATGGTTGTAACGTGAAAATAGCCTTGGCTAGCTCCAGGGTTCGTGGCTTCCTTCTGGCTTTTTTCTAACTCCCCCCAAACAAATAAAATAGGGCGCCAAATACAGACATACAAATAAAGGAGAATAAATCAGTTTAAAATTGTTTATTCAAAAATTCTGAATGAAAATTTTCAAGAATTATTAGTAAAAAAAATAGTGAAAAACTAATTTCTTATCTTTATGGTTTTCTGTCCTCGGAAAAGGACGTGGTCGACGGAAAATTCGGTCCACTTTAGCTCCTGGTTAAAGATGCCGATGGCAAGATGTTTTCAAATAAAAAAATCTTCAGAATATTCTTCGGAGAAAAGGCCTTGGGTGCGGTCACAGACAGGATATGGCAGCAAATTAAAATTCGGTTAGGCCAAAGCTTCTCTACCAAAAAAATTGTTTCCTTGTTTTCAGCCCTTTCTTAGGACCCTTCAAATTTGGCAATCGGCCTATGAAATAAAAATTAAAACCGTCAAAATTCCGTCTCACTAAACCTTAATTTCGATTACAATCATTCAAGGTTTCTCCAAGTTCGAGAAAGAAAAAAGTTAATCACTTGAACTGTTTACTTATTTTTAACTCAATAAAAACTGATTTATAACAAATGATTGTAATCGAAATAATTAAATGTTAGTAACAATATAACCAATATAATTATTAAAATAAATTCACCAAGTTTTTGATTATTACTAAAAATTATAACAATTTAATTTTTACTCACCGAAGGGAGAATGTAGCGAAGAAAACTGTTGCTTAGAAGCACAAAAATGAAAAGAATTAAAATAAGACATTTCTAATGATCGAACCCAACATTCCCCTTCTCAACACCGAAACCGGCCACGCGGCGAATCCAAAATAGCCGAGAAATTATAAAAATTAAATAGTATATAGGCCAGGCCAAAAAATAACGTTGCAAACGTTACACCACGGTAACCTGACGGAAAAAAAAAGAATTGAAAATTCTTTTTTTTTTTTTCAAAAAGTGAAACTATTAAAATTCAAAAAAATTAAAAAAGTAAATAACCAAAAACTGGTGAATAGGTAAAAAAAATACAACATTAGTAAATTAAGTAGGTAACCACAAAAATTGGTGTAATTCTTAAATAAAAAAATTCTCGATAAAAAAAAATTCAAGAACACGAAACCTTACTACACTTTACCTCTAGGGAAAAAAAGGAAGAAAAAAAAAATTATTTTGAGAAAACTCGGGAGCAAGCACCCAGTGCGTTAAAGTACGCACCAGACTAAAAACCTCTGAATAGCAAAATCAAAAATCAAATAAACCCCCCCAGACCACAATCAGTAAAAAGATAATATTAACTATCCTAATCAATGTCGTCAACAACGATTTGACGCGATGTCAAAAGAAACAAAAGATAATTTGTTCACAAAGCAATTGTGAACAAAGCGTGAAAACAAAAATATGTCTCGAAAATAACCAAAACAAGATAAGACCGACATCAAGAGAATCATTGAATACAAACAAAAAAAAGCTCCAAAAGAGTGATCAAATAAGCCAAAGGCCAAGGAACTATTCAATGAACGAGAAAAATTGAAACCAAATATCAATTGAACGAAAATGTGTCCAAACACTAAAAGAAAAATCGATTGATATTCAGAACAAAACACAACTTGACAGTCTTATCGCTGTTCAAATACGACATACAAACGATGAAAAGATAATTATTCAACGGTAAAAAGACAAAACATCGCAGAAATAATGAAATCCAAGTGAAAACACTAATATAGGACAGTTAATAAAAGTAAAAACGACGAAATCATTCAGGAACAGGAAACAAATACTCAAACGCTAGGAATACTGAAAGGCAATAATCAATAAGTAAGGAAAAAAAAATTTTGAAAAAGGAACAAACTAAGTATTCAAAAATACAAATTTATACTAACGTGGTGGTGCGGCACAGAGGAACAGCGACAGCCTGTACTCGCAAATAAATGCTATCCCTAAGGTACAGTACTGACCTGAACTCACCAACCCTTATAAAAATTTTATACTAGAAAAAACTAAATGACAAACAAATTTAATTAAAAAAAGGTAGAAATAAATTTTGAAAAAGTATAGTAATTAAAAAAATCTAAGAAAAAGAAATAGAAAGTTAATAAAACTCATGCCTTCAGTGTAGTGACTCCAGTGATAAAAGCAAAAAGCTATATCAAAATTACAAAATGTAAAAATATCGAGAGAAGATAAAATATATAGGTACGATATTTTAATATTTTTCACAAAAAAAAAATAACTACAAAAAATATTACAAATATAACGAGACATAAGAAAAATCACAAACTTTTTATCAAAATGTCCTAGGTATTTGAAAAAACAGTCCTAGATATTAAAAGTATTTCTGTACTTGGTGTATCACAAATCAATACAGAAAAAAATTGAAAGAATGGTATGTGGAAAACAAAAATCCCGAATAGGTACAAAAACACCAGGAAAATCTATTTGTTTCACAAAGGTAAACCCTAACGGTTAAAAAAAGAAACCAAATAGAACAAAATCCCCAAAATAAACTCCTATTGTGTTCCATCCATACGGAACACCAATAGCCTAAAGAGCAGTTACACAAACTGCTACACGATAAAGAGGTCTCACAGACCCCTACAAGATACTAAGGTCCCACAGACCTTACACGGTAATAATGTGGTCATCCAGACCACATCCAAAATGCCCACGGCAAACAACTATAGGTTCCCACACTCAAGATATAACCAAAATTTCCAAAAACCATTTTCCAAATCCCTTACTGAAAGAAATGAGATAAAAAGAGAGAAAAGAAAAAACCAAGATACAGAAATTGAAGGAATTCAAAAAAGATTTTGACTGTAACTCTCACAATCGCAAAATAAAGTCATGAAAAAAAGACAAAAACTAAGATAGCAACGAAAAAAAGGACATGTTGATAACACGATACAAACACATTAAAATCTACAAAGAAGGGCCCTAACTATTTAGAAAATTCCGCCTATAAATCAGAAATAATCGAGATAAATTCAAGATAAAGAGATATTTTAAATGTATAGAAAACATCGTAAGAGACAATCGGTATAGAAAAATTACTAATAAATTAAAAATACCAAAATATTTAGATAATATCAAATCCATCATCGGTAAATAGAAAGTTAATGTTAAACAAAACCAGTTCAAAATTACTATAGAAATACACCAATTCAATAGTGGATAACCTTGAATCAATAGATAATAAAATCCAACCAAATAAAGCAATAATAGAAAAACTAGCTGTTAGTAAAACAATTTATAAAATATTTGAATGTCTGTATTAAATTGATGGAAAAATTTAAAATTAATTTACTTTAATGTGAATGTTAGGAAAAGTTTCAAAAAAAGCGAGAAGACTTTAGTTGGGCGCCAATTTTGTAACGTGAAAATACCCTTGGCTAGCTCCAGGGTTCGTGGCTTCCTTCTGGCTTTT
The DNA here is from genome assembly GCA_964028335.1 of Altica lythri. NCBI lineage: Eukaryota > Metazoa > Arthropoda > Insecta > Coleoptera > Chrysomelidae > Altica > Altica lythri. The sequence continues at coordinate 19,701,834 of OZ034803.1, read as the reverse complement.
TTCTAACTCCCCCCAAACAAATAAAATAGGGCGCCAAATACAGACATACAAATAAAGGAGAATAAATGAGTTTAAAATTGTTTATTCAAAAATTCTGAATGAAAATTTTCAAGAATTATTAGTAAAAAAAATAGTGAAAAACTAATTTTTTATCTTTATGGTTTTCTGTCCTCGGAAAAGGACGTGGTCGACGGAAAATTCGGTCCACTTTAGCTCCTGGTTAAAGATGCCGATGGCAAGATGTTTTCAAATAAAAAAATCTTCAGAATATTCTTCGGAGAAAAGGCCTTGGGTGCGGTCACAGACAGGATACGGCAGCAAATTAAAATTCGGTTAGGCCAAAGCTTCTCTACCAAAAAAATTGTTTCCTTGTTTTCAGCCCTTTCTTAGGACCCTTCAAATTTGGCAATCGGCCTATGAAATAAAAATTAAAACCGTCAAAATTCCTCACTAAACCTTAATTTCGATTATAATCATTCAAGGTTTCTCCAAGTTCGAGAAATAAAAAAGTTAATCACTTGAACTGTTTACTTATTTTAAGTCAATAAAAACTGATTTATAACAAATGATTGTAATCGAAATAATTAAATGTTAGTAACAATATAACCAATATAATTATTAAAATAAATTCACCAAGTTTTTGATTATTACTAAAAATTATAACAATTTAATTTTTACTCACCGAAGGGAGAATTTAGCGAAGAAAACTGTTGCTTAGAAGCACAAAAATGAAAAGAATTAAAATAAGACATTTCTAATGATCGAACCCAACATTCCCCTTCTCAACACCGAAACCGGCCACGCGGCGAATCCAAAATAGCCGAGAAATTATAAAAATTAAATAGTATATAGGCTAGGCCAAAAAATAACGTTGCAAACGTTACATGGTGGGTTCGAGTCCCACTGAATGTGACATTTTTTCAATTTCTCCTTAATGTCATTTTAATAATTTCTTGTTTGTATAATTTCTAAATTTCAAAAATCCGTTGAGACCGTAGAGTTATCTCAAAAATAATAGTTTACGAATAATTACGTTGTTGCATCGTCAGCTCATGGTATTTCTTACATTAATTAAGCAAAAAAGGTAATTTGTAAACATTTTGCACTTGTATCTCTGTTCTCTGGAACGACGATATGGTCGAAATAGGGTATGACGTTATAAGTTGAAGAGAAAAGATAAGAATCGCTACCTGGTGTCTATTAAGAGTTTTAAAATGGAGGAGGAGCTTTACAACGTAATCTCAAGATTCACATAAAAACATCGCTTCACTAACTTAATAGTAGCACTAATAAATAACCATAGATGGTAATCATACGAGATATACTAGAATTTTTATGAATTAAAAAACGGAATTTTAAAAACAATCTTCGTTGACTCTTTAAGATGTTTACAAGACTGTTCGTCTTTTTGCTTGTTAATGACGCATACAATAAGGTATTTCCCGAGAGAGATTTTAATTGGTTAACTTTCGATACTTTCGGCTAATTGGTTCAAAATAGCGCTAGGTGAAAAGAGACAGAATGACTGTCGTTATGGGTATTAAGTTACGAAAATCTAATAACTTAAAAAATACTAAGATTGAAATATTGGCTGCATACATTTATGATACGCAAAATAATTAAAGGTATTAATGTTGAAATGTTGGTGGAAGAGATAAATAGGTACTACAACTTTTTTTAACATAACCCAAAATTAGGTAACTTTTCGCTTATGCTATCAAAAAATTTATTAACGACAATCATTTATCCTACAATAAATCGTTAAGAAAACTAAAATATTTAATTAATTATTAACCGTAATATGGTTTAAAAAAAGTCAGTTACTTTAAACCAAATATGGTAAATATGACCATACTCTCAGTTACAAACTTGTAACCTCTTTTTTTTTCAAGATGTTAAAAGGCTCGTTTTATCGAGGTTAACAAATGCGAACGGCACTCAGGGGGTAGGAGGAGAGCGAGCGTGGATTCGAACGAGCTCGATGATATCGTATTAGAAAGATATACGGGGATATATTTACTGAAAAAAAGAAAAGATAAAAGAATTTAAAAGGGACTAAAAAGAAAATGAGAGGAATGATGAAATAGGGAAAGGTAAATGGGCGCCACTTATTTTTTTATCATAAGGATGGGGAAATATAAGAAACCCAGATAGAAAAAAGATTTGACTATGTTAATAGGATAGGATAATTAATAAGTTGTTGTAGATCAAGTTAAAATTAGAAAGATTTAGGAAATATAAGATAAGATAAGGTAAAATTGAGTAACCCGGTAGATGTTCTTGTTAAAACTTTAAATTAAACACTTTTATTGCAAAGCTAGAAAGATAAAGTTATACTTACTTTTTTCTTTACTTATCACAACAGCTGTGCTCCATTTATATTAATGAGATAAAAATGAATTCAAAAATTAAGATTTATGACTTAAATACGTCTCATTCTTATTGTTGATGAAACTAGATCAGAATAACTTACACCAGGTCAGAAATAAAACATATAAATAAACAATAAACAATATTTATTACTGAGAGTAGTAATAAGTCAGGCGTATGAACGAAACAATAGACGTATAAAATATCAACAAATTAAATAAGGTAAAATACAGTGAAACACACTATTGTTTAATCACATAGAGAAATAATACTACACATTCAATAACAGCTAAGTAATTTTATATTGTTATTTTTGTGTACCCATTTAAGCAGAAGGTGAAGTGAAAGAAATTTAAAAGTATCAAAATGTTATGTTAAAAAAATAATAAATCACTCTTAGCTTAAAAGATTTTTTACTCGAGTAAAAGAATGGGGTACCATATAATAGTTTAAATTAAAACAATTAAGTTATAAGAAACATTACGAAATCAGAAATGTACCATAAAATGTGTTACAAAAAAACTAAATCAGACCCTGCGCACCTCTTTCACTGATAAATGAAACATGTATTCGGTAAACTTGTCCGAATTTTCACACTCTGGGGTCTGTAGAAAAGTACCGGTTTTTTGTTATAAAACAGGTTGCACTATGGAGTTTATGATCACTTCTTACGTTAATTACCCATACTTGGATATTAATTATGCGGATTACAATTAAGTTTTTATTCCAAAGAAATAAATGGCATCCCTTCTTTTTCTGGTAGTTAAGCAATAGTAATAATATAAAAAACTTACAGTTTGATTCCTAGATAGTATAATTAAATGGGGCCACACCCAATTTATACAATACGGTAGAATTTAGTTATTCTTCGGTAATAATCGACAGCTTTTTCATCAGAACGGTTCCATCACTCATTCACTGACTTTAACTTAGTTAGAAACACTAAATAGCAAGTAATTCTTTAAAAATCTTAAGAAAATCTGCCGGGACTTGAATCTAGGGGTTGTACATATGGTCTTGATCGCACAGAGACCCAAGCTAGAGTGATTGGGAAATGGCGGTACTCAGGGGTGCTGTTTTTCGCGTCCCCTCATGTGATGTTAAAATCGGAACCTTATTGGCTAATACACCGATCGATACTCTCGCTTAGCAACTAAGACCGTTAAAGATATACAACGTCTAATCAGTTGAGAATACAGGGCGGTAATAAGTACGGAAGAATTATGAAAAAAAATAAAAAAATTAAATTTTATACTTAGAGTTTTTCAAACACGCTACACAGCCCCTTCCGAAGAGAAAAAACTGGGTGGAAAACAGTTTTTTTAAAAAAAGTAAGCTATGGTTGGAACAACAGTAGTGTGTTTTAAAAAAAACGAAGCCGATAAAGGTAGAGAACATCGGGATGCAGAAAAGCGATCTTACGGGAGCGATATCTATCTAGGTAAAACTGGGGTATTAGTGTTGGTTACTGGAAGCGATAAAATATTCGCACTATTCATTAGCGCGTTAATATACAAGTAATACTACACGAGGGTTTGAAGAACCACAAGGTAGGTACAAAATATCGGATCAACAGATCATTGATATTACGTGACCAGATTTTTATAAACGGTACCGGCCAACCGGAAGATCACAAAGTGATCGGGAACGGTCTACTCCGAAGTTTCTGCACGGAAACAAAAAAGTGTGCAGCTCGGCCTAGACGGGCAGCACTAAGTGGTATCTTTAAAGCAAATCAAAAAAATGTATTTATATTGCCCTTGACATAAGATGTCAGGACACACGCTACATTCACACACACATGGAAGAAAGTAAAGAATGCTATGTTCCCATAAGTAAAATTTCCCATAGGAGGCACAAAGCGTATTTCCCTTTTTGGGAACTCCTATAAAGAAAAAAGCTGAATTTAAACCAAACTGTTAATAATAATTTTGAAAAGGAAGAAAGAAACACGGACGATAGTTATAATTAGGAATCTAATAAGCCTACCGGCCCCATTAGATCCGACAGTCAAGGTAAGTACGTGATACGTCTAAAAGATGTTTGGAAATGTTCCGTCCTGCTTGGTTGATGTTAAAGATATCAACGAATATACAGTAAGGAAGAGAAGAAAACAGTAATTACTTAAAATATAGTTCTCATTGAGAACATAAATAAAAAATCTTAAGGTAATAGATTACACTAAGACATTTACAGGAATCTAACAAATCTTAAAACCAAATTATCCTAACAGTGTTCAATCCTAGCTAGAAAAAAAAATAGAGAAAGTAATATAGGAAAAGAAAGAGAGGAGAAAGAAATTTTATCTGTCTTCCTTACAATCTCAACAGACCCACTACCGGAAAGAATTCCCTATGGCTTTCCTAGGCTTATCTCTCGTGACAAATTGCAAGGTCAAAATAAAATTCCAGAAGAAGTAGTTAAGATTGAATTTTGTTAGTCAAAAAAAAGTAAAGTGATTCCAATAGTAGTCATGTGGCGGACCAAAGTTCTTTAAACCAACGATATGTAAAGGTATAAAATCGTATGAAAGAACGAAAAAATAAAAAAATTTCACAAAAAATTTTCAAAAAAAAATTTTCCAAAAAAATTTTCATGTGTCTTCCACTAATGTACGATAACCGTCTTATATCCATATCAAAGATAAAAAGTAGTTTATGGATAATGAACGAGAAATAAGGTAACTAAAAAATGTTTTCAAAACATAAAACAGTAATAGATATTACTGAACGATACGATAATAAATTCACAAGTGCTGACGCACCTATACGGTAGGTTAACGGTAGATAAAGGAAAAACTATTTTTTCCTTGAAGAAAATAAATACAAGTGTTAAAGCACTCATACGGTAGGTAAGCGGTAGTTAGGAGAAACATATTTTCTCCTTCGGGACGATATCAACAAGTGTTAATACACTTACTTGATAATTAAACGGTAAATGTGGGAAAGTAAATTTTTACTTTCGGGACGATAGAGATAAGTGTTAAGGTACTTATTAGGTAGGTAAACGGTAGGCAAGAGAAAAGTATTTTCCCTTTTGAGATGACATATTCAAGTGGTAATACACTTAAACGATAGATAAACGATAAGTATAAGTCTGAATACACTTAAACGACAAATATAAAAGTAAGACATAGAGAAAAATATTTAGTGTTGAGTCAGGGCGAGATGTTGAGAAACGGAGAGGTCGAGAAAAAGAAGATGGAAAAGAAATGCTTATACGGATAATTCTAAAAAAACAAAGAAACATTAGTTCCTATTCGGAGAGTTCATCTTCAGAAGAATCATCGGAATCAGAGACTTAAGGCTTAAGGCTTAAGGTCTTTTATATGCCAATTTCCTGCTTTTGATCCATCGGGATTTTTAAATGAGTATACTAGTGGAGATAGTTTACGGATAACCGTACATAAGATATATTTAGGAGCTAATTTGGACATAAACTTATCGGCAGCTTTAGAGAGGACTTTATTTCTTCTCCACACCTTATCACCAACGTTGAATTGAATGTTTCGACGACGAAGGTTATAGGTTTTGGAATTTCTTTGATAGGCTTGGTGAAGATTGTGTTGTATTTCGGTAAAAATATCCTTTAACCCTTGTATATCAGAAACGTATTTATCGTATTGTTCAGGAGTATTAAGGGACATAGGACGATCAGCGCCATTATCGGAATAGTAATTTCCAGATATCGGTACATGTCTCGCGAAATTTAAAAATGATGGAGAATATTTGGTGACTTCGTGTCTAGCGGTGTTAATAGCCTGTCGGATTTTAGAAAGCTCATTATCCCAGTTAGAGTGTTCATCAATATAACACCTAATAGCGGTTCCAATGGTTTTATTCGTTCTTTCTACAAAATTACACTGTGGTGAATAGACGGCATTGAACCATATTTTTTGAACTTTATATTGATCACAAAGATGTTTCATCATGGGATTGTTAAGGTTTCAAGCGTTATCACAGATAAGGAATTGAGGAACACCAAACATAAGAAATACTTCATTTTCTATGAAATTAACGATATTTTTGGTGGTAGCTTTTCGTAAGGGTTGTAATAAAGTAAATTTAGAAAACCAGTCGGTAACAACTAGGAGCCAGGTATATTCTTTTTTGGAACGAGGGAGAGGACCAATAAGATCAAGTGCGATAATTTGCCAAGGAAATTTGGCAGATTTCTCTTTTCCCATTAAACCTATTTTAGTGGAGGTAGGCATTTTCTGAGCTTCACAAATTTTACAAGATCTAACAAAACGAAGGACATCGTTTCTCATTTTAGGCCAATAATATCGTTCTTGGATTCGGTTCAGTGTTTTGAAAAATCCGAAATGGGCACAGGTAGGGTGATCATGACAAGATGACATAATGTCATGTCTCTGGGGCTTTGGTACGAAAATTTTCCACTCAATTTCATTGGTGGCGAAAGGCAATTTGGAAGGGATTAGTTTATAGACCAGGTCATTTTCTACTTTCCATTGAGGATAAAGCTCAGGGTGTTGGAGAATTTTAGTACGGAACTTATCAAACCATACGTCTATACGATTAGTGTCTACCTCAAGATACGAGATTTGGCGTTGTTCAGGGAAAGCACGGCTCAAGGCATCTGGAACGAGATGGGAAGATCCCTTACGGTGGATAAGGTCGAAATTATGTTGACGAAGGCGCATAGCCCATCGAGCAAGTTTTCCAGAAGGATTGTTGATATTTCTCAACCAAAGTAAGGAGTGGTGGTCGGTAATTACTTGGAATTTGGTACCTTCTATATAGGGACGGAATTTTTCAATACTGAAGATGACAGCTAGACATTCTCGTTCTGTGACAGAGTAGTTACGCTCTGCTCGGGATAAGGTCCTGCTAGCATAAGCTATTACGACATCTGAACCATCTAATGATTGTGTGAGGACACCGCCAAGGCCAGTATCACTAGCATCACACTGGATAACGAAAGGTTTAGAGAAATCTGGTTGTGTTAACACAGGGGCAGAAATAAGGGCTTCTTTTATTTGGGTGAAAGAGAACTCTGCTTTGCTAGTCCATTCGATAGATTGTTTTTTCTTTTTACCTTTTAATAAATCATTGATAGGAGAGACAAGGGAAGAAAAGTCTTTGATGGAACGACGGTACCAGGAACACATGCCGATAAATCTTTTGACCTCCGTGAAAGTTGTTGGACGGGGATAATTAATCATGGCAGAAATTTTATCAGGATCTGTTTTTAAAATATTGTTTCCTACGATATAACCCAGAAATTTTAATTCGGGCTTGAAAAACTCACATTTTTTGACATTTATCGTTAGGTTGGCGTCTTTTAGCTTATCTCTGACTTCAGATAAGAGACGGATATGTTCTTCAAACGAATTTGTACAGATAATAATGTCATCAAGGTAACAAAAGATATTTGGTTCGTAAGCCGGACCAAAGATAGCGTCAACTAAACGTTGTTGGGTTTGAGCAGAATTGCACAATCCAAAAGGCATCACAGTGAATTGAAAAGAACCTCTACCGATAACACTGAAAGCGGTTTTTTCTTTCGAAGAGGGATCTAAAGGGACTTGCCAGAAAGCTTTTTGTAAGTCTATTGAACTTATAAATTTGGTACCTTTGAGAAGGGAGAGAATTCGATCTATATTTGGCAAAGGGTAGGTATCGTGTTTAGTTACTTCGTTGAGAGTTCGACCATCGAAACAGAAACGATATTCATTATTAGCCTTTTTGACGAGAAGTACCGGAGAACACCAAGGACTATTTGAGGGTTCTATAACACCTAGACGAAGCATTTCGTCCAATTCGTCGATAAGAATCTTCGACATATAGGGAGACATTGGGAATGGTCGTTTTTTGAAAGGTTTTGCATCCCCGGTATCGATATGCATTTGTATTTTATCGGTACGACCTAGCCGGTTGGTATTACTGATAGCAGAAAAGGAATCTATGGTATCTTTAGCTAGTGTCTGTTGGACAGGAGTTAGAACTTCGAGAGTATTAAGGGATGTGATGTTTAGTTCTGGTTCCATCTCAGAGAGAAACTGGGGTTTAGAAGTGCTGTTGGAAGACCAGGTATTTTTGGAGAAATCAATAATAAGGGAGAAGGTTTTTACAAAGTTATTTCCAAGAATGAAAGTGCAAGGTAGTGAAGGGACGACTAGTGCCTTAATGACGTGTAAAATATTGTTAGCTATAATCGGTAGATCTACAGTACCAGAGACAACTTGGTTAGTGCCATCTGCTAGGGAAACATTTCGATGTTCAGAGGAATTAATTTGTACATTATTGACTTTAAGAAAATCGAGGGCTTTATTTCCAACTACGGTAATTGAACAACCGGTGTCCAACAGGACGACGAAATCTGTCGAAAAGATTTGTATGGATAGGTAGGGTCTTGTATCGGTAGACTTATTCAGTAAAACTGGGGCAGTTATTTGCAAAGAGTTTTGATAGAAATTTTTAACAACCTTTAGCCACTTATCCCATTGATCTTGTTTTTTAATATCGGTTTTACTAGGGCGGTAAAGAGAGAGTGCACCGATACGACATTCTCCCCTGGTTAGTTTTTTGAACATCGGGGGCAGGTAGAAACAGTGACATTTGGAGAACCACAACGATAACAAAAGTAGGATTTTTGTTGGTTTTGACAACTGGAATAGATGTGTCCTTTTTTATGACAATTCCAACAGGTAACATCCCTACTGTTAGAAATATTGGTCGGATTAGAAGTATTCGTCACGTTGTTAGAGGTAGAAGGCAAATTGGATGTTCTAGGTTTATTAGATCGTTGTTTGGGACGCTGATTTGTAGAATCAATAACAGATACTTTGGATTGGAAAGAAGGTTTTTGAATAGAAAGTGATTTAGCATCCTCCAATTTTTTGACTAACTGAATTAAGTCAGAGACGGTATTTACATTGAAAAGGGTGACGTGAGGAATGTATTCTGGAAGTAAATTTCGGGTGATGTATTTTAATTTGCTGACTTCAACTGGTTCACGAGAGAGACGTGTGAAGAGAGAGGTGAGTTGAGCAACAAAAATAATAATAGACTCATTCTTTTTCTGTTTGTAGCCTTTAATTTCCTCCCAGAGTTGTTCATCATTTTCTGGGGGTAGGAAGGTTGATTTAAGAACGTTAGTAAGTTCATCCCAAGAGTTGAGAGAGGTTTTGATGCTGCGGAACCATATTAAAGCATCCCCGGTGAAAAGTTCAACCGCTGATTGAAAAAGGGTCTCAGGAAGGATGTTGCGGGATTCAGCTAGTTCTTTAATTTTTTCTAGAAATTCGAAAACGCTTTTAGGATCACCATTAAATTTAATATTCCATTTCGATAAAGGGAAACGATCTAAGTATCTAATTTCGGGAGTAGAGACGTTAATAACTGGTACAGTGCCATCTATATTCGGAACTGAACTAGAAGGTGAATTATTTAAGGGAATGGTTTTATCAATCATTTCTTGTTCTAGAAGAAGACAAGTAGTTTGAGATTCATCGCGGAAATTTACATCATCCTCGGAAGGATTTTCAGGTAACGGTAAACATTGTATTCTGCCTAACAAATGAGCGATCCTAGATTTTACTCTACGAAAACATAAATCTGAAGCGGAACCTTCAAACTCTTCAATTAAATTGGAAACGCTGTCGATAGAATTTTTAATTGCTACTTTTTCATCTTCTAAGTTAATGTTTTCTAAAGTGAACGTACCGTTTGTTTCTTTGGCTAACAATCTTTTGAGGACTTTTCTTTTATCCTCTATTTTTCTGTTGGTGGCTGTTCCTCTGATCTTTAACTCGTAATTAATTTCGTCTGCTGTTAGAAAATTTACTTCAAAATTGGCCATTGTGATAAGAAAAAGTAACGAAAATTTTTGATCTTAAAAGTGTGTAATTTTATTGTCGGAAAAATAGGGATTTTATCATCGGGCCCCACGTTGTGGGCGTCAAATTAATGTGTAACCTCTTTTTTTTTCAAGATGTTAAAAGGCTCGTTTTATCGAGGTTAACAAATGCGAACGGCACTCAGGGGGTAGGAGGAGAGCGAGCGTGGATTCGAACGAGCTCGATGATATCGTATTAGAAAGATATACGGGGATATATTTACTAGAAAAAAGAAAAGATAAAAGAATTTAAAAGGGACTAAAAAGAAAATGAGAGGAATGATGAAATAGGGAAAGGTAAATGGGCGCCACTTATTTTTTTATCAAAAGGATGGGGAAATATAAGAAACCCAGATGAAAAAAAGATTTGACTTTGTTAATAGGATAGGATAATTAATAAGTTGTTGTAGATCAAGTTAAAATTAGAAAGATATAGGCAATATAAGATAAGATAAGGTAAAATTGAGTAACCCGGAAGATGTTCTTGTTAAAACTTTAAATTAAACACTTTTATTGCAAAGCTAGAAAGATAAAGTTATACTTACTTTTTTCTTTACTTATCACAACAGCTCCATTTATATTAATGAGATAAAAATGAATTCAAAAATTAAGATTTATGACTTAAATACGTCTCATTCTTATTGTTGATGAAACTAGATCAGAATAACTTACACCAGGTCAGAAATAAAACATATAAATAAACAATAAACAATATTTATTACTGAGAGTAGTAATAAGTCAGGCGTATGAACGAAACAATAGACGTATAAAATATCAACAAATTAAATAAGGTAAAATACAGTGAAACACACTATTGTTTAATCACATAGAGAAATAATACTACACATTCAATAACAGCTAAGTAATTTTATATTGTTATTTTTGTGTACCCATTTAAGCAGAAGGTGAAGTGAAAGAAATTTAAAAGTATCAAAATGTTATGTTAAAAAAATAATAAATCACTCTTAGCTTAAAAGATTTTTTACTCGAGTAAAAGAATGGGGTACCATATAATAGTTTAAATTAAAACAATTAAGTTATAAGAAACATTAAGAAATCAGAAATGTACCATAAAATGTGTTACAAAAAAACTAAATCAGACCCTGCGCACCTCTTTCACTGATAAATGAAACATGTATTCGGTAAACTTTTCCGAATTTTCACACTCTGGGGTCTGTAGAAAAGTACCGGTTTTTTGTTATAAAACAGGTTGCACTATGGAGTTTATGATCACTTCTTACGTTAATTACCCATACTTGGATATTAATTATGCGGATTACAATTAAGTTTTTATTCCAAAGAAATAAATGGCATCCCTTCTTTTTCTGGTAGTTAAGCAATAGTAATAATATAAAAAACTTACAGTTTGATTCCTAGATAGTATAATTAAATGGGGCCACACCCAATTTATACAATAAGGTAGAATTTAGTTATTCTTCGGTAATAATCGACAGCTTTTTCATCAGAACGGTTCCATCACTCATTCACTGACTTTAACTTAGTTAGAAACACTAAATAGCAAGTAATTCTTTGAAAATCTTAAGAAATTTTGCCGGGACTTGAATCTAGGGGTTGTACATATGGTCTTGATCGCACAGAGACCCAAGCTAGAGTGATTGGGAAATGGCGGTACGCAGGGGTGCTGTGTTTCGCGTCCCCTCATGTGATGTTAAAATCGGAACCTTATTGGCTAATACACCGATCGATACTCTCGCTTAGCAACTAAGACCGTTAAAGATGTACAACGTCTAATCAGTTGAGAATACAGGGCGGTAATAAGTACGGAAGAATTATGAAAAAAAATAAAAAAATTAAATTTTATACTTAGAGTTTTTCAAACACGCTACAAACTTACTGTTATTATAGCTTCACATAATAGGTACAAGTGTAATTTCAGCTCGAACGTTATCATGAACCCATTTTTCAGATACACCATTTTTAGTATTTTGTTTCCGTTTCCCTACGTGTAATGGAGCGTTTAATGAGAAGGAAGCAGCCGCTGATGGTGGCCAAGGGACCGGCAAATTGAATCGCCTTCTGGCCCCACAACTAAGATAGTCAATGTCAATTTATTCCAGTTTTTTTCTTTGTAAAATATTTAGTATCGAACATTATGTTTTGTGACAAAAAAAAATATTTACTTATCAAAATGTACGTAAAAAACAAGGTTAACTGATATTTTAAAATAGTATCCAACACGAATAGAAAACGAAGTTGCTTTACTGATTTCCATACTGAATACTGCATATTTTATTTAAAAAAAAAAAGAAAAACAAAGAAACAATAAATGACAAATATGTAAATTTATTTTAAAAATTTAGGGCTCAGGAAGTTGGGAAACCATTTTTGTTAAATCGGGGCACAACAAAATAAAGCAGAAAATTATAGATGACATCTAAAAAATAACATCAGACCACAATATTCCGAATTAGTTGCCTAAACTAACATGCTAAGTAGATTTAGAGCAAGGAATGGCACAAGATGATCACTAAACCCCGTATTCAGGATTCCACTTATAAACATTAATATGATATAGCTACTTTTTCGAAATGTTTCTGTTATAATCTAAAATTGTATATGTAGGGTCACGGTATCAAACAAAAAGCATCGATACTTCACTCATGAGTAGAATCGGGAAAAAAGTTTCGTTCTTATAAATGTATTAAAAGAAATGTATCGAGACCATGGTATTGATACTTGCACTTGGAATGGAATGTGCACTATTAAAATATTTTCTTTGTATTCTACATTATCAATTTTCATACCCAAAACATCATAAATGCATTTGCTGAATTCTTCCAAAGTGTTTATGTCCCCCCACAAAATATTCCTATGCAAACAAATTATGTCAATTTGTTTCCTAACATCTCTGTTCCCTCCTTTTCCGAATAGGAGGTCTATACTGCTTTAAGAAAACTAAAACCCAAACTAACCTGTGGCGATGACAAAATTCCCAGTTTCCTTGTCAGAGATTGTGCTTCTGTTCTGGCCATACTCCTTAAAATTATTTTCAATTTAGCTCTATCACTACAATCCTTCCCAGACGTTTGGAAAATTTCCAAGATTTGTCCCATTCTGAAAGGAGGCAATATAAACAACATCGAAAATTATCGAACAATTACTTTGCTTTCAAATTTTTCTAAGGCCTTTGAAATCTATTGTATCAATGGTTTTTGGGCTATTAGGCCGGCGTCGATTGTCTTGCTGACTTGACGTTTCGCCAACACGAGCGGTTGGCATCTTCAGAAGTTGCTTCCTGGTTGACAGTCTGCAGACTGTAAAGAATTTAATTATGACTTTATGTGCAATTATGTCACAAATAAAATAATTACTACAATTTCCATTGCGACTTAATTCAAAATAGTTATACACATTACATACACAACAGTTTGGCGACGAGGATTCGAAGAACCAGTGAATAACATGCCTAGAACAAATCGAAATAGGATAAATTCAAATTTGGAGACGACACCTAGTACATCTACAATAATTCACAATAGTTTTTCAATTGAACAATTTGATTGTACAAAATTACAATGGCAGAGATGGGTACAGAGATTTGAAGGTGCTTGCGAAATATATGGAATATCGGAAATAAGTAAAGTTTCTTATTTTTTACATTTTATGGGACCTGAAACGTACGATATTTTATGTGACAGATTAACTCCAGATCAGCCTAATAGTAAAAATTTTAATGAATTAGTTCAAATCTTGCAAGAATATTGTAACAAATTGAACCGGGTACGCCCCTGTCTTTATTCGGGAATGTTTAGAACAATAGGCCAGATCTAGAAGCCACGCGAGCGTCGGGAATTGCCTCGAAGATTCCAGTACCTGACTATTTCGGATATATAAGCGAGCGAAGTTTTCGCAGGGGAAGTTAATATTAGACAGGCGATAAGTAAAGTGAATTAGAAAACGATACAGTTTGCGGTAATTAGTTGTGTTATTAATCAGTGATTAATTAAGTGATTCTGTAAGCGATAATTCTTTGTAGTTGCGATTACGTTTGGAATATTTGTTGTTAATTAGTGGTATTTTTAATAAAAGTAAATTGTTACGTTCGACGTAGTTTTATTAAGCCCGGAAAACGTTACAATTGGTGTCAGAAGTGGGATTGGGTTTGTGCGTGAACGTGACAAAGGACATTCCGGAAGTGCTATTGGATAGATTTTATGGACATTTGACCCTGTTTTGGCTACGGAAAAGTGAGTTTTCGACATCCATTGAGAAATTTCTGGAAAATTCTATTCGGCAACCGCGCGTGATATCGAAAAACTGACTTTATCCGTCAACAGTGCGTGCAAATACGGGACTACTAGTGCAGTTTCGAGAAAGTTCCAGAACATTCTATTTGGATTCTGCAAGTCATATCGGAAAACTGACTTTACCGGTCAATAGTGCGTGTAAATACGTGACTGATAGTGCGATTTCCAGATCGTTCTAGAAAGTTCTATTCCGAATAAAGAAGAGATAACTCGATTGCGACTTTATACACCGACTTGACTACTGGAATAAAAGACATTCGACGTTACTTCAAGAATATTTGACGTAACTTCGGGAAAATTCTATAGTTGAAAATAGCCATACATGCCAGTTGAAACACGAAGCCAATCAAATAGACTCGACAACATGGAGGAACTCGTTAAAATGATTAGCCAGTTATCGACAAAGATGGAAGCTAGCCAAGAAGAATTGAAAGCTAGCCAGTACGCAATGGTGACAAAGATGGAAGCTAGCCAAGAAGAATTGAAAGCTAGCCAGTACGCAATGGTGACAAAAATGGATGCTAGCAAAGACGCAATGACTGCAAAGATTGAAGCAATGACTACAAAGATTGAAGCAGCACAAGAAGATTTAAAGAAGCAGATGGACAACGGATTTGACACCTTGGAGAAGAATTTAGAAAGCACCAAGGCAGATTTAGAAGAAAAAGTGAAAAAAGTTGAGAGAAGAGATTGAAAAACAGAGAATGGTGACAGAAAGGCAAATCGAGAATTCTGTCGACGACATTGAACTCCAGGTCAAAAAATTACAGCAAGAATTCGATAATTTGAAAAAGGGCAAGTCCTCCGCTTCACCAGTAGAAGGGGAAGAAGTCAGTTCTCAAAACGAGAGCGTAAGAGCAGTTTCTAAAATCAAGGCCCCGACTTATGATGGCAAAACATCTTGGACCAACTACCTACGCCAGTTTAATGCGGCTGCTGCGGCGAATGGGTGGAACAGCAAGGAAAGAGCCACATCATTAATTATCTCGCTACGAGGAGACGCCCTAGAGATACTACAGAGCATTCCCGATGACAAACAGGAGAATTTCGAATATCTGTGTGAACATCTGGATCGAAGATTTGGAGATAAGTACATGCCATCCCTCTACAGAACACAATTTAAAAACCGGCGACAGAATTCCGGGGAATCGCTGCAGGAATTCAGCACGGACATCGCGCGATTAGTGAGGTTGGCGTTCCCGACTGTGACAGAAGACGTACTTGAAAGTATGGCAGTCGATGCTTTTGCCGATGGCGTTCGTGATCTCGAGCTTCAGCAAACCCTCAAGCTGGCCAAGCCGAATACGTTGGGAGAGACCTTATCGAAGGCACTGGAGTTCGAGGCAGTCAAACGAAGTACGGCAAGAGGATTTGTAAGAGCACGACAAGCATCAGTAAGTGCAGGTGCGAAAGACCACGATGGCGATTTGTTTTGGGAGTTACAAAAACTTCTGGAGGAGCACCGTCCATTATCAACGGCAGCACAGAATACTCCGACACCACCAAGACGGCAGCTCAGGTGCTACAACTGCCAAAGAACTAGACACCTAAAGAGGCAGTGTAGACTCCCGCCTCGCCAGGAAAGCCGAACTACCGATCAGGAAAACTCCGAGTAGCCAGCTTTAAGGGGCAGAAGCTGGCTGGTTCTTCCCATGCCCCACGAGTCCAACTCAAAGTGTCTCAACTTCAGTGTGGAGAGAACAGCCTTGTACTGGACGGAAAAGTTGTAGGAAAATCTTGTCAAATGGTCATTGATACTGGAGCCACGCATACCATCGTTAGAAGAGACATTGTGCCTACCTGGAGATTAAATGCTTCTAAGAACTACATTATTACCACAGCAAATGGCGAAACAATGGATGTCTGCGGAAAGATAGTGGTCGACATTGAACTTGGTAACCGCAAGATACCGCAAAAAGTTTTTGTAGCTGATATATCGGATCCAGTTATTATTGGAATGGATTTTATGGAGTACCATGGAGTCGTGTTAGATGTCGGCCAGAGAAGTATGAAGATGGGAAATGAAGAGTTTATTTTGAAGATTAACAGGGAAAAAGATATCGCAAGTAAACAACTGATCTTATCAGAAGACATCATTATCCCAGGTAGAAGCGAACTGGTAACACCTGTAAAATTGGAAAATGGCGTGGAAGGCATAATTGGGTTATTAAAACCAGCTTCTGCAACTGTTAACAATGGCATTATACTCGGACGTACCTTGATAATGGCTTAGACAAACACGATTCCCGCAAGATTATTAAACATCAAAAACTATGACCAAAAATTGAAGAAAGAGACAATCATTGGACATTGCGAGCAAATTAAGACTGTGGTCAATGAAACACAAATGGAAGGTACTCTATATGACGGAAAAGTAATTGAGTCCAAGGATTTGAAAGACTTCATAGACAGTGTGGTCGAAAATCTGGTACCAGAAGACAAAAGACGGGTCAGAGATTTGCTAAACAAATTTCGACGTGCCTTTTTAACAAGTGATAAGGATCTGGGACGAACGAACATGGTACAACATCGAATAAATACGGGCGACCATCCCCCGATCAAACAGGCTCCTAGAAGAGTTCCATTGGCCAAACAAACTAAAGTTGATAACCTGTTGGAAGACATGAAGGCACAAGGGGTAATTCAGTCGTCGAGTAGTCCTTGGGCATCACCGATAGTCCTAGTTAAGAAGAAAGACGGTTCTACGAGATTTTGTGTAGACTATCGTAAACTAAATGAAATTACTAAAAAGGACAGTTACCCCTTGCCCCGAATAGACGATACTTTGGACACATTAGCTGGCGCAAAATGGTTCTCAACATTGGACTTGAAAAGTAGTTATTGGCAGGTTGAAGTCCATCCCGTTGATAGAGAGAAAACAGCATTTTCAACTGGAAGCGGATTATGGCACTTCAATGTGATGCCATTTGGTTTATGTAATGCGCTGCCACCTTTGAAAGACTTATGGAGACTGTTCTTCAAGGGCTGCACTGGAAATCGTGCTTAGTGTACCTAGATGATGTGATTATTTACAGCAAAACCTTTGAAGATCACCTCAAACACCTGGAGGAAGTTCTTGGAAAGCTTTCCAACGTGAATCTAAAATTAAGTCCCAAGAAGTGCCAATTGTTTAAAAGGGAGGTGAAATATTTGGGACACATCATTTCCTCGGAAGGCGTTCAAACTGACCCTGACAAGACCGATGCTGTTAGATCCTGGCCAATCCCACAGGATAAACATAAAGTTCAGAGTTACCTGGGACTTTGCACCTACTACCGACGGTTTGTGCAAGGATTTGCGGATATTGCTGGACCATTACATCGACTTACCGAGAAGGACCAGCCTTTTGAATGGAACCAGAGATGCCAGGAAGCATTCGACCACCTGAAAAATGCTTTATGTAGTGCTCCAATTTTAGCCTACCCAAGAGCAGGTTGCGAGTTTATCGTGGACACGGATGCCAGTAACGTGGGAATTGGTGGAGTATTATCCCAAGTTCAAGATGGCGCAGAGAGAGTTATAGCGTATTTCTCGAAGACGCTTTCCAAGCCCGAAAAGAATTACTGCGTCACCCGAAAGGAGCTCTTGGCAATCGTGAAGACGTTGGAGCACTTCCATAAGTATTTATATGAACTGATAATGCTTCTTTAACTTGGCTCTTAAATTTCAAGAACCCAGAGGGCCAAGTCGCGCGATGGATCGAGAGACTTCAGGAGTATCAATTTAAAATTGAACATCGGAAAGGACGTTTGCACAACAATGCCGATGCTCTTTCAAGAAGGCCTTGCAAGAAGGATTGCGGGCAGAAAGAGACAAAGGAGCTTGTTCGTTGCAAGCAACGATTGTCCAGTCGGCCGATAAATGGAGTCCACAAGCTCTGCGAGATGCTCAGATGGGTGACCCGGATATCAAGTCGAGCATCGAGTTTAAGGAAAGCGGGTCTCGACCAGAATGGAGTAGCATCTCGGCGAAAAGCCAAGCTTTCAAATGTTACTGGGCCCAATGGGACAGTTTTGCGTTAGTTAATGGGGTGCTTAATCGCGTATGGGAAAGCAGTAACGGAAAAGAAATAAAATATCAGATCATTCTGCCGGCATCCAAACGGGAGGAGGTATTGACTGAACTTCATGGAGGTTCCTCAGGAGGCCACTTCGGTATGAAGAAGACCGTAGACAAATTGAGGCAAAGATTCTACTGGGTCGGGTACTATGAAGATGTGAAAGACTGGTGCCGGAAGTGTACAGAATGTACAACTAGTAAAGGACCACGAACGAGAACTCGAGGGGCAATGAAACAGTATAACGTAGGTGCCCCCTTTGAACGGATTGCCATTGATGTTGCTGGTCCTTTCCCAAGAACCAAGAGAGGAAACCGGTTCATTTTAGTTGCGGGAGACTACTTCAGTAAATGGACCGAAGCATACGCTCTACCCAACCAAGAAGCGACCACGGTGGCCGAAGCTCTCGTAGAGAACCTTTTCAGCCGTTTTGGAGTGCCTCTCAAACTTCATTCCGACCAAGGGAGGAATTTTGAATCGCATGTCTTTAAGAGGGTATGCGAAATGTTGGGTATCCGAAAGACAAGAACAACTCCATTGCATCCACAATCAGATGGAATGGTAGAGCGGTTCAATAAGACTTTGGAGAGCCATCTCCGCATATTCGTCAGCGAACATCAAGACGACTGGGACCAACACATACCACTGATTATGATGGCCTATCGATCAGCCGTGCATGAGACGACCGGACGAACGCCTGCCAGCGTAGTATTTGGAAAGGAACTACGGTTGCCAAGCGATCTTCTGTTCGGGTGTCCAAAGGAAGAACCCATGGAAGTTGAAGACTACGTATCAGAACTTCGCCAAAAGTTGCTGACGATCAATGCAGAGGTGCGAGACAAAATCCAACTCGAAAGTGACCGCATGAAAACTCGTTACGACTTGGGCATGAGTGGGCGCACATTTACCGAAGGAGAGCAGGTCTGGCTTTACAATGCCACTCGGAAGAAAGGGCGATCTCCGAAGCTGCAGAGCAATTGGGAAGGTCCTTACAAGGTCATCAAAAGATGAATGATTTATTATATCGAATCCAGAGGACACCCAAGTCGAAGATGAAGCCCTACAACGGAAACTGACCTGTTCGAGACAAACAGACTTAAGAGGGGGGCAGTGTAACGAATTGAACCGGGTACGCCCCTGTCTTTATTCGGGAATGTTTAAAACAATAGGCCAGATCTAGAAGCCACGCGAGCGTCGGGAATTGCCTCGAAGATTCCAGTACCTGACTATTTCGGATATATAAGCGAGCGAAGTTTTCGCAGGGGAAGTTAATATTAGACAGGCGATAAGTAAAGTGAATTAGAAAACGATACAGTTTGCGGTAATTAGTTGTGTTATTAATCAGTGATTAATTAAGTGATTCTGTAAGCGATAATTCTTTGTAGTTGCGATTACGTTTTGAATATTTGTTGTTAATTAGTGGTATTTTTAATAAAATTAAAATTGTTACGTTCGACGTAGTTTTATTAAGCCCCGGAAAACGTTTCAATATTTTAGTCCAATACCTTTAGAAATTGCAGAAATCTATCGATTACACCAACGAAAACAACAGGAAACTGAAAGCATACAACAATACGTTACAGCTTTACAGAAAATGTCAATTTATTGTAATTTTGGTAACTATTTGAAGAAAGCGTTGCGTAATCAGTTTGTGTGGGGTTTACGTAATGAACGAATACAAAATCGATTACTAGAACAAAAAGATTTAACATTTGATAGTGCCATTGAAATAGCTGTTGGGATGGAACTTTCAGCAAAAGACACTGCTGAGATGCAGAATAGTAAAGGTATCGATAAAGTGGATTTAAGATCAAAATCAAATCAAAATTTTAGCAAGTTTCAAAAATATACATATACAACATCAGACCGAAATGTTTATTGCTTTAGATGTGGTGATAAAACACATATTGCTTCTACTTGTAATAAAACTGACTTAATTTGCTCTTTTTGTAATAAGAGGGGTCATTTTCAAAGTGTTTGTAGGAAGAAATTATTCAACAGAACAATTCAAGTTGATTCACAAAATGAAAATTCTGAAGAGATCATTGCTATAGAATCCGAACAACTCAGATATAGGGAGAAGTTTTATCTAAATTTAAATGTTAATGAGAAGAATATCATGTTTGAAGTAGATAGTGGGGCTGCAGTGACAGTGATAAGTAAGCGTCAGTTTGATATACTTTTTCCAAATACTACCATCAATATAACAAATCTTAAACTTATTTCGTACTGTAAAACGCCACTTAACGTTTTAGGATTTATACCTTGTAGAGTTTTATTCAAAAACCAAATTTTTGATTTAAATTTGTACATTGTTTCTATTGATCGTGAACCATTACTAGGTAGGGAATGGATTAGAAAAATACATTTAAATTTATTTCCAAATTCCTTAGATCAAATAAATATTTTAAATACAAATAAGTTAGTACAGGAATTAATACAGAAATATTCTAACGTGTTTACTCCTAATATAGGTAAAATGGAGGGAATGTATGCTTCAATTTCGTTAAAACCAAATACTAAACCTATTTTTCATAAAGCACGACCATTACCTTTTTCTCTTATTCCAAAAGTTGAACAAGAAATAGAGAAATTAGTTTCAGAGGGGATATTAACTAAGGTTGATAGATCAGAGTGGGCTACTCCTATTGTACCAGTAGTAAAAAGTAATGGTAATATACGAATTTGTGGAGATTTTCGACTAACGTTAAATTCTAACATAATAGTTGATAATCACCCACTACCAACCGTTGATGAACTTTTCAGTTCGATGGCAGGTGGGAAACGATTTACTAAACTTGATTTAAGCCAAGCATATTTACATATTGAAATACGACCAGAAGATCGCCACTTACTAACATTAAATACACATAAAGGACTTTATACTTGTAATCGGTTGATGTTTGGTATTTCTTCGGCACCTGCAATTGTTCAAAGAGAAATGGAGAAAGTTTTACAGGGAATACCTGGAGTTTCAGTGTATTTAGATGATATAAAAATTACGGGAGAGGATGATTCGGTAGATCTAGATCGGTTGAATGAAGTTTTAAAAAGATTATCAAAACATAATTTACATATTAATCAAGAAAAATCCATATTCTTTGCTGACAATATTGAATATTGTGGATATTTGATAAATACTCAGGGAATTCATAAAATTAAAAATAAGGTTGATAGTATTATAAATGCACCTACACCAACTGATAAAACACAACTTCGTTCGTTTATTGGATTAGTAAATTATTATGGTAAATTTTTAAAAAATTTAAGCACTATTCTTTATCCTTTAAATAAATTATTACATGAACAGAATACGTTTAATTGAAATTTAGATTGTGAAAATGCATTTATTTCAGTGAAAGAACAAATTTGTTCAGAAGATTTTCTAGTACATTTTGACCCAAAATTACCGTTAATTTTAGCAACTGACGCCTCTCCTTACGAAGTAGGCGCAGTATTATCTCACCTATATCCAGATGGTTCAGAAATACCTTTACAATTTGCATCTCAAACTCTCACTCATACTCAAAAGAAATATTCACAGATTGATAAAGAAGCGTATAGTTTCATTTTTGGAATAAGAAAATTTTATCAATATTTGTACGGCAATCGATTTATTTTGTACACAGATCATAAACCCTTACTTTAGATTTTTAATCCAGGTAAAAGTTTACCGACGTTAAAGCTACACGAATGCAACATTATGCTATTTATTTACAAAGTTTTAAATATGATATTCGTTATAAAAATACAAAAGATCATGCAAATGCTGACTTCTTATCTAGATTACCAATAAAGTCAGAATCATTTACAATATACGATGAACCTGATATTTTTGAGTTGAGTCAAATTGAAACACTTCCAGTTTCAAGCTCTGAAATTGCATATGAAACACAAAAGGATGATTCTCCTAAACCTTTATTACGTGCCTTAGAAACAGGTAAAGAAATTACATCTAACTTAAGATTTAGTATTCCACAAACGGAATTTGCATTACAACAGGGATGTATTATGCGTGGTATTAGAGTGGTAATACCAAAGAAGTTACAATCAAAAATTTTACAAGAACTACACTGTTCACATTTTGGAATGAATAAAATGAAAAGTTTAGCTAGAAATTATTGTTGGTAGAATAATATGGACAAAGATATTGAAACTATTGTTAGAAATTGTATAGAATGTAGACAACTGCAAAATAACCCAATAAAAGTGCCAGTGCATCCTTGGGAACAAAGTTCAGAGATAGGGTACATATAGATTATATGGAATTTGGTGGAAGAAATTATTTTATCTTAGTTGACGCTTATTCGCGTTGGTTAGAAGTTTATATAACTAAAGACAAATCTAGTGTTACAAACTATATTTATTTGCAGAAAAATATTCTCTACATTTGGTATTCCTCGGTGTTTAGTTAGCGATAATGCACAACAATTTAAATCTTATAAATTTCAAAATTTTCTTAAATCAAATGGAATTAAACATAAATTAATAGCCCCATATCATACCGCAACTAAGGGGTTAGTGGAGAGATGTGTGCAAACAGTAAAGAAACATCTAAAAACACTAAATCCTTTTAATAGTGAAAAAGATGTGGACGTACAACTACAAGAATTTTTATTACAGTATCAAAAATGTCTCATTCAGTAACTAAACAATCTCCTTCTAATTTAATGTTTAAAAGGGAGATTAGATCGCGAATCGATAATATTAAACCAAAATTAGGGAATTCTCCAAATGTTTCATTTAGTACAAACAGTGAAAATATTCGTAATTTCTTAGTAAATGAACCAGTTATGGTTAGAAATTATACAGGTCACAATAGATGGGTTGCTGGTAAGGTGAAAGATAAATTAGGGAAATTACATTATTTGGTTAAACTTAATGATGTATCAACCATACCAAGGATTTAGGTATATATTTCGATTCCCAGCTTAACTTTTTTATACACATCAATAAAACTACTTCTAAAGCTAAACAAATAATGGGTTTAATTTTTCGTACCTGTAAGGACTTTAGAAATATTGATACTATGCTAACTCTCTTTAATTCTTATATTAGATCCCGGTTAGAATACGGTTCTCTTGTTTGGTCTCCTCATTACAATATACACAAAAATCAAATAGAATCATGTCAGAGGCACTTCATGACATACATGGCATTCAAGATTGATGGTATCTACCTATCCCCCACAGGGTTGCGACAACCGTTTGCTTCTGAGTAGATTTCAGTTCTTATCTACTGAAAATAGCAGAATTATGCATTCCTGTACATTCATTTACAAATATATATATATATATATATATATATATATATATATATATATATATATATATATATATATATATATATAAAGATGACTGGATCACTGCCGGGAAGCGTCAGGGAAAATGGAGTCAAAGATGAACTAGACTCAGTATGTCGTAAACTTTTAAACTTTAATTCTAGCTTGCGGAATTTTTTTTGGTCTTTTTTTAGACCTTCATCAGCGCCTAGGACATTACAACTGGTAAGTAAAAAACATTATATAATACAAATACAAAAACTTACAGTGAATTTTGTTTCAGGTTTCCCTAGTCCTTACATTAACAAAAAACAATTCAATGTTGTACAAACCAAAATTTAAAACAAATGTTAAAATAGTAAAACACATTCAAATTATTTAAAAGCTTTTGAAAACAAATCAATTTGTTAAAAATTCCAAACCAAAAAGCAGAACGTTTCATGAAACTTGTCACAAAAATCTAACCTACTACAACAGTCAATATGTCACGAAAAAACGAATTTCTTTTTTTTCTTAAAAATTGTGAATGACAATTTTGATTATCGAAAATCAACAAAAGGTAAACAATATAACCTAGATTTTTATGTATCGTAATTACAAGATTTCGTTAGATCCTGGATTAAAAGAAAAGTGTAAATAGCATTTAAACCTTCCACATCCTTCTTGAAGTTTAGACAGTTAGTGCATTTGTTGATGTAACACATCTCAATGAAGTTTCTTTTGAATTGGTTGTTGACTCTTTGTAGGACTTTTACACCATCATAGTCTATTGTATGTGCAGTATTATTCACATGTTGGCTGAGGGCCGCAACTCCAGGTTTCTTTACGGTGTCACTTTTGTGTAACGCTAGTCTTTTTGATAGTTTTTGACTGGTTTGCCCAATATAGGACTTTTTACACACATCACATTTTAAAGCTTACACAACATTACTGTTTTCTACCACAGGAGTTTTCTCTTTTAGGTGAGTAAAATATATTCCTAATTTTTTGTAGGTGGAGTTCGCCATAACGATGTTAAATTGTCGAAAAAGACTTGCAATCTGTGATGAAAGTCCTGCAACATAAGGAAGCTTTGTATAGAACAATTCTGGTGGTTCTTCATCAGCTGGTCTTCTTAACGATGGAGTACAAACCGGCAAATCATAATGTAATAATTTCTTTAGAAGTTGTATAGGATAGTGATTCTTGCGAAGAATACCAAATAATAATCTGATATTGTTGTGATAATTAGAGGGATGACATATCCTCGGAATCCTAATTTTAAGTGCTAAGATGATGTTTATTTTCTGTTCATCGGGATGATAGGAGTGGAAAGGAACATATCTACCTGAATACACATTGGACATACCAGATACCAGAACGAACCAGATTTTGCTAACATGGCAAAAATGATAACTTCGTTGGCCATTGTACCTATTGAAAATCTCGATGAGGCGCTAGAGAGTCTTACAAAAGAAATTCAACCAGAATTGTTGCCAATGCTCGATTGGTTCGAAGATTTTTATGTGGGGCGACCAAACAGACGTGGAGGTGGGCGAAGACCACCTATGTTTCCACCAACTTTATGGTCTGTTTATGGAAGGTTTACCAACGACATTCACAGAACCAACAATTTTGCTGAAGCTTCTTACAGGAGGCTTCAAACGGAGTTATCGATGGACCATCCATTAATTTGGTCATTTATTGATCTACTGAAGAAGGTGCAGGTCTCAAGAGATATGTATATTGAACAATTAATAGCGGGACACGCACCTCCTAAAAAACTTAGAAAATACGTTGAATGTGATAATAGAATTAAGAATATTGTAGAGAATTTCAATAATATAGGAGTGATAGAATATTTAAGAGGATTATCCTATAATTATAATATGGATGCCTAAATCATTATTATTAGTTTATTTTTTATTTTTTTGATTTGTGATATTTTTAAAAATTTTATCTTATTAAATTTCTATAATCTATAAGTTTACTTATTTCGCTTATGCCATTTTTAATATTGGCAATAATTATTTTCGTTGACATTTTAACTTCTTCATATGCATTTTTTTCTAACTTAAATGCATTAGATCAGGTTTTTAAAACGTTCCGATTTTTAAAGAGGTCCTTTCGCCGCCAATGTTAAATAAAAAATATTAGATTATGAATAATTTTTTTTTTATAGTTAAAGACCTTATTTATCAAATTGTGAAGTTTTAATTACACCTTACTGTGCAAATTTTTGAAAAAAAATGTTTTAAAATGTTCGTATTTGTACAAAGTCTTATGAGAAAGTAAGACCTTAACGATATTTCTCGAATTATACTATTAGTCACCGATTGGATGGAATAAAGAAAAACTGAAAATTAGATTTTTAAAATAAACAGGTTCCTTTTTTTGCAATAAAATATATCAGTCACCAGCCAATTTACTGAGAAATTAATAATTAAAAATCACAAAAAAATCTCAAGTAACCTACATTAAAATGGAGTCAAAACATTGGATAAAAATACAAACAATCGAGACACAGCGTTGTCAAATCACAGACAGGCTATTAACAGCTGATTTACAAGACTCAAATTAACTTTTGTATTTTACTATTTTTTTTTTAATTTTCAAAATTTCAATTATCAATGCTTCATATACTATTTATTTTTTAATTTTAGTAATTTTTATGGGCTTTTTATTTTAATTTATCGAGTATTGACTACAACAGTTGTTTTGACTAAACTGGAGCGAAATGACCTCCTTAAATGGTTTTGTTTGTTGACGTTTTAGTATTTGTAACTTTATTAAATTAACACTTTCCTAAAATAAAAGAAATTTAAGTGCCTTGAATCTAAGTTATGTTTTCAATTATTTGCGCCATACAGTCCTCACGCCAGAACGTTCCTGCGCCAGATAGGCCTTGCGCCCGAAGTGGTCTGCGCCAGTACGGCCGCGCCAAATCGGTCGCGCCAGAACGGTCGCGCCAGAACGGGCCATTCCGATAAAAATCTATGATGAGACTATGATGGTGTAAAAGTCCTACAAAGAGTCAACAACCAATTCAAAAGAAACTTCATTGAGATGTGTTACATCAACAAATGCACTAACTGTCTAAACTTCAAGAAGGATGTGGAAGGTTTAAATGCTATTTACACTTTTCTTTTAAGCCAGGATCTAACGAAATCTTGTAATTACGATACATAAAAATCTAGGTTATATTGTTTACCTTTTGTTGATTTTCGATTATCAAAATTGTCATTCACAATTTTTAAGAAAAAGAAGAAATTCGTTTTTTTCGTGACATATTGACTGACATATTCATGAAACGTTCTGCTTTTTGGTTTGAAATTTTTAACAAATTGATTCGTTTTCAAAAGCTTTTAAATAATTTGAATGTGTTTTACTATTTTAACATTTGTTTTAAATTTTGGTTTGTACAACATTGAATTGTTTTTTTGTTAATGTAAGGACTAGGGAAACCTGAAACAAAATTCACTGTAAGTTTTTGTATTTGTATTATATAATGTTTTTTACTTACCAGTTGTAATGTCCTAGGCGCTAATGAAGGTCTAAAAAAAGACCGAAAATTCTGCAAGCTAGAATTAAAGTTTACGACATACTGAGTCTAGTTCATCTTTGACTCCATTTTCCCTGACGCTTCCCGACAGTGATCCAGTCATCTTTATCTTAGACGCGTCGTTATTCAGTTCACTCTTATATATATATATATATATATATATATATATATATATATATATATATAGGTTTAAAATCTGTTCTTAAGATTATTATTATTAGAAGCTTATTCAAAAAAGTAATAGTTATTTTAAAATTTTTACTCCAAATAAGTGAACAAACAAACATATTGACGTATGTACGTGTTTCTTACTACGTATATGAATCATGAATCATAAATTATGTTATATCTTAGCCAATAAGTCATAGAAAACTGTAACAAACTGAAAAGTTTCACTGAGTTCTAGTCCGTTCATATCTTGTGTAACTGATTGGGGGTAATTTTCCGATTCATTTAGAGCGATAACCGTAAAAACGTCTCTTTTGTAAAATAGAACCAGGGAATCCCCGTTTATGCATTTCTAATGGCGGCCATCGCGCCGGAAATGATGGAATGTTCTTTTGTCACCACAGGAGTGTTCATTTTCCGGTTGGATTGCGGGACGATAAAAAAGAGCGCGCGTGCAACTACCATGAAAACGGTCCTTTGCCTTTCGATGTTGCTCTATTATGAAGGGCGTAGATAAGGGACGCTAAAGATATTCGATAAAGATATACATTTAAGGACCAACCATTAACTAAAAAGTAAATGAATTGAAAATAGCTTTAAAAAAATTTAACGTATATAGGTAGATATATGAAAAAGGTTGTTTAGTTTTATACTAGTTTTATAATATAATTTGTTGTAAATTAATGTTTTGTAGGATTTGTAGTATTAGCTTTATATGTCTTCCTTACATTATGAAATGTAGGTATATATTGATATGGACTTCCTCTGTGGAAACATTTTCCAATCAAAAGAATTTTGGGTTTTGGTTTGCGACAGTTACAATATTGATAGCTATAACAAAAATAAAATATATATATATAAACAATTATTTTCCATCTTTTCTTCCAACTTCACTTCTTTCCAACTACTTCTTTCTCCTACTAAAATTTCTACCTCTTTCCTCTCTGCTTTACCACTTTTCAGCTCTGGGTACTGGTTCTAATTACAACTTCGTTTTTATCTAATGAGTTTATTTAATCAGTACCTTTTTTGTTTATCTGTTTATTATTTTATTTTAATTAAAATTCTTTCATCTAATTTAATTTTCTAATTCTCGACAGTTTTTAAAATTCACTAATGTAGATTGCCATTTAATATCGACAATATCTCTAACAACAAACACCAAACTTCACAAAAACATATCTCTACAAAAAATTAACTTAATCTAGACAACCAATAATATTAAATACTAGGTGTACCCGCGACGTCGTTCGCGTGGCGTGTTGATTGTTGTATAAAATTTTCTCCCTCACCCTATTAAAGGGGTGGGAGAGGAAATTTTTATACACCAGGTATTAAGCTAAAAGAAGACAAATACATCTGTGAAAACCGCATTCGAATCGGATCAGTAGTTTTCATGTGATGCGCGCACAAACATATAGATAAGACAGACAGACGTACAACAAAAAAAATCTAACCACATTTTTGGGTTCTATATTGATGTACCCGCGACGTCGTTCGCGTGACGTATAGATTGTTGTATAAAAATTTCTCCCCCCACACCGTAAAAGTGGTTTTCCCAACATTTCCCTTCACTGCTCTGCTCCTATTGATTGTAGCGTGATGTAAAGTATCCTATAATCAACTCAGGAGTATGAAAAATAATTGTACCAAGTTTCGTTAAAATCCGTCGAGTAGTTTTTGTTTATATAACGGTTATACAGACAGACAGACAGACAGACAGACAGACAGACAGACAGACAGACAGACAGACAGACAAAAATTTTACTGATTTCGTTTTTGGTATCAGTATCGATCCCTAATCACCCCCTGGTAGTTATTTTGGAAATATATTTCATGTACAGAATTTACCTCTCTACAGATTTATTATAAGTATAGATTATATTTTAAGTTTATTAAGAAAAGTATTTAAAATCCAATGGCTGTAGAGCAGTTATCCGTGGTAAACGTGATGTCACACATTTGTAAATATTTCTGCTTTAATAAATAATAAAATGTATTTACACAGAGCTTGAGTAGAGGAGAGTGGGGTAATTGCGGCCCCCTAAGAAAACATTTGAATAACATCGAAAGTTTACGTATTAATGTTATCAGTTCTTACATAGATCACAAATATATTCATTAGACGAAGACCCGCTTGTATAAATTTCATGAGCCCATCATTGACATCCTACACAATGATCCATTCTTCCGCAGGAGGGTCGAAATACTCTCCATTATCTAAATCTTTTTTATATTTTGTAAGATTTTTTACTCCTGTACTCTTGTACTAATCGTTTTCTTAACATCGTTTTTGTTATCATAATCAGCCTTCTTTTTCTTATTATTTATTTAAACTAGTTGTCTATTAGCCTTCTTTTTTTTGTTTTCGATTCTTTCTTCCATTTTTTCCAGTTCTTGCTTTTTTTGGTGTACTATTAAGAATAATGGAATGCTTCATTATAGTTATTCTTTTCTTGATTTTTGTTGGTGATTACACAATAGGTACATCCACAATATCAGATAATGCAACCAAAAGTGATAATGTTAGTGGCATTGTTGATGATAATAATAAAGCAATATTAGCTGGTGCATCTGGAAATACATTAGCTGCAGTGAAATTGAAACTTAGTGCATTTAGGAACGCAATAACCGTTGAAGTGTTTGCAGGTGACAATGGAGTGAAATTTCAACTGTTAAAATTGTGTATGGTGAACTCATACTAAGCAGAACACAACGTCAATCCATAACATTTATTGAATTGTATAGCTCCGGTGAACTCTCATTTGGAGAATAAGTAGCTTCTTTATTACTATTTTTTTCTCATATTTTCGAAACCATTTGAAAGGTCTCCTGTGAAACAAAAACCTTTAGACATGGACCAGGTCATCAAAGCAATCAAGAAGATGAGGAAAAATATGAGAAAAGACTTTAAAGATAACAAAATTATAGCCAAAACTTTGAAAATGGAGCTAGAGACAACCACTAACCACTAGGGTACTTTAAAATATAAGAGATGAACTGAAAATACAAACAAGTTTTAGAAAGCAGAATAATAGAAATGGATAGAAGGTTGGAATTCCAAGAAAAGGAACAGCGAAAGAATAATATAATTATTAAAACAACCGATATAACAGAAGAAAACATTAAAAGCATAGTAGAGGCATTCATTGATATTAAAAGAAACATACATTGAAAATGACATGACCAAGCTTAAAAAAGATATTCAACAACAACACAGAGATTTGTCTATCCAAGAAAGAGAAAAAGGAAGAACAACCAGGGTTTTATTAACGTACGTGAATAAAACTGGCTACATGGAATGTATGAAGTTTAAACGACAAAGAAAAGAAAAAAGGACAAGGTCAGGAAATATTAAATAGAAATCATCTTATGATATATATCGGGATTTCAAAAAAAGAGCGGTCGAAAAAGTAAGGTGCATAATAAACAGAAAATATGTGAGCAATTTAAAAAACTGGGAATTCGTATCGGAGAGAAATCGTTAATAAAGATAAAATGGAAAAAAATAGAATCAAGAACAATTATAGTATCATATGAACCAAATGAAGATAAAGCAGCAGAAATAAAAAAAAGAATTAAATGATCTGACAGGAACAGTAAAATGCAGAACACTGATACTAGGTGATACAAACAGTAGAGTCGGGAAAAACAATAATGAAGTAATTGATATCATAGGACCACATGGGAAAACCATAGAAGCAACCATGGTAGAAGAATAATCGATTTCTATGATTCGTAATAAATACACTCTTCATGCATAAGGAAATTCATAAATTAACTAGGGTGGTAGAAAGTTTCAACTTTGCGTTGACACGGTGTATTTTTTTTATTAAAGTGAAACTTTTATTACATCGTCCCAAACTTTTTGCTCTGTGTAGCGCATGTCGCATGTCGGTCGACCGCCGAGTAGGTATAAAGTATAAAGTAGGCGGCGCCTATAGTTTGCAGCAGCTGACCGTGTAGTGTATAGTATTACTTATTTTGTGCCAGTGCTCCACGCTATATTATTTGTGTTTAATTTTTGTCAGTGTTTAATTGTTAGAACTTTTTGCTGGTGCATGTTGTTGTTTATGGATTTATTTCAATTTTGAGTACTTGAATTTATTATTTAACTTATTTTGTATGAATATTAAATTAATTATTTTTTTATTTATATTCGGTCCATTCCAATTTTCCAAGTATAAAATTAAGATTGATAAAGCGATTTTTATACCCTTAATGGAATATTATTAGAAAAATTTTTAGTTAAATGTCTATAGTGTGAAAAAAAGTTTCACTTTTACCGTGGTTTCATAAAACCACACAACAAATTTATTTTACTTCTTTTCTTTTTTTTATACGTTCGAGACAAACTATTGATCTATGTTAATATTTTAATGGAGTAAATGCGTCCGAGTTTACCTTGAGCGTCCCTTCGGTAATTAACGTAGAAGCACATTGTCTTTAAAAAACTTAATTTTGAAGGTTATGTGACCTTCATCAATTTCGTTACTTTGCTGGATAAAGTATACATATTAATTTTTAAAGAAAACATTAAAATTGTCATATATAAGTTCGTAAACACAGCAATGTTATGAGCTAAAAAAATATACGAAAAGCATTTAAAATGTTTATAAGAAAAAACCGTAAAGAAATGCGCGGGATTTTGCCCTTTCTGAGTTAGATTTTGTAAGAAAACGGTGTCCGCAAATACTCCACTCTCCCCGATAGTCAAAAATTGTTGTAGGTAACATGAAAACACAGCATACATCAATAACTTTTAAAAAACACATTGCTAAGAAACTTAAACAATAAATCTTTTCTTCATACCTCGGTCGAAAGTACGTACTTTCGTCCTTAATTGCAGGGAAGAAAGTTTAACATTTACTCCCTGTTTACGGCGGGAGGAAAAAATTTATTATGCGTAGTTACACTTGTAACTAGGGGCTATTTATTCTGTCACTATAGCAAATTGTTTACCACGACCAGCAGCACTCTCTTTGCTCGTGCCACAATTGTTGCGGCAGGCATCAAAAACATACTTATCAACATTTAAAGTTAAAAAAAGTATAATTAATAACGTACTTTCGACCGGCTATGAAGAAACATCGTATATATTACACGGGCCAAAAGTTGAAATCTCGGTCCTGCGCGTCATGATGCCCTCGGCTTTTCGCTTAGGGCATCATGACGCGCAGGGCCGATAATTCAACTTTCGTCCCTTGTAGTGTAATATACTATTTGATATTACATGCATTGAAATAGCTAGTTTTTATCCATGTTTTGCCAGTCGAAACAAGGCAATTTCAGATCATGAAACAACGCTGTTTCTCCCCTAGGGCAGAAAAAATGACATTATTTCAAGTCTGTCAGAATGTTTCTGACTGACAGTTGCATTGGTCTGAAATAGTCTTACTTCGACTGACTATAGAGATCATAACTCGCTGTTTCAATGCATGTGATATGAAAAATATAGTGTGTGGCACGGGATGAAACAAAGACGATTTCTGACCAGGGCGAGAGTTGACTGCCCGAGCCACACAATATACTATTTTGCTGTAGAATTGTTTTTTTAAAGACTAGATTGAAATGCAATATAATTGAATTCAAAGGTGCACATATAGAATATTATCGTGCTTTCTGACAGAAATTAATCTAAACACCAAAAGTTACAAACGGCATTGTTATGTTGCTATTTGTTTTTTTTTTGCTTAAATTTTGTAATAGAGTATATTCACTTCTTGTGACAGCTTGTTACGTTAATTATTTTTTAACAAATTCTGTTCTATTTTAAAAGAAGTAAAATAAATCAAATTTAAATTACTTAAACAATATTGCCTACTCTACCAAAGGGTCGTGGTCAATATGATTTATTGTAATTTAAAAAAAAATTGTTTTGCTGACATTCTAGTAACGTTCTTAGAAAGCACAAATTATTTTACTTTCAAGCAAGCATCGATTTTTCAGTAACTACTTCCCATCCCAATAATTTACAGTAGGTCCCAACTAAATTTTACTTACTGTCACATATATCAACGATGTATCTTCAAAACTAATAAACATCGTGAAACATATCTCGCAGAACAACATAACTCTCAGAAACGTGTTCACAGTAGGTAACATATTTAGTAAGACTAAAACTAGGACCAGTTCATTTGAAGACTCTAGTGTTATCTATGAACTAACTGCAATGATTGTCATAAAAAATACATTGGTTAGACTAGTCGTCAATTATCTGCTAGGTTAACTTCGCACAAAAGCTTAGAAACCCTACTGAGCCTTGGCAGAACATATCTTGACCACCAAACACTCAGTAGAATATTTAAATGTTTAAATTTTGAAACGGGAAAAGAATTACATCAAACGCAACTTCCTAGAACTCATCTATATTAACAAAACAGTTAATAGCATCAATAAAAGAAATGACATACACCTCAGTTCAATTTACAGTTATTTACTTTGTATTGAAACAAAACACCACCAATTCCTAATTTTATTAAATCGGCCCAACCACAATCTTCAACAATCTCTTATCCCTAATTATTAACATTTTACAATTGTTTTCACTATTTTAAACTACCTAACATACATTCATCACACCAATTTCAACTAATATAAACAAATAACAACTAATCGTTTTTATTAACAAACTATAACAAATTGTATAAACATAAGACTGGAGCGACGCATGACTCGGATTCTCTCCCTCTTTCCTTCTTTTTCTATTCATATGATGGTGTGATGAAAATAGGTTAGCAAATTTATGTAAGAAAACAGTGACGTAGTTTAAAGGGACTTACCTAATAAGGTAAGAAGTATAGGAATCCAATATTTACGTTTTTAAATAAACGCTCTTCGCCCGACCATTACATCTACCTGTCTTTAATAAACTGATAAGAAAGGTTTACACGCGATAACTGGCCAAGGGACCATTCGAAATTGCATCCCGATAAAGGTATTATAACCTGTATCGAAAAAGATCACAACGAAATTGCATCCTTACTAGATAACGTTCTGTTATGAGTGGAAGGTAATAATTAAGGCCAGGTTGCTAAGTGTTTGAAAAATATGTTTAGTGAAATAATATTCAACAACAAATCAGATTAGACACGTATTTATTAAAAAAACACTATTTATTTTTATAGTTGAATTAATTTAAAATTGTAACAACACGTTAAGAAAATGGTTTGTTTATGTTGGGATGTGCGGAATAAAATAAAGAATTATATTTAGCATGAAATTATTTGCAAAAATTTATTGTTCTTTCTAGCGACGACGAATGTTCGGCCCAAATATATCGAGGAAAATTGGAATTTTCGCTAATGTAATTGTCCACAAGATAATTACAAATTTCCGAGATTTGCATTTTCTGGTTTAATTTCTGCTAATTTAAACGCAAACACTTCTCCTACATCTTCAGGAATTAAATTTTACATTCTCCTTTAATATATTTAAAGGCATTATAGTATGATAAGGATGTTTTATTGGGAAGAAGACAAAATAAGAGAGGTATATAATAGCGATTTTTAAGACCCAGTATGGTAAACAATTGTGTAAATAATCTAGGAAAGTATTCAAATGTACCATCTACACATCAACATGAATTAATAGATAAAAATTGTACATTTGGAAAACAAAAAAAAATAACAATATTATTTTCTTCGTCATTTCTAAGTAGGAAAGATTCATTTGTATTCGTCAGGATAGGGGCAGATTCAATTGAAGCATGAAAATCGGATATATTTGTTGGCACTATAAGTAATACAGAACCTCTAGCATTATATATATTTTTTCTAATCCTCACAATGTCCTTTGTAGTGAAAATATCAATACCAGTGTTTTTAATTTTACTTCTAATCAGTTTGAGGCGCTTTTCACAAATGTCACCTACTGCCTTGCGTTTAAGTGCATTATTTAAAAATTTTCTATTAAAAACATCTGTTTCTAACTTTTCAAGATTATGGTCCATTACCGATTCTATCAATACGTCTTCAGCTTTGTGTTTTTACAAAAGCCTTACATGTTCGTTTGCTGTACCTCCACCCTTTCACTGTGTTTTTAACTAATATTTTATGAAAACTAAAACTATATCCGTCAATCACTAACTAACATGGATATTCCTTTTTCAGTAATACAGAACGTTACTTCCATTTTGACAGGTACTTGTCTTAACACTTGTCTTTTCACTTACAAATGTCTACTGAAGAAATGATAAAGCACGTAAAATTGATAGAATATCTATACTAATATTATAAAGAGGAAAGGTTTGATTTTTTGTTTGTTTGAAATGAATAGGCTCCGAAACTACTGGACCGATTTCAAAGATTCTTTCACCGTTGGAAAGCTACACTATTCCCGAGTGACATAGGCTATGTTTCATTTTCAAAAAAATTAGGGATTCTTACCAAAATGCCATTAATGTAACCAAAAATGACCTTAAAATCCTTACATCGCGTGCGCTGAGATTACTATTGATTATAAAATAAAATAATGTACTACGATTTTGAAGAATATATAAATATCTACAAAAAATGCCGCGACAACATATGTCTAACTATTATAGTTACGTCACAATAACTAATTTTTAATTTTTTAAAAGTTTTTATCTTGGTATTAATCCTTGTCAAAATAACTTATTTCATAATCACGACAGATATCACAAATTTAGCATGTGCAATGGGACGAGGCTACTTATAAAGGAATTAAAGGACAAATAAGTTGTAGCAACCAATATAACTGAACCACCAGCTGGTCAACTAGCTCATACACTAAGGATACCGATGATCCCAACTGATCTACCAAATCCATTTAAACCGCTTCAATTTCCTATCAAAACATCTTTCGCTTTTACTAATACTTAATAAGTCTCAAGCTCAAACCTTCCAAATAGTAGGGATCGGTTTTTCCAATGGCCAACCGCCTAAGGCGGGTTGAAGCACCTGAAAATCAATTTATTTTGCTGCCAGAAAATAAAACAACATGTAATATTGTTTACAGGAAAGCGTTGACCCAATAAATTTAATGGCTTTTGTTATCTTTCTTTAATCCCCGTGCAAAGCCGGGGCGAGCTGCTAGTTTAAAATAATTAAAAACAGTCAACCAGGGTATAATCTTCTTGTTGTGGATTACTAGATATAATAGTATTTTAATATCAGATTGTCCTGATGGATGAGTGCCATTAGGAAGAACCCATTTCTAATTTCATAGAATATTTGTTAAAGCATCATCAAAAGAAATTACAAATAACGAGGATATAATCTATTTTTATGGAACAACAAATTCATAATATCAATTCCGAAAAAAAAATATTGTTTGTGGAGTTTCCAAATTCTCATAATTATGCTTGAAGTTTGGCAATACTGTATATCTAATTTCATTATTTACCACGATTTGACCCTATGAATGAAATTTAACTCGCGGATGCAATTTCGTTGTACCCCGGATGCAATTTATGTATAAAAATTTCTACCTGCCTATTTTGGGATGCAATTTCGAAAGACCGGGCCAGGACCGCAAACCTCGCATTATTTGAAAATAGCAGCTGGTTCATTGTGCCTAACCGGTTGACTGTTCCACAAACCACCTACTCTACCTCGACCAAAAGATGTTAAAAATATTCTTGTAGAGGAAGCAAGAATAACTATTAATTATTGTTGGTTAAAGGTACACCATTTAGGATAATGTTGTATTGTGTTTTTTAGCTGTAAAATTTAAAGTGTTATGCAGGTATTTTTTATATTTTTTAACGTACATAGTTACTATCCAAACTAAACTAAGTTGTAAGATGCGAAATAATTGTAACTTATATAACTACAATAGATTTTTAGAACTAGAATTAAAAATAAAATACTATTGTTTATAATTTTGTCTATTTTTAATAAAAACAATATATGTCTACGAATAATTTCTGAATATGTTTAATTAAGATTAATAAATAAATAATAAACCAGTTATTAAGAGTTGCTCGTTTTATTATAGAAGCTAGTATGTTCCATTTTCTTTGTAGGCAAATAGATTATATGTAATCCCTTTTTAAAACGAAGCGTCCGCTCAGACAAAACTAGTTTCTAACGTTTCCCGGATCATTTACCAGATAAACGTTACGGAATGGCCTTGTCTTAACGACACCTTACGGTCCCTTAACGTAAACGATACTTAAGTCGGGTCTGAATCTTTATTGCAGACGCTCATTTCTTTTAGACAAAAGAATTCACAATTAAAAGATATGGTTGACCTCTAATTTAAATGTAATTTAAAAACACGGATAAGAAAAAGAGCTA
Source organism: Altica lythri (assembly GCA_964028335.1). Classification (NCBI taxonomy): domain Eukaryota; kingdom Metazoa; phylum Arthropoda; class Insecta; order Coleoptera; family Chrysomelidae; genus Altica; species Altica lythri. The sequence goes on along the minus strand of OZ034803.1, from coordinate 19,664,027 downwards.
GAATCGTACTGTTGCTACAAGATTTGTTTTAAGTGTCCTAGGTCATTGGTGTATTATTTTTTGTATATCTTATGGAGGTTGTTAAGACACAATAATGATTTTATGTAGGAACATTACTTACCAAACTCGATTTCCTATTATTTTTGCGTGTAAATAAAAAAACTTCGGTTTTATTATAAAGCTGGGTTAAATATAATTTAATTACACTATTGGTGAAAAATGATATCGCGTAAGTGCTTGCCTTTTCCCTTGAACTCGTTTCTTGGCATTTTACATGTTTTTTTTAAGTTTCGGTGGGTATGGCTGGAATTTCTCGTTTAATATTACGTTTTAAGTCACTAAACATCTTCGGCTAGTATTCATATAACTTCCCTTCAAATTACCCCATAGAAAACAGTCCAGAGGAGTCACATCAGGCAAACCTCTTCACACAAAAAAGTGTTCACCTCATCACGATAACGAGCAGCATTCACCGAAATCGCTTTACCATCGTAACCTTTGAAAAAGAATGGCCTAATGATGTAATCCGAGCATAGTTCTGCCTAAACGGTGAATTGTTAGTCATGTAAAAGTTTCTCACAATAGTTTGTGTGGGTTTTCGACTGCCCAGAAACGACAAGTTTTTTTGTTTGCGTTGCGATTCAAGTCAAAATGTGCTTAGTCATTTATTATGATTTTCTTCCAAATCACTTTCCTCCCAATTTTTCATCGTCCTACCGTCCATCCGGCTTCAATTTATGCTGCATTTGTATCTTGTAAGGTGTAAGGGAACAGCTGCAAATCAATGCGTAAAATACGATGCATTGACATTGTATTGATGCCTAAAACTTGAGCACCGCGCACGGCCGGCAGGTTCTGATGGTGATATTTGTGTTCGATCGTGCTCAGCGATGTATGGCGCCATGCGACACATTACGTATATCACCAATGGATTTGGATTTAGAATAATATAGTGCACGTATTGTCTTCGGATCTGGAGCTTTTTTCGTGGAAATTTTGCACGAAATGTACGTTGGTAGAGTAAAAGTTTAAAAATTCATTTAGTCAGTCCATTTATTTTCTAGACTCCTAGAATTTTTTTCCCGTGATTATAACTAAATAACATAACGCAACACTTGAGAATTCCGAGGTACTTTTCGGGTAAAATCAAACTACAAATTCTGTGATTCTGTGTACAAAATTTTAGTTCTCTCATATATCGGCATCGACAAATCAAGTAAGTATAAAAAAGGTGCTTTTAAAGCACTTTGTAACAGATTCAACAAAAACTTAATAATCCTTTCATTGACGTAGACGCAACGCTATAACATCTACTAAAACACTGTTGAAAATCGACTAATTAAAAATTTACCATGCTAACGTGCTGATGAAACTAAAATCAGAAGCCCGATTCGCGACTTTTTTTATTCCCGCGATGCTATAATTCGCAATAAACAAAACAAGACACTTTTTTCATTTCCCCGATGAGACAGACAGTCCTGAGGGATTTGTGTCGCAGATAAAAAAGTATAATACAGTTTTAAAAACTGTTAAGAACCCGGAAAAAAGCTTGCAGTTAGCCGGAAGGGGCCGATAATAAGCTTTTAAAAAAGTTTCTTCTCAATCCCAACGATAGTGCTTTGTTGATCCCTAAGGCCTTAAACTCTAAGATGAAAATGCAACATACAGCATTTCGATTAGTAAGTTAATTAAAAGTTTCCACTTAATTAGGTTTAATTAATTAATCGAAGTGTATTAAAAAGGCGATGACTGAAATAATGTACCTAAATAAATGAGTTTAATTTTTTAGTTATTGTCAAACGAGTAATGAATTCCTAGATTAAATTTTAGACTGCACGCGACATTAAATGGTTGTAAATTTAAATAAAATAAGTTTTTTATATTTAAGTAATACCGGCGAGTATCTAAGGAAGTGAGAAAGCCCTACATGCTTATATAAAGCTGTATAAAGGCTAGTGCCCTACCGAAATAATTGCGACCACTTTAAACAGTTTAAACCAGTTGCCAGTATTTGTGTTGCACGGTGCACACTGGGTCTATAATTCTTATTTAATTAAGAATCGCCTAAGGGTCATAATTTTTAATAAATCTTAAAAATTCTTAATGAAAACTATATGTTTTGCAATAATAAAGAGATCTACCAAAAATAGCACCTAGGAAAACCAGCAACGGAAGCAAAAAGACTGCTGACTTAAAAATAAAGTGCAAAACTGTTTAAGAAAGAAACAAGACCAAAAGGACAAAAAAAACATGAATAAAGTAAAATAAGGGCAAAATTAAAAAGACAAATTCTAAGCAGGTAGAGACTTGTAGCTCATATGAAAAAATGAACGTTAGTGCTATAAAAGTTAAAAAAAAAAGTACAAATAGTATACCTACGGATTAAAAGTGTTTGTATTGTAATGATTTCCATTCTATTTCTGTAAAATATGGGTTTAAACCTTATGTTGCAACTAATGGGCTCACGAAGACCGCTCAAGAGTTGATACGGACGTTTTTTGCGAATTTTTGTTTTGCAAAATATATAATGCAAAGCTTATTTCTTTTGATTTTTTACTTTATTTTTTATGGTTTGTTGATTTTGTGTTTTAAAGTTAAATTTTAAATTTAAAATTGGTATTTGTTATCACTATTTAGTTCAAACCACTGATTTAATAAAAAAAACAGCCTGATAGCAAATATTTTATTTTTAAAAAAGTTAGTCTATTAAATGACAATCGGAAAAATCAAAAAAACGTCACATCCATCAGGACACGAACCCGCAACCTTTTCCTCTACACAGCAACGCTATGAATGCTTAGAAATTATTTTGCTTTTTTGATCGTTATATTTAACTCATGTCACGAGTAACACTTACTCATTTTCTTCTTAAGCACATATAGCATGACGTTAATCAGCAAGAGATTTTGTCAAATCGACAATTAAGCTCTCCCTAATCGAACGCACAAAGTTTCATCACGATCCATCTTACTTATAAAAACTGCATGTTTATGTAATTTTAATGCTTTATGTCCTCGATCAGTTATTTTTTTCTTATCGATTAAGGGGTGAGTTACAAGCCTAAAAAATTCTGACACGCAAGACGACAGTTTTATACGTAACCAAATTGTATGCGCTCTTTTTATAATGTTTATTATTTAACCTCTTAAACGAATACAGTTTAATATATATAAGTAACATAGCCTGTTAATTTTTGGTCCGTTTTAGAAAATCGGATTTAACCAATTATAAGAATTTTCAAGATTTTCAAACGATTATTTGCAATTTCTACACTTCGCTTTATATTTAAAAAGCTAGACTTCTGAAATTGAATTCAGCGTCTTAACTGAACCAAAAGAATGGGTAAAAGCAAGGAAAATATATATGTAGCGGCAGAGGAGACTGTGGGAATTAAAAAATCTGTTGTTTTTCCGAAAAGGATAGATGCTCGAACAACTAAATCAAGTTAGAAAGAAACGGTCGTCATCTACTTAAAGAATTTAAAATTCTTTTAGAGAAAATCCGTGCGAGTGTGGCACTTAGGAAGGATCTATGAAATGGCATTTTAAGTTGGATTAGGTTCAAATTTAAAACACTGCCAATAATATGCAGCCAAAGGGAATGAACACCGGCAAATTTAACGAATTTTTATCTCAGCCTAAACTTCTTTACATTGGCATTGTCTAGATTTTTTATACTTGCAGCTTAGTGCGATTTTAAAAAATGGAAGATTAGCAAGAATAATTATTTAAATCTTCTAGAAAAGTACCTATTGACTAAGGAATTTAGATTAAGCTATCAAATAAATAAATTTACGGAAGCTATTTACGATTAAATCGAATTGTGAGAAAGGGTGATACAAGGAAGCCGAAACACTTGCAGCTGACACATTTGCCTCTTTCTACCTGACGTATGTTACAGGCGGCTGTAATTCGACGTAATTAGAATTTTAAGTACTTACACTGTTTCTTTATGTTACGCGTTTACGGCTTTTCAATAGCAATTGGTCAAATTTGAAATTATACTAATCTGTTTATTTTTAAATAACCTACATCAAAAATTAAGATAGAAATTTTAAAACTAAGTTTAGATAGGTGAATGGTAAAATATATCATATCAAAAAATATTGGTATACTGATGTATTAGATGCTTGTGTTGAGTTGACATTGGAGTTTTTGACTCACTGTAATTCACTGGGTGTCCTATAGTTCACGCAATACTTTTTACAAGGATACGGAAAGGAATAAACATGATGCTAATGAAGTTCCTATATTTTACGCGCTCCTACTAAATAAAAAGTACGTAACTTACATGCAGTTATTTCGTATATTGAACCGGGTAATAACGGAATAAAAACCAGATATGGTTAAAATGGATTTAGAGAAAACCTTCATTGGCGCCCTGCATTTTGCACCAGAATTTGTAACCTTATATACCTAACTAGCTCACTATGTCGTGGGTTACCTTTTAAGAGTATCCCTAGTATCCCCGAAACATGTCATTAAGGGTGATAAATTACAAACTCTTTAAATTATACTTAAACACATGTTTTTAATGGCACATCACTAATCCAATTTATTATGAATCTTTCCTCTCGGGAGAGTTTATTAGTTTTTTAAATTTATAGTTTTCCCTTCCAGATACTGTTTTTTTTTCATTCTACTTTCATTGCCTATTCAGGTAGGTAGGTATTGGTTGGTTGAAAAGCTTTAAAAGCAAAAAAAGAAAAATGTTTTTTTTTATGAAATATTCATTATTCAATATAATCTCCCTTAGCTTGAACACACTTATTACAATGATCCTCCAGTAATTTTAAACCATTTCTGAAATGATTTTTCGGAATCTTTGCAAACTATTGTTCTCAGGCTGCTATAGCTTCTTCATTCGACGAAAACCGCTATTCACGAAGGAATGGTTCTAAATTTCTAAAGAGAAAATTACTTTAATACTTGCACCATTTTTGTAAAATTTCTGTGGCTAATAAACCTTCCAAAACAAAGAATTTTATCACTGCACGATATTCGGTTTTTTCCATTGTAAACAATACAAATAGATTTTTTTTTGTATTTGAATGAAAGATAAAATATTAAAATAGCGTATAAATTTTGATTTCTCTACGGGTTAATAGGTTTCGCTTTCAAAACTGTTTAATCAACCCTATGTATAAACTCCTATAAAGAAATACCGATTTCTAGTAGAAATTATTTAACATTTTAAATTCAAACAATAATTTTAACCATGGTTGTTGTATAAATCTAAAACGATTTTTGATTTTTTTTAATATAAGTACCTACGCGCGATTGGAAAAGAATATCTAATTTAATAAATTTACTAATATCTATTGTTAATTTATTTAATTTAAATACAAATCCGTGTAATTTTTAAATGATTAGTTTCAGTCTCTTTTTACATGGACCATAAATCTAACTTAAATCAACACAAACAGCTTCACCGCATAGCAAATACATCCCAACCCAGTGATCAGAATAAATAATAGGAAAATTTATCATCTCGATATCAAGTCAAGTGTATCTCTTAAAGTCTCAGTTGTTTTGTTGTTTAATAATGAGGGGCAGACAAAACGACAATCGGTAGTAATGAGGTAATTTGACGATATGTGAACAGCTGTTAGACAAACGGACTACCCGGCTGGTGTCCCGGGGGAAGACCCGAAGCCGGCACCGGACTCAACAAGGGGGAATTAAAATATATCTACGAGCACCCGCAAGATTTATTTTTAATTGAATTGGATAAGCAGTTTGGTTTTGTACTGACGCAAAGTGATTGTTCGGGAGAAATGAAAAGTGAAATTTAAAAATATCGAGCCTTAGGACGTATTCGATACTTTAGTCAGAAAAGATAAACAAAAAAATACAATAAAAAAGCATTTAAAACGTTATCTTTGTAAAAGATAAATAGAGATGGGGCTGAGATTTATTATATTGTTTAATTACTTATAATATAGAGTTTCCATTTTTAAATAAATATAGTTAAAAAAACTAAAAAACACGCTTTTAAAGCATATCGAACTAAAAAGTTAAAAGAGTGTGTTTAGTATTTTAAACTATATATTTTTTTAACCACTACCACTAAAAATTGTAGAAATTGCTAAAAAATCATAACCTCAGGAAGAGTATGTTTAAATTTTCTTTTTAAAAAAAATACTTTTAATAAATTCGAAAGCTTGAATAAAATTTAAAGAGATTTCTTAAATTAAAGCCTTATTTGACTGCATCTCCAAGATTTAACATACATAAGCTGGTCTAAGAATACAAATTATACAAATAAAATATATATATATATATATATATATATATATATATATATATATATATATAATTAAATAGTAATATTTGCTGAAAAATTAATTATTAGTAAAAGTGGTTATTGGGTAAACAGCAATACTTAACGTTAAATAAAACTCTTTAGAGTATTTTTAATCCAAGCTTTCGTAATTACTTTATTACATTATCAAGGAGCTACAAAATTAAGAGTGACAGAATGCAAGTAGAAATAAATTATAAATTTATACTTACATCTCTGTGAGGTTATAACGTTGTTGTTCTAAAAGAAATTAACATGAGTAAATAATAAATTATAAAATTAAAATGATGTTTTTTATAAGTATTATCAAATTGATGTTTCTCACAAGATATGACATTAATGATTAAATAGTCATGTAACTATGATATCAAAAGTAATAAATATATTAATCAGATCATAATTAGCAATAAATCCGTTTTGACTTTAAACAATTTATATACAAAAATTAAAGACAAAACTCCTTTATTGGATAATAAAGATGTAGTATACATGATTCCTTGTAATAATTGTAATAAAAATTACATTGGACAAACTAAACGATTACTAAAAAATCGTATTACTGCTCACAAAAGTGATTGCAGGTTACATCCTGAACGTTGTGCTTTAGCCAATCATGTTAATGAAACAGGCCATTTAATGAATTATAATGAAACAAAAAAATTTTAACTTCTGAAAAAAATTTAACAAAACGAATCTTTCTTGAAATGGCATTTATTTATCAAAATAATAATTGCATAAATAAAAAATCAGATATTGACCATTTAAGTAATTTATATTCTTATTTACTTCATTTAGATTCAAATCCTTTTTCAAATGTGTAAAAAGAGCGAGCTTTCAAGTTAGTTTATGAGTAAATACTAAAAATTATTAGGAATAATAAGAAAAATAATAAATAAACTACACATTTGTAATTAATAAAATAACAAAATGTAGATTTTCTTAAAAAACTTAAAATAAAAAAGACATCTAACAAATCTAGAGTTTAAAGTTGTTAATGAACAAATAAATATTACAAATTCTCCACAATTAAACTATCTACTTTAATTGAATTTACATTTTGTGATACATAGATAAGATATAATTATAATTCAAATATATTAAGTTATTGTAAAGATCAGCAGATATAGTTTTTTCCTGGTTTTTCTATATCATTGCACAGTTATACTGATCTTAGAGGGATATACATCCAGGATAATCCCTTAGGGCTAATAACATCTAAGCTTTAATATTGTTATATCTTAATACTTCCATAATTTATAAAAAATTTTTTTTATTATTCCTAATACCTTATAGTTAGTTCTCTAATTTATTACTTTTGATATCATAGTTACATGACTATTTAATCATTAATGTCATATCTTGTGAGAAACATCAATTTGATAATACTTATAAAAAACATCATTTTAATTTTATAATTTATTATTTACTCATGTTAATTTCTTTTAGAACAACAACGTTATAACCTCACAGAGATGTAAGTATAAATTTATAATTTATTTCTACTTGCATTCTGTCACTCTTAATTTTGTAGCTCCTTGATAATGTAATAAAGTAATTACGAAAGCTTGGATTAAAAATACTCTAAAGAGTTTTATTTAACGTTAAGTATTGCTGTTTACCCAATAACCACTTTTACTAATATATATATACAGGGTTATTCACGGTATACGACACGGAATATTGTGCCTAAACTAAAAGATATTAAAAAAGTTTATTATTTGGGATGATTACAGTCTTATTAGGGGTACATTTTAAAATTAGTTTCATAATATACAGGGTGTCCCAAAATTGCAAAACATATCAAACCTATGTTTTTTTAAATGGAACACCCTATATATTATTTCATTTTTGGCTTCTACGACCTAAATAAAGGTAAGTTTGATAAAAGTTTTCTATACCTAAACCTTGAAGTTTTCGAAATATTTTGATTTTTGTGAAAATTACGAAAAAATTTTAATGTCAAATTTCTTGGAAAGTGTTTCCCCTTTTTTCACAACATCCACACTCGTTGTTGTCAATTGATTATAATTTAAGTTCTATTTATCAAAATTAAAAAAAAAACATACAGGGCCTTCAAATATTTAGATTAAATAATTACGGATTTTGACAAGCGATAACTTGTTTAATTTAAATGAAACACCCTGTATTTTATATCACCAATGCATTCGAAAATGGATTCTCTTTTGTACTATATTAGGTCTTCCTATACCTAACTCTTCACATTCTCATGAAAAATGGCAATTTCGGAAATGCAGAAGATTCTTTACTTAGTTCGATATTCATAGAGTAGGCTAGGGAAAAAGCCTGCTAGTCGACAGCACACGACAACGGCCAACCCGTAATAATGTATGAATTTAAATCTAATAGTATTTTATTAACAAATTACAATTAATATCTTCCATAATTTACTAAGATTTAAAACAAAAACTAACGGAAAAAATGCAGAATGATGAATATTGAAAAAAAAAATTACAATAAGTGCTCAAAATGATGACCATCTGACTGTAAACATAAACGTACTCTCTTTTCAAAGTTTTTACCCACGTTCACTAACATTTCTGGGCTAACGCTACGAAAAGCTTCTCTAATACGCTCTTTCATATTTTCTGGTGTTGTCGGAGGTGATTTGAAAACATTATCCTTAACATATCCCCACAAAAAAACGTCCGGCTTGGTCAAATCAGGGGATCTTGGAGGCCACTCTGTAGGTCCATTTCTTCCTATCCAACGATTTGGAAAATGGATATTCAAAAATTGCCGAACCTCGTGAAAAAAATGAGGTGGTGCACCATCCATTTGAAGCCGCATAATTCTTCTTATCTCCAAGGGAATATCTTCCAATAAAAGCGGGAACTCATTTTCGAGGAAGTTCAGAAATGTTATTCCATTTAAATTTTCATCAAAAAAATAAGGGCCAACTACATAGCGACCCATCACTCCACCCCATACATTAATAGACCACCTGTGCTGGTTATTTATTATTCTAAACTGGTGCGGATTGGAATCGGAGTAATAATGGAAATTGTGCCTGTTGAAGGATCCATTATTGTTAAAATTACATTCATCACTAAACAGTACATGATCAAAAAAGTGTTCATTGTCTGCCACTTTATCTAATACCCACATACAGAATTGGACTCTTTTATCAAAATCGTTTTCGGAAAGTTCTTGATGACGCTGAATCTTATAGGAATGGTAATTATGCATATCAAGTACCCTAGAAACACTTGCCTGGCTCATATTGTTATTCTGAGCAATTTGGTTTTGTCCGATATGAGGATTTTCGACTACTGCAGCGATCACGGCAAATTCAATATCTTCATTTTCGATAACAGGTTTTCTTAAGGGGACTTTCCTATACTCAACACTACCAGTTTCTTTGAATTGAATTAATAATCTTTCGAAAGCAGCCTTATTTGGATGATTTCTGTCAGGAAACCTTTCAGCATAGACGCGGGATGCCAATAAGCTGTTTTGGAGACATTCACCAAGAATAAATATCATGTCGATGCGTTCTGCTCTAGGGTAAACTTTCATTGTGAATTATTGGAACAGGAAAAGAAAAAAAAGTTTCAAGTTATCAAACAAAATTTTTCCAGAAAACACTTTTGAATAACTGACAAGTGAATACAGGCGATAGCGGTTGTCAAACTTCCATAGCCTACTCTATGAATATCGAACTAAGTAAAGAATCTTCTGCATTTCCGAAATTGCCATTTTTCATGAGAATGTAAAGACTTAGGTATAGGAAGACCTAATATAGTACAAAAGAGAATCCATTTTCGAATCCATTGGTGATATAAAATACAGGGTGTTCCATTTAAATTAAACAAGTTATCGCTTGTCAAAATCCGTAATTATTTAATCTAAATATTTGAAGGCCCTGTATGTTTTTTTTTTAATTTTGATAAATAGAACTTAAATTATAATCAATTGACAACAACCAGTGTGAATGTGGTGAAAAAAGGGGAAATACTTTCCAAGAAATTTGACATTAAAATTTTTTCGTAATTTTCACAAAAATCAAAATATTTCGAAAACTTCAAGGTTTAGGTATAGAAAACTTTTATCAAACTTACCTTTATTTAGGTCGTAGAAGCCAAAAATGAAATAATATATAGGGTGTTCCATTTAAAAAAACATAGGTTTGATATGTTTTGCAATTTTGGGACACCCTGTATATTATGAAACTAATTTTAAAATGTACCCCTAATAAGACTGTAATCATCCCAAATAATAAACTTTTTTAATATCTTTTAGTTTAGGCACAATATTTCGTGTCGTATACCGTGAATAACCCTGTATATATATATATATATATATATATATATATATAAAACAAAGGGGGATAACGGGCATGTAACGCAACAAGGATCATAGGTTACAAGTAAGAATATATATATGAATAATGGTATAGTGACTGGTTCAATATAACGTGAAGTCAATAGTGGAGTTGCAGTCAATGTTATGGCCAATGTAAATAAAGAAAACTCTTTTATTTTTGTCAAGCTTTCGAATTTATTCAATTCTTTTTCAGGACATCTGTGGTGAAGAAAAATTTTTTATATAATAAAAAATTTTTTTTATAATGTTTTATATGTGATATATATATAACGTGAAGTCAATTGTGGAGGTGCAGTCAACGTTATGGCCAAGGTAAGTAAAGAAAACTCTTTGATTTCAGTCTAGCTTTCGAATTAATTTAATTCTTCTTCAGGACATCTGTGGTGAAGAACAATTTTTTATAATAAAAATATTGTTACATATTATATATTACACTAATAAAAAATTTTAAAATTAAGGTAGGTACATCACTTTTAAAATATATAAAAATATATACATTTAAACCATAAAACTAATTATTTTGTTCTTTTTAGTGTGGAGGTTTGTCTGTAAATGATTGAGTTTTAATGTGTCTTCAGTTTCTTTTTTTTATATAAATATCTTTTGTCAGATTTAATCTACTCTTGTGATCTTGCTCTAGTTTTTTTGCTTTAAGAGAACTTTTACTCTTACTCGATGTAAAGAAGGTTCAGGAATGTATGACAGTAATTCTAAAAATGTTTCAAGACAAAACTCTTTTGTTGTCAAATGTGATAGTTTGAATGTAAAGCAAGGTTTTGTTTAAGTATTTTTGTTTAATCATTCACAGAGTTTTTAGACACACCATTTATAACATTTATAAAACTAATTATTTTGTTCTTTTTAGTGTGGAGGTTTGTCTGTAAATGATTGAGTTTTAATGTGTCTTCAGTTTCTTTTTTTTATATAAATATTTTTTATTTATATGTGTTTTTTATATATGGTTTTTATTTTAACACAGTAGGAGAGCAAAACATTTTATTGACTTATTTATTTATGATTTTATTATTATATCAAGTTAAATTCTGTTGTCATGAAATGCGGGATTTTAAATTCAAAGATTTTTATGTTAAGTTTTATGAAAGTTGTTGGTTCTTGTGTTTTTATTTATATTTATTTATTTTAGTGTTTATTAATCTTTATGTGTATATTTGTGTTTTAATTTATTAATAATTTATTTATCTTTATATTTATATATTAAATTTTATTTATATTTATTTTTGAAAAGACAGAATGTAACAACAAATATTGCTCAGCCCTTCTATATCAGATTTTCTATTAATACATGTTTCCCTTCTGTCAATGTGTGTCATTTCTAAAAACAACCGTTTCTTAAGGTTCCTTTCCCTTATTCCCTTTCTAAAATTCTTGTTTCGTCAAACTTAAAAATATGGCCATTTTTAATTGCATGTTCAGTTAGTGCGCATGCTTTATATTTATTATTTTTAATATCACTTTTGTGCGAGATGTTTCTGCTGTGTACAGTTCGGCATGTTTCTCCAATATACACCCTTTCACAATCCGAGCAAGTGATTTCATATACAACATTTGAACTTTCTAAAGTATTTAACGGATCTTTCGTTCTGCTGTAAAATCTATACCCCATTTCGTCATTCGTTGGCAGCGTATGAAAGATGGGAATAATGCCTAGTTGCCAGGTTTATCTTAGAAAGACTTACTATCTTTGTCTTATTAACGCGCAATAGAAAGAGATATGTTTAAGTTAAATGGCAACCGGTGACTAAAAACACGCCACTAAACGATCACTTGATGACAGAACGATTTACGCTGGCACCGGTTTCCATTTAACTTAAAAATATCTCTTTCTATTGCGCGTTAATAAGACAAAGATAGTAAGTCTTTCTAAGATAAACCTGGCAACTACACATTATTCCTATCTTTCATACACTCCCAACGAATGACGAAATGGGGTATAGAAATGGTTTTAATATTTTTAGTGCCTATTTTAAAGTTTTCATAATTTTTGAATAATTTTAAAAGATTAGGAGTAAGTTGTGGGATGTAAGGTAAAGAACCAAAAATTGGCTGTAAAATTTCATTAGACAAGACACCTCTCTCAGTCAAATGTTTGTTGTTGATTCAAATTATTGCTGTCACTTATTCTTGCAATGCACGTGGTACCTGGATTATAAGAGATAATGTTGCATAAACATAATTTAGTGCATCGTCAATTCTGTTAACTGGGACCAATGCAAAACTCATTTTATTATGATCGTCAAATTGGACTTAGCTGTTGTACATTGATCGTAATCCCAGCTGTGCATTCTGCCTCTGGAGATTCTGCAATAGTTGAAATGTTTTTGTATAACTACAGTAGTGGCTATTTTGGAATCGCAGAATATTTTTTAAGGTTTGAATTCTATACCTTTTATCAGAATGAATTTATTACAAGTCTGATATTTCTTATTAGGTAGTAAGCTTTAAAAAATTGCGATGACACTACAATAGAAATTTGATAATATAATTCTACAGTGAAATAGTTTACCCACACTAATATTACTATTTACCAAGATGAAACCCTGTTTAGGTACTAAAGTGCTAACAAACGCTACAAAGCTAACTAAGGACAATTTGCGGTTAATTTTTTTTCCGATGTTAAATACTCGTAAATAGATTGTAAGATAGATCAATATTCATTGGGTTGGCTGTTGGCCTGTATAACTGCGACCTTTACAGATCTATTGTGAACACTTATTATCAGTAGTAATAACCCAAGGACATTGATAATTGTTCGAAAAAATTTTATAACAGATTTCGAAAGCTTGTTGCTTGGAAACAGACCGACGCCGTAGGCGGAGGTCTGTTGCCTGTAAGCAACAAGCTTGAGAAAGTTGTTAAAATTTTTTTGAGCATTTATCAATGTTCGAGGGTTATTCGGATAGAAATTTTTTTGCCAGCCCAATCCTTTAAAATCCACGCCAATTCTTCCACCGTCCGATTTCCATCTAATTCATATTTTCTATCATTGCAAAAGTCCATAAACGCTTTTCATACAAATTTTTTACTGTAAACAGTATTCTTTGGTATATTTGATTCGATAATTTCATTAATATTCTCATCAGTATTACAACCAAATCGTGACATTTTGAAATATTGAATATTTGAAATGTCAAAATCGAAATGAAACGAAATGTAGGTATCCATAGCTACATGATTGAGTGAAAACAGCTCATGGGATCTGTTTTCAGTATAATGTTGGTTTTATTGGTTGTATTTAATCAGATGACCACAAATTAATTGATTTCATTGGATTTCTAATTGAGCAAAAAATTTTCTCTAGGATAGCATTAGAGCACCTTGTCTATCCCTGCCCTCCTATTGAGAATTAATAGCATTGAGTGGCCTGTTCAAGTAACTTAGAGAAGCCAATTTTTTCTCTGCAGTACCAGATAGCACGTCCTTTCAAGGTCTTTACATTGGTTTCCTCCTTCTCTTGGCAGTATCAACAGATGTATTTTTCTGCAAAGTTCAGCTAACTCAGGTGCTCTGTAAGCTTTTTTGTGTTGAGACCATCACCTTTATAGTCCAGGGCATTTAGATCAAAATCGCCCGAATAGCGGAAATTTGGACATCCAGCAGATATCGAGATTCGGTTTTCTGTATTGGGTTCAGGAAGGTCCCAGAAAAAAAGTCTACAACGTCTGGTTTGGCGGATTTGGGAAAACTGCCTTCTGGGCCGGAAAATGCATTTTCCAATTGAATCATTCCTTGCAACTTTATAGGAACGACTGAAAACTCAGAAAAATCGCTCGTAAATCGTTATTTGGGGGTTTTTGGGACTGCCAAACTCGATTCTGGCATTTGAATTACCCGTGATTGCACGGGGGTTGCTCTGTGGGGTGCGCAAGGGGTGAATTGGGTGGGAAATGGCACTCCAAACTTCTTACTCGCGGGTTTTCCGGGATGACGAATTTAATTCTGGCATTGTAATCAACCGCAGGCGCTTGGGGGCGGCTCTGCAAGGGCATCCGAGGGGACCTTCTGGGGAAGAAATTGCATAGTCCATAAAAATCGCTCCAAATTTGACACTCGGGTGTTTTTGGGTATGACGAATATAATTCGGGCATTGGAATTACCTGGGGGCGCACAAGGGTTGCTCTGTGGGGGTGAATTGGGGCAGAAATGGCAGCGTGCATGAAAAGCACTCCAAACTCGTTACTCGGGGGGTTTTCGGGTATGAAATATTCAATTCTGGCTTTGCAATTTCCCGGAGGTGCTCGGGGGCACTCGAATATTTTCGGGGATGACGAATTTAATTCTGGCATTGTAATAACCCGAAAGCGTTCGGGGGTGGCTCTGCGGGGGCATCCGAGTGGACCTTCTGGGGGTAAATTGCAAAGTCCATGAAAATCGTTACTCGGGGGTTTTCGGGGATGCCAAATTAAATTCTAGCTTTAGATTTCCTCGGGGGTCCTTCTGTGGGGCTGCGCGGGGTGTGAGTTGAGGAAGAAATAGCAGCGTGCATGAAAATCACTCCAAACTCGTTACTCGGGGGTTTTCGGTGGGTGATACCGATTTTAATTCCGGTTTTAGAATTCCGCGGGGGTGATCGGCGTTGGTGCTGGAGGTAAAGGAGAAAGTGAAAAATGACAAATTATGAAAATAGTACTTTATTCACATAACAAATAGAAGTTTTTATTTATGTTGAATTATTTATTATAAACTTAAATTTTCAACTTAGATCCTAAACATCTTATTCTTTTTTCTCTTCTTCATCTTCTTCCTCGTCAAGATTCTCAACCCCGTTGGAAGTGCCTCTTTGGTTTGAGCAATTGCCATCGCAATGCCTGCATGCAAGTAATCACTACAACCCACTTCGGTGGCACCCGCATCTCGTAGTGCCACAGTCTGAATTAAATTCGGCATCCCCGAAAACTCCCGAGTAATGAATTTGGAGCGATTTTCATGGACTATGCAATTTCCTCCCAGAATGTCCCCCCGAATGCACCGTAGAGCCGCCCCTGGGTGATTACAATGCCAGAATTCAATTAGTCATCCCCGAAAACACCCGAGTTACGAGTTTGGAGTGCTTTTTATGGACGCTGCCATTTCTCCCGCAATTAGCCACCTGAGCACCCCCGCAAAGCCGCCCCCGTGCACCCACGGGTAATTCTAATGCCAAAATCAAGTTTGGCAGCCCCTAAAATCCCCGAGTAACGTTTTTCGAGCCATTTTCTGAGTTTCCAGTCGTTCCTATAAAGGTGCAACGAATGATGCAATTGGAAAATGCATTTTTCGGCCTAGAAGGCATTTTTCAAAAATGCGCCAAACCAGACGTTGTAGACTTATTTCCTGGGACCTTCCTAAACACAATGCAGAAATCACATCTCGATATCTGCTGGATGTCCAAACTTCCGCTATTTTTTTTAACTTCCCTGGCCTATTAGAGCTGCTTGGCTGACCGAGTATATGACTACGGTTTTACCCCTTTTACCGTGACTTATGATCTCCGTTGCACAGTAATGTATGACCATTACTTCAGCATGAAACACTGTAGCGTACACTCCAAGACTTATTAGGATTTGTATCTTGTGTCTTCTACTATAAAAACCCGACTCTGTGCCTTTCTCAGTCTTTGAACCAATGGTATTTCAGATTAACCTCTCTTGAATTGGGGGCCCATTGTTTCATAAATCCCTTTAAGTCTACTTAAAATTTTTTCGCAAAGATATACCTGGGGACTGTCCTGTCTTCAAGCATACTCATTATTTGATCCGTCTTAACCTTATCATATTGCTGTGCTTGCTCTTTTCCCCTTAATAAGTTTATGGGAGCCGGGCCTTGTAGCAGCCTGTAAGCAGTTGTCATAGCCTCGCCCTGTATACACTCAATTACTTATTTTTACCAATTGCCATGTTTATGGTTTTAAAAAATATTTATTATTATCTAAAAATTGCTTCAAGTCTACATTTCCAAAAATTTAAAAATAACATTTTTTTAAAAAATCTCTACTTACATCTAGACACTTACCTACCAGATTGGAAATAAATTTTATTGGAAAATTTAGATGTTCCATTACAGGCCCGAAGAGACTGGTAAACAAATAGTTCCTGCTTCGTAATTGAACAATAATTTAAACCAGAGTTACGAATGGGAGAGAATACATAGTTGATAGTCCATATCCTTTGTTAAAATAAACAGCGCAAGAGGATAGTAATAGTCAAAGTTGGCCACAGTTACTTTATCAACTAAGCTAACTGGAAGTGCTCTGCTTTGCGGCTGTTAAGATAGAATTTTCACTCATAGGCGTATCTTTTAATTAAAGGATTTTTTTGTAAATTTTTCAAGGTTGTAAATTCTTAATTTATTGCAGATTAATGGAAAAAAATATATAGCAAACACTGAATTAGATACTTTTTATAGTAGAGTTACTAAATTATTGTATTTTTCTTACTTAGGTTGAGTGGGCGTGTAAGAAAATGTTCTTTGGATTGTGTAGATAGAATTATGTCTTTTGTATAATTGTTGTTTGCTACACTATATGTGAATTATAAGTGTGTTTTTAATAAAATTATTTATTATTATTACTAATTGGAATGTTTGGATAGATTTACCGATAACGAGGTGAGTATACAACATTTTTAAGAGTGATACTGGACCAATCTTTTGTCAGATTTAATCTACTCTCGTGATCTTGCTCTAGTTTTTTTGCTTTAAGAGAACTTTTACTCTTACTCGATGTAAAGAAGGTTCAGGAATGTATGACAGTAATTCTAAAAATGTTTCAAGACAAAACTCTTTTGTTGTCAAATGTGATAGTTTGAATGTAAAGCAAGGTTTTGTTTAAGTATTTTTGTTTAATCATTCACCGAGTTTTTAGACACACCATTTATAACATATTTGGATTGTTAGTAAACGTGTCAAAATATATTTTTTCTGAAATCGCTTGGAAATGTCTATCTAGTTTCTCGGATTAAATTCGAGCCGCAAAATACACTATTCTCGTATTTTAGTCCGTTGCTGGGCAACGAACTTTTCCTTACTCTTTACTGTACCGGAATATCTTTTCCGTACTGTACGGGAATGATCCATAAAACGTTTATAAGCAAATTCATATTTTGCCTAGGATTTATTTGGCAATAAGTTTAAAACCACATTAGTAGCGGTGCTTAGTAACTCTGGAAGCGTTTTGCACCTCTGAACACCATCGTCACTGTCTATTTTAAATATAATTTAAAAATTTTTAAGCAATATGTAACTAACCGAACTGACAGTTTTTTGACACTTATAAACAATGATAACAAACAATGTCAAAGAAACGGTTTCATAAAAAATAAGAGTTATGCATATATATAAAACTTTCTTAATTTACGATTATATTTACTGCGATTTCAGAAAAAATAGTATGTGTATCTCGTAGTAAAAGGACATTCCCGGACTTCAATGTTTGTTGGCCTCGGCTAAACGCCTCGGCCAACAATTTACACTGTCGTCCAGGAATGTACCGCTTTTTATTAGGTACTGGGTAAGTCATGACGTTTTTAAACGTCCTTTCAAAGTTTTTTTTTTTGAATTAATTAATTATATTAGAAACTAGTTGTACTCGCTACGTCGTTCGCCTGGCGTGTGATTGTTGTATAAAAATTTCTTACCCAACCCCATTTAAGGAATGGGCGAGAAATTTTTATACACCAGATGTTAAGTTGAAAGAAGATAATTACATCTGTAAAAACCGCATTCGAATTGGATCAGTAGTTTTCATGTAATGCGCGCACAAACATACAGACAGACAGACAAAAAAATCTAACCACATTTTTGGGTTCTATTTCGATGTACCCGCAACGTCGTTCGCGTGGCGTGTTAATTTTTGTATAAAAATTTCTTTCCTCACCCAGTTGAAGGGGTGGGGGGAGAAAGTTTTATACACCAGATGTTAAGTTGAAAAAAGACAAATACGTCTTTGAAAACCGCATTCGAATAGGATCAGTAGTTTTCATGTGATGCTCGCACAAACATATACATTTCTACAGTTTTATTATATGTATAGATTAATAAAAATATGTCAGTTTGGTGTAGCTTCTATAATCTAACAGAACAATCTATCGCCATGAAAGTTAAAGTCCATAACATGGTTATAACAAATTGACACCTGGGCTGGTCCACGAGTTAAAGGCATGAAATCAAGTCAAAAAAATAAAACTTCAAAGCAAAAGAGAAAAACAAAACTTTATATTAGTTACAGATTGGTTAAAATGTTCTGAAAGCAAAAATAAAAGAATGTGTATTTTTTAAGAAAATTGTTTTTTTTTATTCAATATAATCTTCTTTAGTTCGAACACACTTATTCCAATTAATTTTATACAATCTTTGTAATGATTTTCCGGAATCTCTGCAAAATATTGTTTCACGGCTGCAAAAGCTTCTTCATTCGACGAAAAACGCTTTCCACCAAGAAATTGTTTTAAGTTTCTGAAAAGGTTATAGTCGGCGGGTGCCAAATCTGGTAAACACGGTGGGTGTTCAAACAATTTCTACTTTAATTCGTTTAATTTAGCCATCGTCAACAAACCTCTGTGAACACGTGCATTGTATTGATGAAAAATGACTGTTTTCTTCTGTAAACCAAGTCTTTTTTTTACAAATTTTCTTATCCAACTGGTCCAAAAGTTTGCAATAACATCAATGTTTAATCGTTTTATGTTTTTCCAGATAATTAATCAAAAAACACCTTTTACATTCCAAATAGAAACTGATGCCATAACTTTTTTGCCGATCGTTCTAACTTCATCTGTTTTGGTGCTGTAAACGTTCTAGTTTCAGTTTAGGTTTATGATGGTAGATCCAACTCACATTAATATAGTTATAAAGTCACTTTTATTCTGCTTAAAACACTCCAAATTACGCAGAGAAACTTGTTTAAGATTCAGTTTTTGTTGAATTGTTAACGAATGTGTCACTACCTTTCCGAACAACTTTTTCATATGTAATTATTAGTGTAAAATATGGAGTACTCATTCATCTTAGATACCTATGGTATTAGCAATTTTACGCTTAGTTAAACTAAAATCTTTACAAACAAGACACTGATAAGTCATCTTCAAATGGCGTTTAAACAAAGAATGAATTGACAAATTAATAGTATATTGTTTTACGAGCAAGGAATGATACTCATTTCCCACGAGTACGATGTTTGCAGCAAGAGCCGCAGGCGAATGCTGCAAATCGTACGAGTGGGAAATGAGTTATTCCTTGCGAGTCAAACACTATACTTTTTCTACGGTTATACCATATAATAATAGAATAATTCAAAAATAAATCCAATACAAAACAAAACAACGATATAAGTTATATTATTTAAGTAAAATTAACTATTATTTACAATATTTACAGTTATCATACCTTAAATTTATTTGTTAATTCAGAAAAATAAGCTAAAAGCACAGTTTCTGAAACGGAATTTGTTGCCTTTTTCTTTTGCCAGGTCACGAAACTTTCATATACATTCTGGTAATTATGTTTTGAAATTTCGGGAATCAAATTCTGACAAGCTTCGTTTGCCGCTTCTCTTATTTCAGGAAGAGTTAATTCTAATTCATTTTTATCACTACTTAACATTTTTACTTAAATAACAATCTAATTTAAATAATGTATTAAAAACTATCTTTTGTACCTGTCACTACTTTATTACTGTCAATCTGTACTGTTAGTCAAATATATGAATACCTAATTGTCACAGTATACTTGATTAAGTTAAAACAATAAAAAAATGAACATTTTGTGTTATCAGATAAAGAAATGAGATATTTCTTTATTAGATATAACAACGTACCCTATTTCTTTAGAGATTACTGTCAAAAAATGATACATTTGTATAATAACCGTAGAAAAAATAGAATTTTTTGTGTATTCAAGTCACTTTGTGATTCAAGTAAAAGATGAAATATTAATAAAGCGTATAAATGTTGATTCCACAAGTGTTTAATAGGTGTCGCTTTCAAAACTTTTCAACTAAAACTGTTACCGTGGTAGGATAGTAAAATTATAATTGAATAGTAAATTATAATACAACTAAAAAATAAGAAGAAGAAAGTTTAAAGAAAGGAAGTAGAGGTCAAAAAATTATAACCAAAATAAGTAAAAAAATCTAGTAAAACATTTTTAATGCTTTCGACATATTAAAAGTTATATAATCATTAGTATTAAATTGTAAGTTTATTTTTTAAACTTAATTTCCAGTTTTTAATATATATATTACTTTTAACTTTAAACAACTCATTTTTAATTTTAATATAATTATGGCATGAAGATTATCAAAGCAGAAGTAATAAATCTACACACAAAGTACGTGATTTCGTGTATTAAAATATTTTAGATAGCGAAGTTTTTCGGCAATTGGTATATGTAATAAAAACCAGATTCAAATTAACATATAGTTAAGATCGCACCTTCGTGTTCGTAGTAACACATCACCAAACTGCACAAAAATTGTCGGTGAACTGGAGCGAAATGTGGTACAACTTCAAGGGCGGCATGCAAAGTGATCCTACCATTCTTGTCTATATACGGTGGCAAGAGTTTTAAAAAAAGGTTAAACAATCAATCTGAATATTCGTATTCCTTATAATTCTAATACAACAGGCCAACTAGGATCATAAAGCGAGTTTACTTTGATATTATTATTTAATAGTTTTATTTTATATAACGCTCCACCGCGCCTCTGACTCAAAGAGACCATTTTAATTAGGGTGATTAGGTACCGCTCTAGAGACTTGTATACACAAATAAATTAACTTTAAAAGTGAATTAATTGCTTCTTGCGTTTAGGACGAGGCACGAAATTAACGTGTCTCGTTCGAAATTAGACTTGTTGAAATTTCTCATTATGTCTCTTCTTTGTGTACTGAGGCCCTCACCGAATTCGAGAACGGATTGCGAACACTCTTTGGAGATCGAGATGAGGTTACCTAATTTACCTATTTGGATTTCGAGGAGATTAATTTATTCCAAATTAATTACGTGTTTGGTATTTGTGTAATGAATACAAATTTACTACAGTCAAAGTTAATGCCGTTTTCCCGATATTATTTATATAAATTCTTATCTGTATAATCCACGACAACAAGTTTTTTTATGTAGATCAGGTAACAAATACGTTCCAAGGTATTTCTATTTCTCATGATTGAGAGACCACTACTAGAACGGTGTATTTTACTGGTTGGAGATGCGAGGGTAGCTTTGAGCCCTTTTAACCCCTGGTTGGTATCCTGCTCAGGGCAGTAATATGACCAAGTCAAAGATGAAATAAACAATGGAAAAGGAACAACAAATATATTAACAAATAAGCAAGCCATTTTATTATTGTATTTCGGTATGTCTGTAACTCTTTCAATAAGAACTTTCTAAGCCCCCATAGCTCCATTTATTGAGGTCCATGAGCTACATTAAACGGTGCTCCATTATACAATCTACCTTTACTAAAACATCTCTTACTGACCTCCTGACTAGTATATTTGCAGGCCATTGTTCACAAAGTTTTCATTAAACAACTCTATATTTGCAATTTTTCTAACTTTGCTAGCACATAGTTACAAGATCTGCTTTTATTAGAATTGG
The DNA here is from genome assembly GCA_964028335.1 of Altica lythri. Taxonomy (NCBI): domain Eukaryota; kingdom Metazoa; phylum Arthropoda; class Insecta; order Coleoptera; family Chrysomelidae; genus Altica; species Altica lythri. Next base: position 19,641,788 of record OZ034803.1, on the reverse strand, counting down.
AGTAACTCAGCTCATTCATTTCTCGACGGAGACCTTTTATATTTATTAAGAATGACCCATACCATACTTAGAATGTTGAACCTACATCTGGTACCAAGCAAGCATCTCCTGCATCGCGTTTTTTTTTGTACATTTGGAGAAAAAATAAAACAATCATAAAACATTTACTCCGTCCTAACACATACAATAAAAATAGATTTAAAGCTTGTCTAGGAACGGCAATCAGGGAATCATTATTTTTTAGATTATACTCCTATTTGACTGATAAGGATAAGAATACAATAAAATATAAAAATCACAAATTCCATAGGGAAAAATACCATGTGACATTATTATTATTATTACATTTCCATAAAAATTTAATGTCGGTTACTATTTTAGATAATTAACGATTAGAACATCGATTGCAAGTTAGAATATCTACGCCTAAAGGGGTGAGAGTATAAATAGTAAAACCAGAGTCTTGGCTTTTTGGTTACGTTTTGGCCGCGAGTTAAAACATTTTGTATAAAAATTTAGAGTTATGTAACCTGTGCAAATTTAGCACCCCATCAATTGAATTTTGGGTCGAAAATGACCTTAATCAATAAGTCTCCGTTAGGTCCTTCAAGGTCCCACAATTTTTTTTATAAATAATTTTTTAAATTTTGGTTATAAAAAAACTACACTTTAGCACCTCCTTCATTGCAAAATTGGAGAATTTAATCAAAATTTTATTCTTTATCGTTAGGTCCGTATTGGTCCATCATTTTAATTGTTAAAATATTTATTTTATTTGTTTTATTCTCAATTATAAAATAATCAAAACCTGCGCATGCGCACATCATACATAAACAGCGCGAAAAATAAATTTGTATCGTTTCATTTACCTTGTATTGGAGTCGGTATATCTATGCATAATACAGACATATAAATGTAAAACAAACCTCGTAAGAATGATCCCCGAACAACCTGAAGTTGTAAGAAGATCTGGGGATGTAGTCAGGATGGCCAAGGATAAGAGAAACTCTTTGCTAATACGTCGAGCTTTCGCTGACTATGTAAAAGAATTGTTGAAAGCATGAAGAGTGACATAGGCTACTTTTTATACAACAATCAAAACGCCACGCGATCAATATAGAACCCAAAAATGTAGTTAGATTTTTTTGTCCGTCTGTATATTTGTGCGCGCATCACATGAAAACTTTTGATTCGACTCGAATGTGGTTTTCACAGATGTATTTGTCTTCTTTCAACTTAACATCTAGTGTATAAAAAATTCTCACCCCACCCCTTTCACGAGACAATAGAGGGTGGTCAGATTTGATATAAAAGTATCCCATTGATATATTTAAAAATATCAATAAAATAATACACAGCATGCATACATACGTGCTATAATTTAGTTTTGATATTCAAAACTAGATGGCGCTATGAGGTTATTAAAACTCGCTATCGTTGTTTTTTATCGCAAGTACATACAAAAATGAATCTCAAATTACTATATCTTACCGATAATTATGTTCAATGTAGAACTGTCATAGATTAATATTATAAGATAGTCATAATCGGTGTTGTATGATTTATTATCAAAATCTGTTCAGTGGTTGCAGCTTGATTGATTGACAGACATAAAATTTTAAATAAAAAAAATTTAAAAGAAGTTAGGCCAGACCTATTTTACCAAGGATATATCTACAGAATGATTAAAATTAAATTTTTATATGTAAAATAGACATTCATTAAATCAATGTCCCAATTCCACGCGGGCAAAGATATTAAGTACCTATATACATATATTTGTTTTGTGTTTCCAAAAACCGCTATAAAGATTTCGTTGAAATTTTAAATATAGGTGCACATGGGGGTAAAAAATCGATCTAGCTGGGAACCACGTCTGGTAAAATTCAGCTTTTTTATTTTTTCGCCCAAAATCATTTTTCCACATAATAAGATGGTTGTTACGGTACTAGACATAAATTGGCATAATTTCTTTATTTGTTAACCGATTTAAATGTAAAAAAAACATTAAATGTTAAGTAAATCCCATCACAAACTATTACCGAAACTGTATCCAAATTAGTTAAGCCGTTTCTGAGATTAGCGTTAACAAATATACAGACATTTACACATACAGACGAAATAAAAACACATTGAATTGTGTATTATTGCGTATATAAATGCTCCCTTTTTTTTAGAAAGTTTTTTATATTTTCGCCGTGTTCTGTGTCTCTGTGTCATTCCGTGGAATTTGCAATCGAATTTAAACCTATTTTCCGACTACCTAGAGCTCTGAAATTTTCAGGATAGCTAAGAACTGGATGACAATGCATGTTTCAAGTGTGTTTAGGCATATACACAGATTTCGAAATTTATACTGAATTGTTATTAAATTAAATATGTATACATATTATCATTTTGAAAGACTTCATATAAGTTTGCGGTGGCCTATTTGGATAAGGGGTGAAGCGGTAGATTGTGACAATTCTGTTGGGTTATTGTAATAGAATCGAACTCGCGAGAGAGAAGTTTTTTTTCTTTTTTTTTTTTTTTGTTTATACATGTGAAAACAGTAATTATTATTTTAACTGGTAATAAAATAAACTGTTTTAGAAAGTTTTTAGATACAACTACCCTTGATTTTGTTAACAAGGAAACAATCTTCTCTATGATCAATCACAGCGTTGTATGACTTAATCTTTTTACAATGTCAGGGATGCTGTGCATTGTTGAGATGACACTTAAAATATGACCTATAAATCAGTAAAAAACTTTCTATTATAAAAAGTTCTTTTTGTAAATTGTGCTTATTAAAATATATGTACAGACTGCGATCAGTTACAGTTTTATAATATGCATAGATAACGGGGTCACCACAAAAAACTATTTACTATATCTTTTTATAATCACGAACAGTGGTATTCGAAATGCACACAAACAGCTCAATTTCGATTAGACCCTAGAAAACCGCATTTCTCAAAGTCCTGCGGCTCCTAAGGCAACCTCCTAGCAAGTAATAATGTTGGCTATAAGTAATTCATCAGTTAATTTGCCGGTACCGAGTTGGTAATGCAGTCTAATATTTAACTAATTGCCTTGGTCATTATTTATACAGAGCGAATGGTGTTTCTTGAGCAAACATCGTGAGTGGTTGTTGTGTGCTCCAAATTAGATTGAGAAAAGTGGACGGGATTGCTTTGTATAGTCAGTTTAATACTTGACCAAATATGTAGAAGATGCAGGTCCGGAGTTATAATTTAATTTAACCATTATTTTAACACTATATGTAATAGAGATAGCTGACTTTTTTATAGCAATATTTTTTTTTATTTGTATTATGTATTTGACAGATACCTTTTTTACATAGTAGGTTTAATATTTGCCAAAACTGTAAAAAAGGCAGGCTCGGAGTTATATTTACCTATATTTTAATTCTATATATAATACCGACGACCAACTTTTGTATATGTTCAATCTTTTCTTTTTACCTACAGGTACATCGTGTCCGACGGATACCTTTTTTCTATAGTAGATTTAATACTTGGTCAAATATGTAGAAGAGGCAGATCCGGAGTTATAATTTATATTTAACTATATTTTATACAATCGACGGCCAATTTTGTATAGCAATGTTTGATGTTTTTTTCTTATTTACATTTTATATCTGATGGATATCTTTATTTAAGGATACTCTAGTAGTAACATTTTAGTCTCGCTTTCCATTCTATATTCTCCTCTATGAAGATGAAAATTCTGATTTAGAGTATTGAGGTAAAAAGTGTTAACGTGAGCACTATAAAAGAAAAAGAGTTTGAAAATATATTTTTTCTGAATGTAATTACCTATTATAAGTTTATTTTTAGCCAAAACTATTCATATAGCGCTCTCGCTAAAAACTGTAGGACTAAATGCGAGACCGGTCTTAAAATATTGCTAGCAATCAAACTTTTGTTCAAATTAACAAAAGTTTCACACATTCAAAATTTAGAACTGTTTACTGACTTTCCTTTTACTATTATTGAGTATTAAATTGTAGCGTTTTAAAAAATCTCACAGTAATTTCTTTTGTATATATAATATAGCTCTTTTTTGAATTTTGAACGCAATACCTAGATTTCCTGTGTGCGAAAAGACACATCTTTCTTATCACGTGAGTAGTGTAACAAGGACAGCACGGCCTCACTGCTTCCAAATTTCGCCGCTAGATGTCGCCACAGGTGGCGCTGTTGGTTGAAATCTGTGCTAAATGGTTCGGAACTTGGCTAAAGCGCGCCAAATTTGAATTTTTAAATCTATAGGGGGCGCTAGCAGTCAACTGTCAATAGTTTTCGATTGCCAAAAGGGCATTAACGTTGTATCTCGTAAACGGCCCAACGGATTTCGACGTATGACGTATCATTGTAAAGGGGATGATGTATAGAGTAAGATGTAGCGTCAAAAAGACCGTATTGATATTGCCAAAAGGGCATTAACGTTGTATCTCGTAAACGGCCCAACGGATTTCGACGATGATTGACCATTCAGAGTCAATTTTTCGTGGCGTGAATACTCTTGTAAGGTATGTTATAATTTATATCTTAAATACCTTGTCCACAGTATTTTTGGTTGAAAGAGCATTTAATGGCCTATTCAGTAATGTAAAAAAATTTAGATTTCACATTTTGATTTTTAAAAAAATTCAATATTTAGTACTGTAATAGTTAGTTACAGTTACATTTCCTAATATTGTCACATACGATAATAGGGTAGTTTAATTGTTTGATATTTTATTGTATTATTTTGTATTATTTTTAATTGTAATTATCCAGGCCAAAGTCAGTACGTTAGATTTCAAGGCGACCTTATATAGTTTAATTCTTATTCTCACGTAGCGTAAGAATTGGCTATAAAAGAGCATCGTTGAGGTCGTACTCGAGGAGTTCGGAGTCTAAGATTGTCTGTAAGGGTCACCCTTTGGGGTGTCCCTAAAACAGACCCTTAGGTCTGGCCGTTGTGACTCTTGACGTATTTTCGTGAATAAGTGTGACATGCCACCATTTAGTTTATTTGGTAAGATTAGTAAGATTATTGTTTTTAGTTATTTCATATTCATATTTTCATCATTTATTATTATTGCTTGTTTTATTGTTAATATATTTGTTGTTTGTTTCCTGTTGTTTATCTCATCTTTCCCTTGGTTAGTTTTCTGCCTTCAGCAGGATACCTAACTAGGGGGTAGATAACCACGACCTGGGTGGGAGTGCCTCTAGTAAAGCTACCCCTCATCCCGAAAACATTATGGCACATCCCCAATCCCCCCAGGCGTGACATGGTGGAGGCGCCGTTGTCCGATCCCTTAACTGATTCTTCCTAATCAGTTAAATTTTAAATATTTGTGGCAATTTTTTTTATAGCATTTTTTGCCCCATGTCACTAACGTGACATGGTGGAGGTGCCGTTCTCTGATCCCTGAACTGATTCTTCCTAATCAGTTTAATTTTAACTATTCGTAACCATTTTTCACTGATGTTGATATGTTTTTTAAAGCGAAATATCTTGTGTTTTAAATTAATTTGTGAGCTTATTTACTGTATTTGTTCTTTTGCACAATTTAGTTGAAGATATTAAGGATTGTTTTTTGAGTTTCTATGAAGATTTTTTGTGGGTATACTATTTTATATAAAATTTGACGGTGGAATAATTGATTTATTTAGGATTATGACCTGAGTGCAGATTAAGCATTTTTTTATTATGTGTATGTTGAAATACGAGATGTTTAAGTATAGGTAGGTCACTTATTATGTGTTTTTTTCACGGTCAATCGTATAAAGGTTTAATAATGTATACAATATGTATTGTTGATAAACAATAAACAGTCTTCAAGTAAAAAATGTAAAGTGTTATTTTATATCTTTTTCCAGTTTCTTTAGTGCAATAATAAATATTCATCAATATACCCCATCCATATCTATGTTATAATCTATACCAATTGGGAATAGGTATTTTTCTGGTTTTAGTGATATTTTTTTAATTATTTGTTGTGGTATGTGTATAATATAGGTTACAGTTACAGATATGGTCACGGTCAAATGTTTTATTTTATTTATTTATTTGTCAGGTAGTTGTGTATTTAATTCCAAAATTGCAAAACTGCACACACAGCTGTAATTAGTTCAGATTATTGACATTGAACCTTTCTTATTATTTATTTTCATGGTTACAGATCTCAATTGTCGTTGATTCAATTAGGTAGTATAGTCTTCATTGCTTTTCTGGTATTTTTTTATAATATGTTGTAAATTGGGAAACAGATACCAAATATTCGGTATAATCAATTTTTTAAACTTTATGAGAAATTAAGGTGGCATGTCAAAAGTAAGTAAGAGTACATCGGACCAGAAACTCCGAGACTCCAACATAAAATTATTGTTTCTACACGTAGTATTGTAGAAACAAAGGATTTTTTTTTGTATATTATTTATTAATAATAAATCAATTATAATAGTTTATTTAAAATACTAATTTTTTTTTATATTTAAAGATTCTATCCAGTATTTAGATAATATTTTACATTGTTTCAGCTTTTACTACAGTTTTAGTAACTTTTTTTTAATTTAAATAAATTAATATATTTTAGTAGCAGGATTGTATAGGAAGGTCTAGAAAGAAGCGGAAGGGAACCAAATAATGGTGTATTTTTAAAGTTTTTAAATATTTTTGTTGTGATTGACATTTTTGTTTGGCTTTATCAAGTAGTAAACAAGCTTCAACAAGTGCTATAGTAATGAGATGAGTTTAACAGGAAACTAGGGAGAGGAGAGGTTTCACTGAATGGCCTAGAAACCTTACCTGGCCCAAAAGTTTCAAAAATATTAAATAGATGTTTAGTATAGGGATAAAAACCCTAGGCATCCAATGGAGTAATTTATGCGGTGTTTAGTACAGGGTTAAGACCTTGGGCACCCGATGGGATAATATATGAGATGTTTAGTATAGGGATAAAAACCCTAGGCATCCAATGGTGTAATTTATAAGGTGTTTAGTACAGGGTAAGACCTTGGGCACCTAAAGGTATAATTATTATTATTTTTTTATTTTTGTAGTTGAAGGTAAATAGCTTGTAAATAAAGTCAAATAAAATTTAAATTTTTTGTTAATGTTAATATTGAAGTTTAAAGTAATGATTCCCTCATGCCCTTTCTAGGCAAATTACAGTAATTATTTAATTTTAATAGTATTTGTTTTTGTATGTTTTAGGACCGAGTTATTATTTTAATGTTTAAATGTTTAACGTTTCCCCACATTTACTCAAAGAAGACGCAATCCAGGAGATGCTTGCTCGGTACCGGTATTCTAGAGGAAAAGGGTCCTTTATCCTGAGTATGGTATTGGTCTTGTCTCGAAGAGTAAGGAAGGTCTCCGTCGAGGAATGGAAATGGTCAGCTTCAATACTCCTATCCCCATAGCAGATCTTCCCAATGGATGGTAGCCAAAGATGGGAAGACTGTAGATTTATGGTTAAAAAAAATGTATTAAGGTGAATGGTGTGGTAGAGTACCGTCTGATGTTGGCCATGGACCTCGAGAGATGGAGCTATGAGATGATGGTTTTTCACAGTGTTGCAGACAGACCAACATACCAAAAAGGGATCCGTCTAGCCAGCGGTGGACCTGGTGTTTCTAGACGAGGGCAAGACAGGTCATTCTCCGAAAAGAGCAGATTCTGACAGAAGTGTGGTGGATCATAATTATTTTGTAAAACTCAGTCCTATACATACACCCCTGTAAGCCAGAGCCGAGCAAAGCCAGGGGCTGGCTTTAAGGGAAGGGGGGCATGTCACATACGATAATAGGGTAGTTTAATTGTTTGATATTTTATTGTATTATTTTGTATTATTTTTAATTGTAATTATCCAGGCCAAAGTCAGTACGTTAGATTTCAAGGCGACCTTATATAGTTTAATTCTTATTCTCACGTAGCGTAAGAATTGGCTATAAAAGAGCGTCGTTGAGGTCGTACTCGAGGAGTTCGGAGTCTAAGATTGTCTGTAAGGGTCACCCTTTGGGGTGTCCCTAAAACAGACCCTTAGGTCTGGCCGTTGTGACTCTTGACGTATTTTCGTGAATAAGTGTGACATGCCACCATTTAGTTTATTTGGTAAGATTAGTAAGATTATTGTTTTTAGTTATTTCATATTCATATTTTCATCATTTATTATTATTGCTTGTTTTATTGTTAATATATTTGTTGTTTGTTTCCTGTTGTTTATCTCATCTTTTCCTTGGTTAGTTTTCTGCCTTCAGCAGGATACCTAACTAGGGGGTAGATAACCACGACCTGGGTGGGAGTGCCTCTAGTAAAGCTACCCCTCATCCCGAAAACATTATGGCACATCCCCAATCCCCCCAGGCGTGACAATATGTAATAAAACAATCTAGTAGGCATGCTTGGTATATTAATACGACACTTGTCAGTGCTGTTTTTGCCACTTCTAAATAAAAAACGATTTAATTTATAGGATTTGTGTTGAATTGGATACCAGACAACTGAAATTATTTCTTATTAACAATTTTTTAATACTATTGTAACGTTCACTGTGTTTTTAAGATGTCCCGCTTAAGTGAGAAGAAAAAAATGGAAATTCTAATAATGCTGTGATGTGGTGAAAAAACTAAAACCCAGAACGAGGTATGTGAAATGTTTAACAATAAATATCCTCAACATCACATTTCTTAATCTACTGTTAGTAGAATCAAAACCAAATTTTGTGAATTTGGAACAGTTTGAGAGATTCCTAGATCAGGTATAGGAAACTGTTAATGGACGATGACATAAAATTGAATTTGTTATTAAATATCGAAGAAAATCCACACCAACCCTAAAAACAAGTCGCCACTGATAACGAAATAACCAAAACTTCTGTATTAAGTATCTATTTTAAAATTAGCAAAATACCACCCTTATAAATTACAGTTAGTACCAGAACTTTGCGAAGACGATTATGACCGTCGATTGCAGTTTTTTGTGATAATGGATAACAAGTTTAACAAGTTTAATTAGAAGATACTCTGTTTAGGAGAAAAATAAAATTTTCTGACAAAGCTACTTATTATTTAAATGGCACAGTAAATAGAAAGAACTGTCGATATTGGAGTCAAGAAAATCCTCATTGGATGATAGAGGGCCACACTCAATATCCCAGAAAAGTGCTTTATTTTAGTTATGAATTACCTTAATTTTTATGCAAATCACATTTACTAGTAGTCGTTTAATCGGATTTTTCAAAATCTTTAAAAAAGTTCCTATAAGTTTTCTATGAAAAACTTATCGTTTTCCGGTTATTCAACGTCATATGTTTGGATTTTTGAATTGGATGTATAAACGTCTACTTTCGAACAGTTATAACTTTATTTTACTTCTTTATTCGGGGATCTTTTTGCCACTAAAATAAACTTATAAAAAATATAAATCAATATTTTGAAAATGACCCTTGCTTATTGATGTTGATAGATATGTCAAATTTGTCAAGGGTCGTCTTTTAAAACTGAAAGTGCCTAACAAAAATGAAAATGATTTGTTTAAAAATAATTCTGAGCTTTCGACAACCAGATCGGTTGTCGTTTTCAAAGATAAAAATTTTTTTAGTCTATACTTTTTTATGCAGTTTAGATTTTTCAAAATATTGATTTATATTTTTTATAAGTTTGTTTTAGTGGCAAAAAGATCCCCGAATAAAGAAGTAAAATAGACATTATTATGCCACAAAGAAGCTATCGAGAATATTTAAATAGTTATATCTTTGTTAATATTAAGTTTGCAATAATTATACAAAAACGAATCTTTTCTTCTTTACATAAGCTTCAGTTTATATTATGATAGCTTTCCCGATAAAATGTAAATTTGCTAAATTATTCCCAAAAAATCGTTTAAACATGCTTGTTTGCCGTAAATTTTCAGTTACCAATAACTCCAAAAGTATTGACTTTTCAAAAAAACTTTAAACAACATTTTCGTCTCAAAATTCACTATGCTATCGATAATCATGTTTTGTTTTTAATAAATATTTTCCACCCCCGAGTTGGGGTGGTAACCACCCCCGAGGTAAAGCACATATTGGCATAGGGTAGATTTTTTGATTTTTGAGCTATTTTCTACCTACTGTCAAAATTTTAAACAAATCCATACATATAAAAAGAATTGCTAGCAGAAAACCGTCATATCCTGGAGTTATAAGGACGGAGCAAGACGGAGCTCTAGCACATTATGTTCGTGAAGTTCGAGCTTATCTTGATCAAGTGTTTCCAAACCGATGGATTGGTAGAAGTAGTGCAATAGAGTGGCCACTTCGTTCTTCTGATATGAAACCACTCGATTACTTTTTGTGGGGTTATCTTAAATCAAAAGTGTATTTTAATAGATCTCCCAAGAAATGTTACAAAATCTTACTGATGAATTTCAACAACGTACCTACTTATTACGGTCAAGAAGTAAACGGCTAAGAGTTTGAACACCTGCCATGAAAATTACTTCATATCCTGTTACGTTTTAAGTACATATTAAGTAACACATCCCAAAATTGTAAATTTAATTTTCTTGAAAATAAATAAATGAAATTTTAGTATCACATGACCCCTCATGCCATTTAAAAAAATTCGGAGCTGTCACCCCTTGGCAAGGGGTTTGAAGTGGGGGGTGGTTTTTTAAAAAGAAATCTGATGATCAATTTGTTTTATCTTCAACGTAACCGCTTTTCGGTCATTTTTTCTCTAAGTATTAAAACTATTTATTTTTATGTATATTTCCATCTAAATGTCATTTGTAGCTTTTAAAAACTGGTATATAATTGGATGGATGATTTATTTATTAACTTTGAAATCAAAAGTTTCACTTACACGCATTCGTAGTTCTCTCTAAAAATAAATATAGTTTAAAAAAACTAAAAAACACGCTTTTATAAAGCATGTTTCTGAAAAACATCGAACTAAAAAGTTAAAAATAATTTTCAAAATAAAATTAAAACAAAAATAAATGAAAAGTACTAGTATTATTGTGAAAAAAGCGTGGGCGCTTGACATTTGAAAAATATGGTATGCAGCGCCCACGCTTTTTTCACAATAATACTAGTACTTTTCATTTACTTTTGTTTTAATTTTATTTTGAAAATTATTTTTAACTTTTTAGTTCGATGTTTTTCAGAAACATGCTTTATAAAAGCGTGTTTTTTAGTTTTTTTAAACTATATTTATTTTTTACTTTTTAGTCCAATTTATTTTATTTCAATAGATTCGTTAATTTGCTGTGACAATTACAAGACCCTTACTCAATCATTATTCGTTTATTTAGTTGGAAATGCTTTGAAAGCGTGTTTTTTTGATTTCTCAAATTATATTTATTGTATTCATATTGTTTATAATTAAACGTATTGTTTTCAGAACTTGGAAAAAAAAATTACTATTGTGAAATCTATTGTTAGAATTGTTAGATTAATTCTAAGACAATTTCATCGGTGACGGTAAACTGCAGTCTAAATTTTCAAAAATGCCGAATTGCAGTCTGAAGTTTTGGTTTATCGGCCAGGTAGAAAAAAATACTAATTGCAGTCTAAATAAATGTAGAATTTTAAACATCCATAGGCGTATCTAACTTTTAAAATATATTTCTTGATATATTTTCTGAGTTGAGATAAACATTGATATAAAATCTGAACTTAGGGAATTCGGCAATGAAAACTAATACCTGAGTTCAGGTCATTGACAAATATTCGCAGGATTGTAATTATTCCTCAAATCTAACAGGTATTATATGGAAAATTGCAGGTAGTTGAGATAATTAAAAGGGATTGGGCTTAAAATTAAGACATTAAGAATTCTTAGAAAATCATCCAGTGAGGAATTTTATGTTTCTCGAATTTACATATAAAGACGAAAATATAGATAATTTATAATCAGTAATTTGTTCGCCAGTAAAGATTAATGAAGTTTATAGTTGTCTTGAGTTTTTAAGTTATGGAGATTGCGGAAAGTATTAGTGAAAGGGGCCGAAAACTATTGATAGTCGAACATCATAAGTTCTATTTGTATAAAGTGCTCAAAAAAACTGAAGAGGAATGTTGGAGCTGCACAAAACGGGGTTGCAATGTAAAATTATATGTATTAGGAGGAGCATTTTCAAGGCTTACTGGAAAACATAATCATGATAGTGTCAATCCTCAATTATTGAATAGACAGAAAGTAAGTAATAAAGTTAAAGAAGCTGCTACAGATAACCTGTCGACTAAACCAAGGAAACTGATTCACCAAGAAATACAAAAAGATCCCGATGTTCTGAAAACATTAAGCGCATATGATCTTATTCTTATTGGAAAAAATGCAAACAACGCCCGAGTAAATATGATGCCGAAGCTCTCTACAACAAGGCGGACCTTACAAGAATCATTAAACCAAATGGAAGTGAAAACGGCTGTTGGTGAGAATTTTTTATTAGTCAATGATATGCTTCAAGAAATTGTGATTTTTTCGTGCGTAAAAAACCTGTCGTTTTTATGTGAACATCAGGAATATGTTTATATGGATGGAACATTCGAAAACTCTGCCAAACATTTCTTACAACTGTTTTCCATACATTGTTATGTGAGCGGAAACTATGTACCTGTTCTATTCAGTTTACTAAAAAACAAAACCATAATATCTTATACAAATTTATTTATGCTACTCAAAAATAAATGTTTAGAATTAGGTTTTCACTTGAAACCAAAATATATAGTAGTCGATTTCGAACCAGCTATTCATAATAGTGTTAGAGACGTTTTCTCGGATAGCAATATAATAGGTTGTCGGTTTCATTTAACACAGAGTTGGTGGAGAAAAATTCAATCTCTAGGTTTATCAAATGAGTATAGCAACAATGACTCCGAAATTGGAAAATGGATTCACTATATTTTCGGTTTACTTTATTTGCCTCCTGAAGAAGTTGGGGATGCTTTTGTGGAAGATTTAATGTTGATAATGCCCGTAGACTCAAAATTAACTGATTTGACTGATTACTTGGTCAATACATACATATCTGAGGATGCAACATTTCCACCTCAAATTTGGGCTGCATTAACATCTGCAACTTGCCGAACTACAAATAATTGTGAAGCATTTCACTCTGTGTTTAAAAAGTATTGCGAAACACCTCATCCAAATATTCACAAATTTCTGGAATGTTTGATTGAGATGCAAACAGATACTTATGCCAAAATGAACAGCTGCCTTAGGTTAGAAAAACATGTGATCCGAGCAAAAACATCCATCAAGCAAAGGTTCATTCAGCAAAAAATTGACCAGTACTTACAAAGACAGATTTGTAGATTAGATTTCCTAAAGTGTGTTTCTTATAGTTATATTAACCATTAGGAATCAAACTGTTCAGTTTAAATTCCAAAATAAATTTTAATATTATATTTCATGACAAGGTTTTTGGTAATCGAATAATGTTATTGTAAGTACATTAAAAATCGGTGAAACTTATAATTCATATTATTTTAAATGTTTCTTTTACTTACGAATATTATTTTTCACATGTGTATTTAAAGTTTCGAAATAAAAGATATAAATTACCAATATTATATAGTATAACGTGTTTTAATAAATGTGCATCCACATTTTAACATTACACTGATTTCAAATAATTATACAAATCTTTTCAGTACGACCTAATACTCGACCTAATATTGTTTAAAATATCGACCATTGCAATTTCATTAAAATAACGATATTAATAAATAACTCTCCACTGGACGCTACTGATTATATGAAGCGAGTTTATTCATCTAGGTACCTGCAACTGAAATGTTTAGACTGCAATTCGGCATTTTTTTTATACCTGAAATCGACCTTTTATTTGGACTGCAGTTAGTATGTAACCCAATTTTATTCATATCGTTTATAATTAAACGTATTGTTTATTACCCACTCCCGGCACGGGGAGGTAGTGACTAAAAATAACGATATGGGACTCACCCGAGGCAGCAGCCGCGGAGTGGAGAGTTACAAACAAACAAACATACATACATACATACATACATACATACATACATACAGGTGAAGTTAATTAATAATAATACGGGTAGTCTTATATATTTAAAAATAATAATCACATCTTTACCAAATTAATCAGAACAAAAAAAAATGGAGTTGCCAGGCATCGATCCCGGTACCTCTCGCATGCTAAGCAAGCGCTTTACCATCTGAGCTGCACACCCAGTTAATAAAATTTGACGATAAGCGGTACATAGATTAAAGATGAGCGAAATATTAGCCCAAACTGCAGACATGCGCAAACCGCGCACTAGGCAGCAGCCGCGGAGTGGCGAGTTACAAACAAACAAACAAACATACATACATACATACATACATACATACATACATACAGGTGAAGTTAATAAAAGCGTGTTAATAATAATGAGATGCATTCAGCCGACATTGTAAGCAGAAAGATCGTATATTTACTAATATCAGCCCAAATATATTATATCGTAGATATGCTGCTATAAATCTATTTATTTGATTTTCATATTTATATATGTTTACCTAAAGTTACCAAAATCGCGATCCCTCAGTTGTGTCAAAAGACAGCAGGTAGAAAATTTACAATCGCACAGTTGTGCCAATAAATTTCTAGAGGGGATTAAAGGATTAATAAGAGGGTGGCTTTTGTTTTATATATATTCCTGTTTCTTTAAATTTTATTTTTATTACAGTATTATAGTCCAGGGCATTTACCGGAAAAACACCCGAATAGAGGAACGGATTTGAGCCAGCAGCTAGAGAGATGCGGTTTTCTGCATTGTGTTCAAGAAGATCACAGAAAACGACAGCCAAAGTTTGGTTTCCCCATTTTCAGAAAAAGGCCTTCTGGACCCGAAAATGCATTTTCCAAATGCATCAATTCTTACACCATTAGAGGAGTAACTGGAAACTCGGAAAAATTGCTCGGAAATCGTTACTCGGGGGTTTTCGGGGATGCCAAACTCGATTCTGGCATTAGAATTACCCGGGGGTGCTCGGGGGTGGCTCTGTGGGGGTGTCCAGGGGGTGAATTGGGGAGAGAAATCGCGGCATGCCTGGAAATCGCTCCAAACTCGTTACTCGGGGGTTTTCGGGGATGCCAAACTCGATTCTGGCATTAGAATTACCCGGGGGTGCTCGGGTGTGGCTCTGTGGGGGTGTCCATGGGGGGAATTGGGGCGAGAAATGACAACATGCCTGGAACTTGTACTCGGGGGTTTCGGGGATGACCAATTCATTTCCAGCATTACATTTCCCGGAGGTGTTTAGGGGTGGTTTTGTGGAGGTGTCCAGGGGGGGGAATTGCGGAACAAGTGACAGCATGACTCGAGACCACTCCAAACTCGTTACTCGGGGGTTTTCGGGGGTGCCAAACGCGATTCTGGAATTAGAATTGCCCGGGGTTATGAATAATACAAATATAGATTGAATATTAAGTAACAAAATATGATACATGTGGCGTCTCCAAAATGCGTCCTAGAATGTCTACCTAATTCTTGTACATTTTTACTTTCACTTTCTTCGACAGCTAATGCCTTTGTAATCTAATGCGTTAACAGAGCATATCAAGCGGGTCTATTTCCAAGTACAGGCTTGGTATGGTTCATAAGGTCAAGACGAAAGCTTAGATCCGTTGGGATGGGGGCGGGAATCCTGTCACCATGACCCAGGAAGCCGGCTCCGAGGAAATTTTGAGCAAAATATCTTGTTTTTGTAAAACCGACTGTGGCACGAGGTGCGGGTGCCCGCGGAATTGGTTGGGGTGCTCACTTGCATACAAGCATTGCGATGGCAATTGCTCAAATCAAAAAGGCACTCCCAATGGGGCCGAGGATAGTGACGAGGAAGAAGACGAGCAAGGGGAAAAAAAATCAGGAAGGGAACAGAGATGAAGAGCGGGAAGACGAGCAGGAAGAGTTTGAACAAGATGATTAGTATTTAAGTTACGTATCTAAGTTTATAATCTCGTATCGGTTTTTTGAATAAAGTATTATTGTCATAATTTGCAGGAAGAAGACGAAGAAGAGTTTTAACAAGATGTCTAGTAATCATGTTAAAAATTAAAGTATATAATGAATACTCCAAGATTAATAAAAAAACTTACTTATTTTTTGAATAAAGCATTATTTTCATAAGATGTGGTTTTTCACTTTCTCCTTTGCCATTCCAGGCATGCTGCCGTTTCTCGCCCCAATTCCCCCCCTGGACACCTCCACAGAGCCACCCCTGAGCACCTCCGGGAAATGTAATGCTGGAAATGAATTGGTCATCCCCGAAAACCCCCGAGTACAAGTTTGGAGCGATTTCCGGGCATGCTGTCATTTCTCGCCCAATTCCCCCCCCCTGGACACCCC
The DNA here is from genome assembly GCA_964028335.1 of Altica lythri. Classification (NCBI taxonomy): domain Eukaryota; kingdom Metazoa; phylum Arthropoda; class Insecta; order Coleoptera; family Chrysomelidae; genus Altica; species Altica lythri. The sequence continues at coordinate 19,625,425 of OZ034803.1, read as the reverse complement.
CACAGAGCCACACCAGAGCACCCCCGGGTAATTCTAATGCCAGAATCGAGTTTGGCATCCCCGAAAACCCCCGAGTGACGAGTTTGGAGCGATTTCCAGGCATGCCGCGATTTCTTCCCCCAATTCACCCCCTGGACACCCCCACAGAGCCACCCCTGAGCACCTCCGGGTACTTCTAATGCCAGAATCGAGTTTGGCATCCCCGAAAACCCCCGAGTAACGATTTCCGAGCAATTTTTCCGAGTTTCCAGTTACTCCTCTCATGGTGTAAGAATTGATGCATTTGGAAAATGCATTTTCGGGTCCAGAAGGCCTTTTTCTGAAAATGGGGAAACCAAACTTTGGCTGTCGTTTTCTGTGATCTTCCCGAACACAATGCAGAAAACCGCATCTCTCTAGCTGCTGGCTCAAATCCGTTCCTCTATTTTTGGTAAATGCCCTGGACTATTAGTTTTATCGGCTGCGTTAGTTTTAGAAATGATTCATTTTGAATATCTTTTAACATTTCTATAAAAACACATATATGTATTTGGGTACGGGAAATAAAAACTATTGTTTAAAAAGATTGAAATGACCCATACTATTTGTAAAACACGACCAAATTTTTGGAGGAAATTTTGCTTCTCCACATACCTAGTTATCAACCTAGTTATCAACCATATAATCAAAATAACTCTGTTTAAAATTTAATATTTTACAGTAATTAGTTGTTTTAAAATAATTTAAAATATGTCTTACAATTTTTATCGGATAGAGAGCAAGTACTCCTGGAATATAATTTCCATTTTTAAACGCATGTATTGTGAATAACGTAAAACAATTTGATACAATACTGAAATGTACCGTCCATAAATATTGTATCAAAGGAACATAAAAAAATCAATTTGTAAAGCAGGAGAATATTGTTAAACCGTTTTCTTTATCCACAGAACAGAGGAAATTTTCCTCTTTAACATTGGGTTTTTCTGTCTAAATTCATAATGGTATTAAAAACATTTTTTTGGTCCTCCGTCCAGAAACAATACTATTAATTACTTCAAAATCGTCCGGAAAATGACATTTTCCGGCCTAGGCTGGCAAAGTAGCATTTAGATTATCTTAAGAGATGGCGCTATGAGTCATCAAAAATACTGTAACGGGATAACCGTAAATTAAGTTCCCTTCCTTTACGGTTATCCCGTTACACTGCCCCCTCCTTAGATTCATTCCTCCTGGAATGTTATTTCCTACATCGGAATCCCGCACACTCCCTGAGCCAGCCAAACCATCTTCTTGGAGTTGCTGCGCATCTCCACTGTGGTTTCTCTGGTAAGGCGCCAAACGATCATGATGGACCACGACGGGTTTCCCTCTGGGAATTTTCACGATCCGATAAATGACATCGTTAATCTTCTTCTTGATGGTGTAAGGACCTTCCTAGTTCTTTTGTAAATTGGGACAAATACCTCGACGCCGTCGGGGGTTATAGAGCCAGACTAAATCTCCAACTTGGTAACTCTTTTCCATTGTCCGTGTGTCATAGTACCTCTTCATCCGATCACTAGATAATTGTAGTTTTCCACGCACCAGGTTGTGTATATTCTCCATTCGATTCTGAAGGTCGGCGACATATTGTTCACGTGCCATTTTTTCACCAGGTTTACAACCAAACACCAAGTCACATGGTAGCCTCATTTCTCTACCGAACAGGACCTTCGCAGGCGTTTGGCCAGTTGATTCGTTGATGGCCGATCAAATTGCCATTAGAAATAGTGGAATATGTCGATCCCAATCCCTCTGACAATCTGACACCACTTTTGACAGATAGTTGGTTATAGTCCGGTTCATTCGTTCCACCATTCCATCAGACTGAGGGTGCATCGCTGTGGTTCTCGTTTTGTAGATGCCTAATCTTTGGCAAACTTCTTGAAACAGCTTGCTCTCAAAATTTCTTCCTTGGTCTGAATGTAATTCTAGTGGTACCCCAAATCGGCTTACGAATTCTTCAACCAATATATCTGCTAAAGTGGTGGCTTCCTGATTGGGAACTGCATATGCTTCAACCCATTTAGTGAAGTAGTCAATTACAACAAAGATGTACTTGTTTCCTACATCGGTCTGTGGAAGTGGCCCCAATACATCAACTGTCAATAACAATCTTTCAAATTAAGGTCCCTTCCTTTACGGTTATCCCGTTACAATACATAATAAATACTACAAATTTTAATTAAATCTATTTAAAAACAGCGTATAATATACTAAACTAATAACTTTTTCTAAAGGTAAGCAGGATTCAAACTTACATTTAATTTCTCTCACAACTTTTATTTTAAATTTGACATTTATGTCAATTTACAACTACTTATCATTCGATTATGAAAATACATATCTCGATTTTATTATTGCTCATTGAACTATATTAGTTCATTGTCTCTGCTATTTTTATATAAAATTATTAGATATAAATATTAATATTATCAATATAACCATTTTTACTGTGCTGCTTATTAGCACAGTATTCGTATGTATAAAAATTAATGATCGTGAAATCGATCATCAGAAAATCATTCCTTATTACTAATTCTTTTAATCATGCAATAGATGTCAATAGTGTCAATATAGGTACACCTAATCTTGTATGTCACAAAGTAAACAGTTTTTGAACTTTTGAAAATATTAAAAATTGGTCGGACCAAAAAATAGTGTATGTTACACGTCCGCAAAATGTTTTGCAAGTGCTCGTATTGTTTCGCCTCGGTACTACGCCCCTCGGCTACACAACTTTACTCGCTCTTGCAAAATAGCATTTTCCGTCCTTGTGTCACAAATAACTATTATCTTGTGGAAATTTAGACAAAATAATTTCGCGCTTTTTTCACGTTTTATAAATAAAAAATTCATTATGAAAATTCTTGTACGCAATCACTAAGCAAACAAGTAAACTGTACCCTTGCTTACCATTTAAATTCTCAAAATTAGGGGATTAATTAAAATTATCAACCTGTAATATTTTGGCACAACTAAGGGGTAAAAAAAGGGTATTCATTTAGGCCACCGGATTAAGTCATGTAAAATTGGCATAACTGAGTAGTTACATTACATTTAAATTGGCAATTATATTTGGGAACGGCATTCTGCAGTTTCTTGTAATTACTAAAAAAAGGCTCTAAAAAATTGTGGCTCTTATGACTTTACTAGCGTTAACAATTTTCTTCGTATTTGTTTTAGCATATTTACATTTTGTAAAGCCTTTTTTAAAAGTACCACGATGGCCAGACTGTCCTTAAAAAATAATACTTGTATTCTATCCGACTGTATGTGTATTTATATATTTATATTATATGCCATAAATTGTCGAATGCGTTCTAGTTTTTGTTTTATCGTGCGCGGTATTTGGATATATTCTTTGTAACACTTTTTTCTGTCGCTTTATTTACGTTAATTTTATCCACATAGCAGCATAGATTTAAATAAAAAGAAACGTTTGAGTGGGGAAATAAATCTCACTTCTTTTGACACAAGTGAAATTTCTTATTCTAAGTTAAATATATATATTTAAAAGCGAAAGGTCACTCACCACAAAATCTCAGAAACTACAAGTGAAATTTTCCATGCGGGTTCTGTTTAGTACAGAGGTGTTCACTAAGACGGTATTTTATAAAATTTTCTTAATATCACGATTTTTTAAAAATGTTAAATATTAAAAATCTTCATACCTCACTTATTTTTTAAACGTTCAAATTGGTTCTTACAGTAATTAAAAATTTTAATTACACAAGAATTTTTTTTCTTTGACACTTTAATTAGTTTTCAAATTATCGATATCTCAATTTTTCCTAATATACCATTTTTGAGAAATGATGAAATAGCAAAAATCTTCTTATCTCACTTATTTTCTAGGAATATTTTAAAATTTCAAATTGCTTTTAAAATAGTTTAAAATTTTTAATTTAACACAAAAAAAATGCGGTTTTTTAATACCCTTTTTAGTTTTCAAAATATTGATTTTCAAATTTTCTTGATATTACGATTTTTCAGAAATGATGAAAAATTATAAATCTTTAATTTTCATTACTTTTTTTAGTTAATAAAATATCAATATCTCAATTATTGTTAATATCACGATTTTCAGAAATGATAAATATTAAAAATGCTTATATCTCACTCATTTATAAGAATTTTTTTAAATTTTAAATTGCTTCTTAAAGAAATTAAAAATTTAAATTAAACACAAAATTTCTTTTTCTTTGATATTTTCAATGGTTTTTAAAATATTGATATCTTAATTTTTCTTAATATATAAGTATACGACTTTTGAGAAATGATGAAATTGCAAAAATCTTCATATCTCACTAATTAAAAAAAAAATCAAATTGCTCCTGAAGAAGAACGAAATTTTTAATCAAACTCATGAAAGTGTTTTTTAATACCTTTTTTAGTTTTTAACATATCGTTTCTCAATTTTTCTTAATATTACGATTCTTGAGAAATGATATAATATTAAAAATCTTTATGTCTTAATCATTTAAAAGAATTTTTAAAAATTTCACATTGCTTCTAAAAAGATTAAAAACTTTTAATTAAACGAATATCGATATCCAAATTTTCTTGATATCACGATTTTTGATGAAATATTAAAAACCTTTATACCTCATTTATAAAAAAAATTAAAAATATAAAATTACTTTGCGTTAAACAACTTAATAGTGATGCATATCTTCATATCCACGCGGACGTAGTCGCGGGCAACAGCTAGTAGATACATAAATATATAGATAGTAAAACATGTATTTGCCATTTTTCTTAGAATATTGTTATCCTTTTTATTGGAATGATATGTGCGAAAACTTCGGCTCCAAACATCAGGACTAATAGAAATGCTACGGGTCTTTTTGACGTAATTAACAGCACGCAAAAAATACCACGATGATGATCTAAAAAGCGCCGTGGTGGCAGTGGCCGAAAATCCATAAAACATCCAGTCGACGAATGCGATCGTAACGTTACCGTCGCCTGGCAACGAGGAGGCGTTGGTGGCGGGCACAAAACGGCGTAGCTGCGCTGCGGCGCACCGGAGACGTCGAAAAAGCAACGCGACACTAATTATCGGCCGTAATTAGGATAAGCTCGGCATGGTTAGTTAGCTGCGAGGATCATAGATTGTATGATGCGCCAGGCAATTACGGCAAGATACGGACCGTTTTATTATTGACATATAAAGTCCGCTGTTGTTTACTTCGTACATAATTTTTGAACTGTTTTAATGACCGTGTCGAAGAATTGACGTTGCAGTTAATCTAAAAACATATTAGGTGTTTATTCGCCTGTAACAATTAAACCAATTCACGTAGATATCTACAATTATTAGAAGAAATAATGACGGGAACAAATAACTGAACATTTCATAGCAACAATGATTATCCTCTTTTAGGTACATTCTAGAAAATCTAAAATTGTGTATTTTTCTCGTGAAATTGCAGCGGCTTAATAATAAGTTAACCATGTAACTTTAACTTATTCTTAGATAATAAAGCTACACAAAAAGTTTCAAAAAATAAAGTTAGATCAACGATTTTTGCTAAAACAAATAACTAACTAAAGTTGTTCATAGGTAGGTGTCAATTAAAATTAATTAAAAAAACAGCGAAGCTCTTAATTTTTATAAAAACGCCATAGGGAATATTTTTAAAAATTTTAATATATTTAGACGCGCATTTCTTATATATACAACATATATATTGATATGGAATGTTCTTCATGGTGCACGTTCTTTCAATGAAATGTTGGAACGTGATACATTATTTTTAAATTGGTTGTCTAGATTAAGTATTTTTTGTAAAATTAGATTGTTTTTTGCGTTGCTACGTTGTTAGGAGAATTATTATTGATGAAATTGTCAAAGATTGTAATTTTGAAAAAGTCAGTAAAAATAAAGAAAGTTAAAATTTTGATAGAATTTGATTAAAAATATAATAAATATCAATATCTTAATTAAAATAAAAAGACTAGAAAAAAAATATCATAAGAAGAGTTTCTAAATAAGTAAAAATAAAATTATTGGACATAAACCCAAATAAGATAGCAGGTACAGAAAAGCAGTGAGGTCAGGGCTGGAAAATGGTAGGAGGAGATAAAAGGCAAGAAATAGAAAGTATTGGAGCAGAAAGAAGCAGCGAATAGGAAGAAATTAGAATTTTGAAGGTATAGAGAAAGGGTTGAAGAACAGAAAAAGGAAGTAGAGCAGAAAGAAGAGGAAGAAAAGAAATTTTTATATTTATATTTTTTGTTGTAATTTATTTTAGGACAATCAATTTAAGAATTTTGGAATCCACGACTGATAATTCTATTGAACGAGGATGTTCCGGAAGGAGGATCCATTTCAATATATATATATATATATATATATATATATATATATATATATATATATATATATATATATATATATATATAAATTTTGGTTGATCACGGCGCTGATGAAGGCGAAAAAAGTCGCCGAAAATTTCGCATATTTGGAATAAAGTTTCTCTCACGTCTGGCTCTTTTCATCCATTGCCTAACCTATTCCTGTGGCGCTTCCCGAAAGTTAACTAAAAAGAACTTTTTTATATATATATATATATATATATATATATATATATATAATAAACAAAGTGCAATGCCCTACTTGGTTATGCCGCACTGATGACGGCTAATGAGCCAGAAACATGCATGTCTGCGGTTACCATTCTTACTCGTAATCCTATGATCCTTTTTGCGTACATGCCCAATAATTTTCCCCTTTTGTATATATATATATATATATATATATAGAGGATAGTAGTATTTGCTGGTAAGTATCAACATACAATGAAATAACTAGTGGGTGATGCAGCAATAAAACACAGATTTCAGATTACTCTTTTATGTATCCAAGCTTTCGATTGCAGTTCGCAATCATCTTCAGAAGTACGTAGATGATATCATAATAGCATTACCAGCAAATGAAACTAATAATATACTTGGCACATTTAATAGTTACGACAATTACATTCAATTTACACTTGAACTGGAAGATTCAAATTTCTCTGTACCTTTCTTAGACACCAGATTTGTGAGAGACTATCGAATAATATCAATCGACTGGTATAGAAAGCCTATGAGTTCTGGTCGCTATCTTAATTATTGGTCAAACCACAAGCACTCCATGAAGATTAACTTACTGAAACAATTGAAAGAAAGAGTATTGAATATCTGTGATGTGAGATATCAATTAAATAACTTACGCATCCTGGCTAAGCTGTTCATAGATAATTCCTATCCTCCAAAGTTGGTACATCACTTACTTTTCAACATGCCATCTAGAACCATCTCTAACAACACTCCGAACCTTCCTCAGGGGGATATTACTGATATACACTATGCTAGCCTCCCATACATAAATTCCTTAACACCGAAGCTTACTAGTTTGTTTAAAAGTATACCAGGATTGAGAATAGCCAACAGATCTTCTTGCACGATTGCCAATGTTTTCTCAAAATTAAAAGATAAAACAGAATTTTTGTCTGAATCCGATGTAGTGTATTCTATTCCTTGTGGCTCCTGTGACAAAATATATATAGGTCAGACCACTAGAAAATTAAAGGATCGAGTTGTCTCCCACAAGAGTGATGCAAGACTCTACCCAGAAAGAACAGCACTTGGTATTCATATCCAGTCCACTAATCACACGATCGAATATAATAATGTTCGGATCCTGGACAGAGAACGCAACCTCTCGAAACGAGTCTTCTTAGAAATGACACATATTTCTAAAACAGGAAACAAAAGTATGAATAAAAGATCGGACATTGATAACTTAAGTGATATTTACGCCTATTTACTCACCTTAGACTGACTTTACATCTCAGTGTTCTTAAGACATCAAACGATTGTGCTTGTGTGTTTTGTTTTTTCGCGTTGTCTAATTTTCGTAGTGTTTTTTTAAATGATTGTGATCGATAATGTCTCATATTGTGTGGCTTTCTTTAAAATCAATATTGAGTAAAAATTGTTTTGTATACAAACATGACCTTGTTCGATAAATGTCATCATGTTAGAAATGTCATATAGTTTCTTCTTTTTTTAATATGATCAACCACGAGGTCTGGATTATCAATACTAACAGTGACCTAGATGACGTTTGTAGATATAAAGGTTATTTCGCTGTAAAACTGCTATGTCTTGTCAATTTGTTTTTTGTCATTTTACTGCCATTTTGCCTTAAAATTAGCTGTGTTTTCCAAGTTATCATACTAAATAATTCATGAAGGATTGTTACATGTTTAGGCACCTTAAAATTGTAATATTGAAGATATTGTAGTTACTGTTTAGTCTAAATCTGCTTACTGAGAATTTCCACGAAGGACCGGGGATATATTAGCACCCTCTGAAACCGGTAGGCCACGTAAGCACCACTTCTAATAAAATTATTAGTATTAAAGATCGAAAATTTAATGTGTGACACTTTCCATGGTTTTGAATACGTTCTAATTTGGATTGTACTTGCCATACACTTGTACTGAATAACATCAATAAATACTACCGCATCTTTTTAATAAGCAGTTTTTTGGACTAATAGTATAATACATAAAGGATAGTTACATGTTTCAACACGTTCAAACTGTAATATTTTTGATATTGTGTGTACTGATTATTTTAAATTTACTTACCGTTTATATCCACGAAGGAATTGTGATAATTTTGCACCCCCTGGGACGGGTAGATCATTTGAACACCATCTCTAGAATAATAAATATAATCAAGGATTGTAATAGTACTGTTAATACTTACCAAGTGTTTTTTGAATACATACCAACTGTTTTGTACTTACTACCATAAATGTTTACTGAAGAACATCAATAGATACAACCTCAACTATTTGTAAGTCCTTCCTTATATATGATAACATCTTTATAATATTTAATAAATATTGTAGATCCCTGAAGATGATTGCGAACTGCAATCGAAAGCTTGGATACATAAAAGAGTAATCTGAAATCTGTGTTTTATTGCTGCATCACCCACTAGTTATTTCATTGTATATATATATATATATATATATATATATATATATATATATATATATACTGGTATGGATTTTTCTCAGGCGCGCACTCTGTCAGTGACTCTTTGGGAGTGTGAGTCGCCCTTAAAGAAATCAGTTTGCTAAGATGAGGAGTTATGTTGGATTATTAATTTTTTTTTAAGATAATGAGTTTTAATTTTAAAATATGTTTTTAAAAAGAAAAATGTAAATCTGAAAAACAGAAAAATATAAGAATAAATTACTTGCAATTAAAATCAAAAATATATGATTTAAAATTAAAATAAAAATTTATAAATTAAGTAGTAAATAAACCCAGATAGGAACAGACGGAAAAGGTGCCAGAAGCGAGATGGGGAATATCACCAGAGTAGATACCAAACAACAAAAAGAGTAAAAGGAAGAGGGGAGAAGATGTTTAATAATAGCAGCAGATTTCTTTAAGTACAGAATACACAACAGAGATTATTATTTATTGAAAGAAGGAATTCCATATCAATTGGCACCCAATGTGTGACTTTGGCATTTTTGAAGGTTTTTGTCAGATTTAACTGGACTACCTTGTTTTTTTTTAATACCACCACTGTGTAGCATTATACATATATACCATGATATTTAAAAAATTTTTGCTAATAACAGTCCAGGGAAGTTAGGAAAAATAACGGAAATTTGGACATCCAGCAAATATTGAGATGCGGTTTTATACATTGTGTTCAGGAAGGTCACAGAAAAAAGTCTACAACGTCTGGTTTGGCGCATTTTTGAAAAATGCCTTCTTGGCCGAAAAATGCATTTTCCAATTGCATCATTCCTTGCACCTTCCTACTAGAGGGTTTTAGGGGCTGCCAAACTCGATTCTTTCCTTAGAATTACCCGGAGGTGCACGGAGGTGGCTTTGTGGGTGTGGACAGGGGGTTAATTGGGGGAAAAATAGCATCGTGCATGAAAAGCACTTCAAACTCGTTATTTGGGGGTTTTCGGGGATGACGAATTCAATTCTGGCATGGTAATCACCCGAGAGCGGCTCTGCGGTGGCATCTAGCGGGACATTATGGGGGCAAATTGCATAGTCCATAAAAATTGGTCCGAATTCGTTTCTCGGGGGTTTTCGGGGATGCCGAATTAAATTCTGACTGTGGCACTACGAAATGCGGGTGCCTCCGAAGTGCTTACTTGCATGCAAGCATTGCGATGGGAATTGCTTAAACCAAAAAGGCACTTCCAACTGGGTAGAGAATAGCGACGAGGAAGAAGATGAAGAAGGGAAAGAAGAATGCATTTTCCGACCTAGAAGACATTTTTCAAAAATGCTCCAAACCAGACGTTGTAGACTTTTTTCTGGGACCTTCCTGAACACAATGCAGAAAACCGCATCTCTATATCTGCTGGATGTCCAAATTTCCGCTATTCGGGCGATTTTGATCTAAATGCCCTGGACTATAACTATTAACAATATTTTAATAATATAAAAAATATTAACTACTATTTTTTATGTTATGTTGTCAACTAGTTAATAGTTTTTACCATAGACATCACGATTTCAGTTTTAACTTTATTTATTTTTGATGTCTGAATATCTGTGTGTAAATTTCGTTTAGGTTTAAATTTAAAATGACTGACGGCGGTTTGTTGTCCAACCGCATGCCATGATTGATCACTTAATTGTTTTTTTTTATCAACCAAAATAGGCTGGCTTCTCATGAAAGGGGAGCTGAAATATAATTTGACGTGGGAAAACACGACCAGAACCTGAATTGACTCAAATTTGCTTTAATTATATTAACAGCAATGGAAATGTAAAGTAATAAATGTGAAGAATTTAATACTATTTTTAAACTAAAGATTTTATTTACTTTATTATACGGTATGCGCAACATTTTTTTGAACTAAGAAATTACTTGGTAAAATTTTATTCTGCTTATGAAAATAAGCAAAGTTTACATCAAACCTGAGACACTTCATTATTTTCAAGCAGTGACGGAACAAGGTATAAGTAATAGGGTTTTAAAAATACGTAGCAAGATGTTTATCGTTTTTTCTCTTTATTTCAGAAAGGAAATTAGTTGTAGTGTTACTTTGAAGTAAATGTGCATAGAACTAGCTGAACCAGCGAACTTAGTACCGCCTTCACTGATGTCTTTTTCTGATTTACTTTTATTTTAATTTGTTATGATTTGTTTTTTATTTTTTTCAACGCTTTTTTGGTTTTTCATTTTAATCATATTTTTTTGAACGTTGTTACTTTATTTTTGTTTTGTAATTTATCGATTGGATATTAACTGCCATATTATTATCTAATTAAGTAAGAATTGCTGGTTTGAATATATGAGATATCAAATACTCCACCTTACGGTGGCGTCATGGTACTTAATTTCGTAAGAATTGCTTGATTAAATATATGAGATATCAACTACGTCACCTTACGGTGGCACCATAGTACTTAGTTTAGAAAGATTTGTTCGTTTAAATATATGACATAATAAATGTGATACCTTAGGGTGGCACCATAGTACTTAATTTGTATCTGAGATAAAAAATTAATGTACTTCTTTGAAAACGACAACCTATGTGGTTGTCGAAAGTTTAGAAGGGAAAATTATTTTAATTTTTGTTAGGCATTTTTAGTTTTAAAACAACGCAACGTTTCTTGACAAATTTGACGTATCCATCAAGATAAGTAAGCAAGAGTCATTTTCCACTTATTTATTCATTATTTTGATTTTTGTGGCAAAAGTTTCCTAATAAAAGAAGTAAATATGCTATTATATATATTATTAGTACTATGCTTATATATAAGTTTCTCCTCGCGGTCAATTTTTTACCTACACCTACCCAGTTATTTTTGGAAATTCAAATACCACTTACCCAGCTAGCAACGGCACGTCATAATGACGTCATTATTTGGTGATCACTGGTCGAAAGACGTCAGACGACCAAAAATCGACGTGATAATGACGTCAAGTAATTGACGTATATAACACGACATATTGTCACGTCATAATGACGACATTATCTAGTGATAACTCACCTGAAAAAATCAAATAATACATATATTTTGTTATTTATATTTTGTGACTGATTTAATCATTTTATGAGGTTATTTTCAATAATAAACAATAACCCGGAAAAACTTAGCCTTTTATTATTTATTAAGACCTAGAAAAATTTAAAATCCATTTATTTAGTATTTAAACAAAACCAGATATTAAATAATTATATCTATAATTAATTCTTATGAAGAAACTTTTTTATAAAAATTTAAAATTGGCGGGGTACTACTTTTCAATGATACGAAGGTTCCGAACACGAAGTATATAGGTACAACGAATATGCGCTTGCGCCGCTAGCCGACAATATCCGATTCAATTCATTTCATCCCATAACGAAAGACGAACGGAACAGTAAATGCAAATAGCCATGCACATGCCCATCGAACGCATCATCACATCAAATATCAAAACCAACAACCAACGGCCATTTTACCACTATTTCACTCTCACTCGCATTGTGCATGGTTTTGTACTATTAGCAGGTTCTAATTAATCAAGCCATTTTACCTTTTGTAGAAAGTGTTGTGTTGTTTCATTGTGGTAAGTATAGTAATTATTATTATTATAGTTATCGTTGTATTTTTTGATCTGAAAATATCTGGTTTAAGTTTATGGCATATGCGGCCGGGTTTTATTCAATTTCTAAATTCGTAATTTTATTCAGTCATAATTTTAATGCTTCAATAATATCAATGCAATTTTAAGCTGAAAGATGAAAAGAAGAAACTGAATAAACCATGTAGTGCAATTATCTAAATATATTTGTTTTTAATTTGTACATACTCTAAAATAAAATTTTGGGTCAATTTTGTTATGGAGATTTACTATATTTGTTTTATTTCTTGTTTTAGGCTTCCTACCTTCCCTCGCTTGGAAAAAATGGGTGCACAGATCATGTCAATAGAATTATGAGACTACTAATGACGAACAGGTTGGCTAAATCATATAATTTTTCTGGGCAGAGAAATGAAAAATTGGCATTTTTCAACACTCTAGTGATATCTGTCATCATCCGTAAGTACTCTTTGTTTTTGTGTCTTACTGCCTAAATTTGTCCTTCATAGAGCATAATAAAATAATAAATAATTTTGTTGACGGATAATTCTCACTAAATAACCACTTTTTTTAATTTGTTACAGGTGCCAAATTAAAACTCCCTTGACGTCTCAAGTGTATGTTAAAAATGCAATTAAAATATGGCTGAAGCATGCCAAACAACGAGAGCAGAAGAAGAATGCTGGCGCTCTGGTTTGACTTTTTTAATTATTCTATAATAGTAACTATTTTTTGAATTGTTAACATATATTTTAAAGTGACTGCCAACAACAAATAGCTATTTGTAATAATTAAAGTTCTTAATGTAAAACTTTCTCAATATGTTTTTCATATTATGATAAATAAATTTTTTTCAAGATAATATATTGGTTTATTTTTATAGGTGTGCTCCCTTTCCTATATAATTTTATAACAAATTAGCCAAGTGAACATTTTTTTAAACTAGGACAAATTAACGTAATATAGACGTGAAAATCACGTCATTCAACAAATAAAAATAACGTCTTATATCACGTGTAAATCACGTCACATAAATGACGTCATTGGTCCGAGACATTAGGAGGTCATTTTCACGTCATTGTACTGGTCATTTCTAGTCATTTCATGACCGGATATCGACGTCATTTTCACGTGACCTTGCTACCTGGGTAAGAACTTAGGAAGATTCAAGACAGTAAGTAAAGTAAAAAAAATTAAAAATAATTACAAAGGTAAATTGTAATAGCATACCATATTAATAAAATAAACCCAAGTCTGTTTATAGTGCCACTTGTTAAACTATTCATTACGCTTTTGTCTTTTTTTTTATGTTAGGTCTTATAGTTTTTACAATTTATGCGTTTTTTATTTATATTTAAATTCGGGAAGGCGAAGCTAAAATGTAATTTTTTAATGTTTTTAATCTTTTGACATATAAAAAGGTTAATAGAAAGTTAGAAGTAAAATTGTTTTTAAAAAAATAATAAATACTTTTACAAGCATTTGCGGTACCAGTCAAAAAAACCGGCCCACTTACGTAGGTTAAAACTGTCCTCTTCTCCTTTCTAATTCTCGACAAGATAATCTACAAATTATCTACTAATTCAGGAATTGCTTCCATGAGCTCTAAAAATTAGTTTCCCCACATCTTCAAGATCTAAGTAGGAAAAATCAAAAATTTTATGTAGCCACTTGCCTACTTCCTATGTCTTATCTTAATAAAAGTTACTTAGAACTAATTTTTGTATTTTACGGTACCATGACTGTTTTATATAAAACAAACAGCTGCTTATGTTAACTGACGGAAAGATTTTTCTTAGAGTCATATGCATTGAATTTTTAAAATTTGCTTATACTTCTTTTGTTTTCAACAAGAAAATAAATTCCAAACACTTTTCTTAAATTAATTACCACATATGACTATAAATTAAAGAACTATTGTTCGACAGAAAAACACACACAGAGGCATATATTGTCCATTTTTGTACCCATGAATTGTATATAGTTGATAGATATAAAATAACGAAAGAACAAAAAAATATTTGTCATACACCAACAGGAAATTATCATGTTATAAGGTTTTAATTTGTATTGTTTGTACGTCTACAGTGTTTTTTAGTAGCACAAAACTGTGCGCACAGCTGCATACATATTTTTGTCTAATGTTTTCTATTAGCTATGCGCACGATTCTAGAGGCTATAGTTGATTCAAATAGAAGTGTCATCAAGTAGTCTCTGGAAAATTCAAATTTGTAGTGGCAGCACCCACGTTTAGTGAAATTTGAATCACAATATTAGCCATCTTGTGATCAGATTGCTACATATGCTCAATATATGGAGCATAGCTCAATATAACTATAAACATTTTGACACATCGCGATGACATATAATTCCCTAACTAAAGTTCTGTTTCCATTGAATCTAGTAATAAAATTAAAGATGATCTCACACGTATCCAGCCCACTTGATGAAACTTCTATCTGAATCGACTATACTTGCGGCCAAATCACGAAGCTTAACTGCAGGACCGCTACTTTAGAGTTTCAATGGGAAAAAATTTCCAATACAGTTCAATTAAATTTTTAATATATTTCATAGTGTTTTTAAATAGTTTTTTTGTTCATCTTCGTATCTTATTTTATTACGGGGTAAAAAGGTAAGTATATCCAATATAATAACATTAGTTAATCTTTTAATAACATTAGAATTTAAGGTTATACACAGTATAACTCATTAAAAAAATCTTGTTAAATTGTAAGAAGTGCCAATAATTGACTGAAAATCAGATAGATATATAACTAATACTTAATAAAAATAAATAAATAATTTAATAATTAAAAGCATTAACATCATTACAGAAACTTTGTACCTGTTGAGAACCTGAGTAGCATTTACTGTGTGACACCTGTACTGTTATAAAAAAATTGTTGGAACACAAGCAGGACTAGTTGTAGAATAGATTTGCTTAAAAATTCTGGGAACAGCGGGTGGTCCATAAATCCCTTTTTTGACCTTTACAGCACCTGGTTGTATGCACTCATAATTTTAAAATCTATTGTTTAAAAGTAAAAAATATGTATGAATAATTTTTTATAATTAAAAATAAATAAATCCAAAAAACCTAAACATATTTTTTTTCTGATTTCAACCATATATATTACTTACGCAAAAATTTGAAGTTTACAGATAAGACACCAAAATATTCTACATTACATTTAGAAAAGAACAACTCTTATTATGACTTAAATTAGCCCTAGCGCCCTATGCGAAAGAATGCAAGTGGCTCTCAAAACTTTAGAGATATGTTGTAAAAAGCAATCGCTGTCTATTAACTTCAAAAAATAATTCTCTCCTTGAAGAAAAAAAACCTAAGGGCTTAAAAGCACCATAACAGTAAATAATGCTCAGTTTATTATTATCTTAGACTTATAGCAGCTCTTCTAGTCCACATGAGTGGGGATGCAACTATCCCCAGCGGGCAATCTCGGATCGTATTGATATTGATCTACCTCCATTTCTGCGATTCTTGTAGAGAATTTTAAAACGAAAATCTGTAAAAATTATTTCAATACGCCAAGCCAAGTACTCTTGGTTTAATTTTTTTAAAAGGAATAGAAATAGGTATAATGATGAAAGAAAATATAATACAAAACGTATCTAGTGCCATGCTGTCAGAATATTTTAGATACACAACCTGGATTTATGCCTGGTTAAAATTCCTAACTCTAGGACACATCATGCTACCATAGAGATATAAACATTAATCAGTCTATACAAGGGGGGCAAAACCAACCTACAGACACGTGTTTCGCTCTATAAGAGCTCGTCAGTACAGTATAGGTTTGTCTCTTTAGTCACTAATGAAAAAAAATCCCTGGTATAGACTGGTCAAAATTTGTTACAAAAGTTTACGAAAGTATAAAACGATCGTAGCTAGCGCCATTTTTAGTCCAAAAATGGGTCTCAAATGGTCGCTTTGCATGTCATATTAAACCTTAAGGTAAGTAAATAAACGAACGAAATGTTTTTTGACAGTCTTATATGAAATGATAAAACAAATATGATAAAAAACGTATCTAGTGCCTGCTGTCAGAATATTCCAGATACACTTATTACATATGAGTAGCACTATCGAAGATAAGAAGAGTCATAATAATGGCGAACATTTGTAATTTGCAAAAAAAATGCTAAAATTCTAATATAACACTGAATTACGTTTAAAATATTAAGGAGATGTGATGAGGGCACAAAGAAATTAACAAATTTCAATAAAACCAATATTAAAAATAAAAACAACTAAAACGGTCAATTGGCCAAAAGCCAATTGTTTACTCCACTCTTTTTTTCTTAGTTTTCTGCTTCTCTTCTCTTCTATGTTTTGAACCATATTTCGAGCGGAAGTTTTGGAATTCGATACAGTTTTCATGTACCTAAAATAAACAAATGACACATTGTAAGCAGTTTTTAATAGGTTGGGTTGTGTCATAATTTTCCCCGCACTTAGCACAGTTGACTGGTTTATTTTCGGTATCAATATCTGAAACTAAGAGTATTGGTTCTTCTCGTTCTCAATGCTTTCTGAAATCTTAAGAAGAGCCTTTAGCTTTTAAGCTACCAAAATCTTTTTAGTCTTATTTTCTTTTTTTACTAAAAAATTTGAGATGCAGAGTAGATGGCCATATACCCACTTTAATAGCGGCCTTAAGTGATTTTTCTTTCCAATGAAATATTGTCACCACGACGTAAAATGAGAAACTATTGAAAAATGTTTATACTTTTAAAACAAATAAAGAGGTCTTGAATTGTTTATTTTATTTTGCATGTGCTGTTAATGGTCTCCGTATTTACGTATTAAGCATAAACTAGTGCCCTCTGGCTAATAGTATCCAAAATAATTGAACTGTTCGTCTCTCCCAAACGACCATCTCCCCAGCACTTACCCCATACAGTTCATAATTAAATAAAGTAAAAAGAATAAATAAAGATAATATACACAAATTATTTACAATTTTTTAGAAAGTTTTTATATTTTCGCCGTGATCTTTGTCTCTTTGTCATTTCGTGGAATTTTGTAATCGAATTTAAACCTATTTCCCGACTACCTAGAGCTCTGAAATTTTCAGAATAGCTAAGAACTGGATGACAATGTATGTTTCAAGTGTGTTTAGGCATCTACACAGATTTCTAAATTTATACTGAATTGTTATTAAATTAAATATGTATGCATATTATCATTTTAAAAGACTTCATATAAGTTTGGCGTGGCCTATTTGGATAAGCGGCTGATTGTGACAATTCTGTTGGGAATGTTGGGTTATCGTAATGGGATCGATCTCGCGAGAGAGAAGTTTTTTTCTTTTTTTTTTGTTCTTACATGTGAAAGTAACAAAATAATTCATATAATAATGACCTATAAATGAGTAAAAAAACTTTCTACCATAAAAAGTTCTTTTTATAAATTGTGATTATTAAATATTGTATTTTATAGCATTTAAAAGTCTTGTATTGATTCAGTACCTTGTTATTCTAGAAATATTACTCTTATATTCTTTAAACAAAAAACTTCTTTTTTAAATAAAATTCACGGCGCCTCTGCTACCTGATAAGTGGCAAGAATCTCGAGTTGGGCGAATTTTATTGTTTGAGTTTGCGAACTCCGTTAAATTAGATGAAGGGAAAGATGTTTAAATATCAGTTTTCTCAGCTTTGCGAAACTTTTTAACTTATTTTTTGCATAAAGGCGACGTTTTCGGATGATTTGCTCGCATCTTAACTGAAAGCAATTTTTACGAACGTGTGGTATGCGGTTTTGGTGAAAATTTCATTTGGAGAAATAAGTTGTTTGCTAAGTTAAGGAAATGTACTACGGTTCATCGCGTCTAAAATGTAGAATATTAAGTTGAAATAATTTATCCCATTGAGACATCTATATATATAAAAAAGGATGTGTTTTTATGTTTGAAATCAATGAACTCAAAAACTACTGGACTGATTATTATGAAAATTGGTATATATATATGTATTTTTCCACGGAGAAGGTTTATATGATATGCTCATTGATGCCACTCGCCACCAGGTGGCGCTGCAAGGTAGCAACTTCTGTCCCGTTCAACCGATTGTCATGAAAATTGGTATGTATATGTATTTTTTCACGGAGAAAACGAATATGCTATGCTCATTGATGCCACTCGCCACCAGGTGGCGTTGCAAAGTAGCAACTTCTGTCCCGTTCAACCGATTGTCATGAAAATTGGTATGTTTATGTATTTTTTCACGGAAAAAACGAATATGCTATGCACATTGATGTAACTCGTCACCAGGTGGCGCTGCAGAGTGATAAATTCTGCCCCGTTCAACCGAACGTCATGAAAATTGGTATCCATATGTATTTTTCCACGGAGAAGGTTTGTATGATATGCTCATTGATGCCACTCGCCACCAGGTGGCGCTGCAGAGTAACAACTTCTGCCCTGTTCAACCGATTGTCATGAAAATCAGTAGGATGCTGTATTTTTAATGGTTAATATGAATGTGATATTCGTATTAATGGAAGTTATCATCAGATGTTGCTTCCATTAAACGAGCAACCACTACTTATTTGATTACTTTATATCACGCCACCGTAAGGTGGCGCAGTTAATATCATATATATTTAAACGAGCAATCCTTACTTAAGTATTGTGACGCCACCGGAAGGTGGCGCAGTTAATATCACTTATTTTTAAACGAGAAATTCTTACTAAATTAAGTATTGTTATGCATCTAAAATATTTTATCGATAAACTACAAAATATAACGAAAAAAAAAATAGTATAAACCTGATAACTAACGAGAAAATATGATGAAAACGAAAATAAATTGAAAAAACGAAAAATTAAAGAATGACATAAATGATTTGCGGTACGAAGTCCGCCGGGTCAGCTAGTTAAAATATAAAAGAGGCTTTGACAGCATATCCAATTTTTTATTGTATCTCTGAGAAAGTTGAAAAGCAAACGGACTAACTTTATAACTAACTTATGTTTACAGACGAAGAATATCTTAGGACTGTACCAATGCAGCTATATTAAAGGCAAGTTAACAACAGATGCCATATGCCATACATACAGTTAAGCAAATCATGGACATAGTACATGGATATAAAATAGAAATTGTACTGCTTTTTATAGATTTCGAACAAGCATTCGATTTACTAAAAAGATCGCAATTTCTGGTAGCTAAGAGGAATAGGAATACATAACAAAGAAAGAAGATTAATAAAAATAACTATGAATAGAACTGCAGTAAATATAATAACTCAAGTAGAACAAACGAAAGAATTTGTCACAAATAAAGAGTTACTCAGGGAGATAAGTTATAAGTTATAAGCAACTCTGTTTAACCTTGCCTTGGAACACATAGTATGGAAAATAAATAAATTTACAATTACCCCGGCTCCACACTTGCGTTATTCGTCAACGAATAATCGGTGTTTGCGGAAAATACCGCATATGTGGATACAATATTTGTGTTCGTTGGCGAATATTCAGCGTATTTCTCCGAATACGAATGTTTTCCGTCTTGAGTCGGTACTTAAGCGGGCTCGCACACCGGAGCAATATGCAACTAGCAACTAGCAACAAGCAATAAGCAACAGGCAACATATTTTGTTGTACTTCGCACACCAAAGCAATAAAAAATCACTTGTTTAAAATGTCGTCTGATGAAGACGAAGTGATAATGTTGTGGCACTTGTTAAGGAGAAAGAAAAGAACAAGGAGACGATATTGGATTCATCCAGCATTTGAAGCGTTGAGAAAACATGGAGCCAATATATGTGCTCAAGAATTAAAGAAGCATCCCACACAGTTAAACTGTTACCGAATAGAATGAGTCCGAGTACTTTTGAAACGTTAGTTCAGCTGATAGCACCTCATATTACTAAACAAGACACCAATTACAGATATGCGATCAGCCCACAGAAACAACTTTTACTCACATTAAGGTAAGATAAATTAAATAAAACATACATAAAAAAGTATTTTATTGAAAAAACTAAAAAATATAAAAAAAATATATTATTGTTCTGTTAAAGACGAATTCCTATTGTCATAAACTGACATGTTGGGTGAAAAATTAAAACCCTTAATGATCTAACACTGCTTAATAAACGAAATATTGCCAAAGTATGGGCAATATAGTTGCTTTTCAACCGACACGTCGTGTCGCTAGCAACATATGTTGCTCTAGAAAGGCGATAGCGATATCGTATTGCGTCGGTGTGCGAGATCCATAAAAATGTAATGGAAAAACACATTGGCGATAATATTGCTTATTGCTAGTTGCTAGTTGCTTATTGCTTATTGCTCCGGTGTGCGAGCCCGCTAATACACATCAAAGCACCCGAATATTCGTACTGTCCGTGTTCGCACTACCATCCACACTTTCGTCTTGAATGTTAACACATGGTTAACAAATTATTTTTAGGTTAGATTAGTTTCGTGTATAGTTAACCGGGGGGCGCCGAGTCGGGGCAAAGACACACCACAAACAGACGCCACCAAAGAAAGATGCCACAACATCGGGCAGAAACCAAAAACACCAGGGAAAGGACGAAAAACAAAAAAAAAAACAAACACGTCAGAGGAAAAATCAAACGACAAGGCAAACGACGGAGACAACCAGCGAAAAAAAAACCCCCAATCCTAAGGTGTAGCAACATCGTGCTGATGGGATGAATGGTTCAGGGGAAATTGAACAACAAGCGATGCCCAAAGGAAGCGGCCGACCGGAGGGGAACTTTAGGCCTTAGCGTGGCATAGGGCGCACTGCCTCGCTGGACAGGAAAACGTCCCTCACTCGTGGGAACTTTATGGACCTTAACAAAAACCAAACAAAAGGAAATCAAGGAGCTGAACCGGAACTGAATAAGGACAACGAGATGGCAAACGAAGTGGAGAAACAAGGCGGAATGAACATAGCGGAAACAGGAGCATCGGAGGAAGTAATTGCAGTGGTAGACAGTGGCCCAGGACCAACTAAGGTCGAGGACAGCCAAAAGCTGTATATAAAATTCAAGGAGGACATCGTCAAGATGTTTAGGATAGCTGCCACACTCGAGAAACAGGCAAGTATGAGTAAAAACACTAAAACGGAGATCAAGACCAATGTATACAGACTGGCAGAACGCGCAAGAAAGGCGGAAAAAAACCTGGAGAAGATAGAGAAACAGATGAAAGAAGGGCCACGGGAAGAAAAGAGTAAAAGGGATACGGCTGAGATAGGAGTGGAGAACATAAAGGTAAGTACGGCGGAGGTGGGGATCCAAACTGTCACCAGAGAGCAACAGCAGGCCGAGATAAAGATGGCACTGGATCAAGCCAAGACCCTCGGGGAAATGAGGGAGTTCTTAGAACGAGAGTGGGATGAGGAGGTCTTCATAGCCACAAGGGCGATGACAGACCAGAGGGAAGACCTGGATGCAGCAATCCTAGCTGATCTAGGAAAGGATGGAGAGGGGGTAGCGAAGGGGGCTATCCAAAGATTCCCGGAGATGAAGGAAGTCATTGAGGGAATGAAAGAAGGTGATTTTGACTATGTGGTCAAAAGAACCGAGGTAATCAGAGGGAAAGGACCCAGCATGTCGAAGGAAGGCAAGGCGAATTATATCGTCTCGGTGAGAAAGGGCGAAGAAGACCAGGTAGCGGAGATGTGTCTGGCGGCCGAGAAGTTGAGAGGTATGATGGAGGAGAGGCAGGCGACAGAGGTCGAGCTGTTAGTCGACGAAGGTGAGAACAAGAGGGTCTGGAGGAAGATCCTGGAATACGTATTCCGGGACTCAGGGAAGTCGATCTTCTGCAGGAACAGCAGAAAAACACCAGGCTGGCAGGGACTACGGCAGACAGCAAAACAACAACGGACACCTGAGGCCGTTGTCAGGGTCAAGGCGATGGAAGGTGTAACGTACGCCGAACTCCTAGGTAAGGTTAAGAGCAATGTGGACCTCAAATCGTTGGACATTGAGGTAAAAGGGGCCAAGCGGTCGGGAAAGGCCGACGTTCTGTTGACAGTTAGAGGCGGAAAGGAGCAGGCCGAGAGGTTGAGGGCAGAGATAGGGTGCAAGGTGGAAGGAACAACGGTCAGGGTAAATACGGACCTGGCCATCCTAATAAAAGGCATCGACGAGGTGACCAGTGGGGACGAGGTAGTTCAAGTCATCGCAGAGAAGTTTGCGGTGAAGGAGGAGGAGGTGGTGCTGAGGAAGCTCTACCCGCCGACCAGAGAGAGAAGGACGGCGCTGATTGAAGTGGCCGAGGGGCTCGGGAGAAAAATCGTTGATGCAGGGAGGATTCGAACAGAATGGGGAGCTTGGACCACTGGAGAGAGGATCGACGTAATCAAATGCTTCAGGTGCGGTGGCTTCGGTCATATTGGCAGGAACTGCCAAAATGAGATTGAAGGGACACCAATAAAGGGGAGATGCCACAGATGCGGAAAGCAGGGGCACTGGATAAAGGACTGCAAGGAGGAGGAGCAGACCTGCTACAGGTGCCAGAAGACGGGACACCAAGCTAAGGGCTGCCGCAATGCGATTAAATGTGCAGCATGTGGCAAAGAAGGGCACCGGGACAATCAGATGAGGTGTCCCGAATTTAGACAGGCCGTGGAGATGGAGAGGAAGAGGAGGGAAGTTTTGAGGAGGATAACCGATGGGGGGGCAAAACACGTCTAAATGGCGACGAAACTAATGCAGCTGAACATCGGGAGGGCCAGAGCGGAACACGACATCTCGTACGCCGAAATGCGAAGCAAGGGAATAGACCTGGCGGTCATTTCCGAGCCAAATATTTCGTTGGCCGAGAGGTTTGGGTACGTGATGGATACCCAATCTTCGGTTGCCGTCGCTATTGTAAATAGAATGGTGGGAGTCGAGAGTATTAAAAAAGGAGACGGCTTTGTCAGAGTGAAGATGAGTGACTGGTACCTATACGGTTGCTACATCTCACCAAACATAAATATTATAGATTTTGGTAGAAAACTAGATGCCATCATGCAAGATGCCAAGAATACAGGCGGAGAATGCATCATAGCCGGGGACCTCAACTCAAAATCTCCATTATAGGGTGCCCCACATGAAGACCGAAGGGGAGAGATGGTGCACGAGTGGATTGTGGAAAATAAGCTGGTGGTGCTGAACAACGGAGAACCAACGTTCCGCCGGGGGAACCAGCAATCACACATTGATGTGACAATGGTAACAGAAAAGCTGGCCAAACGGATTGCTAGATGGCATCTGGACAGAGTAAATGTGTACACTCACCACCATTATATTTATGTAGACGTAGAGGGAGAAAACAAAAAAACCCAAAAAAATAGTAAAAACAGAAAAACCAAAAAAATTTTAAACGTTTTCAGGTTTAGAGAAGCCATAAGAAGAAAGGCAGCCATAAGAGGTGAGCAGGGATACAACAACCACAGGACGCTCACAGAAGACATTGCGCAAGCGGCCAAGGAGGCGACAGAAACCATCAGAGGAAATAGCGAGCTGACCCCCTACTGGTGGACAGACGCAATTGCAGAGAAAAGGAGGGAATGCATCAGGATCAGAAGAGAAAAGATGAGGATACTGAGAAGACTGAGACCTGATGAGGATGGTGGGGAGGAAGTACGGCAGCTGAAGGCTAGCCTAAAACAAGAAAAAAAGAACCTGGAAAAGGCTATAAAAAAGAGCAAAAGAGACCACTGGAACCGACTCTTAGAGGAACTGGAAGGGGACGTATGGGGTGATGGATACAGGATAGCAACGCGAAGCCTGGGAATCCGGGCCCCATACGACCTGACTAGAGACCAGAGGGTTAAATGGTGCCAGAAGTTGTTCCCAGAGACAGAGAAGAGAAAAAGCAGGTGGACAGTCCAGGAGGAAGAGATGATGCCGTTCACTAGACAAGAATTGGACACGGTAGGAGGAAGGGTCAAGGTAGGAAAGGCTTCAGGAGAGGATGGGATTCCCCCGGCAGCTATCAAGGCGGCCATAGAGGAAATACCGGAGGTGATGCTCAAGGTCTTCAATGAAATACAAAGAGAGCAAAGAGTCCCAAAGGAATGGAAAGAAGCAAGGGTCGTGCTACTACCGAAAGGAAAAGTAACGCCAGGCGAGGAGCCAAAGGGGTTCAGGCCCATTTGTCTGCTCAGCACAATGGCAAAGGCATATGAAGGGCTGGTAAAGATCAGATTGGAAGAGGAAGTGGATAACCACCTGTCCCCCCTCCAATTCGGATTCAGGCAAGGTAGATCGACGATGCAAGCAGCCAAAGAGTTAGTTAATAGAGCCAAACAAAGCGAGGCCAAGTGGACAGCGGCGGTAGCAATCGACGTCAAGAACGCTTTCAACACTGCGTCTTGGGAGGCTATCATGAATAGCCTGGAAGAAAAAAGGGTAGGGGGAGGTCTGCGGAACATCATAGACTCCTACCTTACAGATAGAGAAATCACGATAGAGAAGGGACACAGGCAAGGACTGAGCATGGGTGTACCACAGGGATCGGTATTAGGCCCCCTACTGTGAAATATAATGTATGATAGCTTGCTGCAAGAAGAATGGGGAAGAGGAATAACAGCGATCGCCTTCGCAGACGACCTCATCCTACTAGTTGAAGGGATGGATGAGGAGCAACTGATGGAAAGAGCAAACGATGCAATAGAGCAGACGGCGCAATGGATGGATGACCATAAATTAGAAATAGCGGCCCAAAAGACAGAAGCGATCATTCTAAAAGGGCCAAGAAGCCGAAGAAACATCCAGTTCAGGGTGAGAGGAAAGGACATAGAGCATCAGAGAGAGATGAGATACCTTGGGATAGTAATCGACGACAAACTAAGGTTTGGTAGACACGTCGAATACTGCGCAAAGAAGGCGGAGGAAAGGATGTCCACCCTGGAGAGACTAATGCCAAACGTCAGGGGACCCAAATATAAGAAGAGGATGGTGCTATATGGAGTAGTTCAGTCTATTCTACTATATGGAGCCCCGATATGGCATACAGCCACATCGGTAGCGAAGTATAAGCATAGGCTGAACAAGGCACAAAGGAAAGCGCTTCTAAGGGTGATAAGTGGATACAGAACGGTTAGTACCGAAGTAGTTCAAGTGATAGCGGGGACCCCACCAGCAGACGCGCTGGCGAGAAAAAGGGCGAGACTATTTGCCCGGGAAGACGGCAACACGCCGCGAGCTAGAAAAGAAGAGAGGGCCCATACTGTGGAAGAATGGCAAGCCGAATGGGAGCAACCTCTGCCAGGAGGGAAAAGTAGGTGGAGCAAACATCTGATCTTGAACCTTGGGGAATGGGTCGAATGTAAACACCGCACCGCGGATTACTACTTGACCCAGTTCCTGTCAGGTCACGGCTCTTTTGGGAGCTACACCTACAGAATCGGCAAAAGCGAAACTACGGCGTGCAGAGCATGTGGAGAGGAGAGGGACACGCCGGAGCACACAGTCCTGGAATGCAGCTACTTCGGCGAAGTAAGGCGAAGAACGGAGGAAACCCTCGAGGAAAGGATCACGTCGGACAACATTATAAGAATAATGACGAGAAATAAAGAAAAATGGAGTATAATACACGATATAATAAGGAAAATTATGGCAAGAAAAGAAGAAATAGAAAGACAACAGCAGACAGAAGAAAGAGGACAGTGAAAGTGAAAGGAAGTGAAAAAGAAAACAGTGAAAGAAAAAACCTGAGAAGAACGGTACGCGAAAACATGCCGGTAAAGAAACTTCCGAATGGAAAACTGCCACGGCATGGGGGGTCGGAAAGAGGAGGGTTTTAGTTGGTAGGGGCCTAACAGCCGAGCCCAACACTACCTACAGGAGCACGTGCCCCTGTAGGTGTGCCAAACAAGCATTTCCCCCTCTTAAAAAAAAAAAAAAAAGATTAGTTTCGTGTGTTGATAAAATTGTTAAAAATAGCGTGAAAAAGTGATATTAAAATTATAATGACATAAAAAATTAAGCACCTGCAGTAATGATAGAGTCATCCATTACGAATGCCGAATCCGAATATTTTCCGTATTTTTATTCGCATACAAATATTCGCTTTTTAAAGTAATATGTGTGGATGGTAGACAAAAGCAAATATTCGCACACGATTATTTGCCCCAAATATTCGTACAATTATCGAATATTCGTATACGCATGTGTGGAGCCGGCTTTACTGTACTCCGCCCTATACCTGTTATTTGATCTCGCTAAAGTGTGTATCTAAAATCGGTGTTTTTGAACGTTTT
Source organism: Altica lythri (assembly GCA_964028335.1). Taxonomy (NCBI): domain Eukaryota; kingdom Metazoa; phylum Arthropoda; class Insecta; order Coleoptera; family Chrysomelidae; genus Altica; species Altica lythri. The sequence continues at coordinate 19,598,530 of OZ034803.1, read as the reverse complement.
TAATTCGAGAAAAGTGTCTTAAGTGTTTTATGAAGTGTAAATGTACATCTGTAATTGTTAGCAATTTAAAATTTGCACTCTTTAACATACATTTAAGCATTCGTTTTTTCTGAACAACAAATGATAATTTTATTTTGAACTGAATACGTGTGCTTATTCCACCAACGGTCACTCTAAATTAAATATTAATCAGACTTAACAACTTTCTACTTTTGGTACATATGGAAATTAATCAAGGTGTGACATTATAATTATTAAGAGATGAAATTCTACGAAATCGAACTGAACTAAGATCTCAAATTGAAGCTTCTGAAACACGTCTACTATTTGAGATAGAAGATTTAAAAAGCAAAGTAAGAAACCTCGAGGCCGAGAAACTGTCTCTAAAAGAAGAAGTTGAACTTTTAAAGCGAGAAAACAAAAAGAACTCAATTGTTGTTTTTGGTCTAAATATTCTACAACCAATCAACATTGAATCTGTTTGTACAGAATTGAGAAATTTACTGGAAGTCTCTATTGATAAAAACGATATAAACGACTGCTATCTTTTGGGAAAGAATAATAAGTGTCCTTTAAAAATTGAGTTTTTAACTTACTGGAAGAAAACTGAAGTACTTAAAAGCTGTTCTAAATTAAAAGGAAAAAACATATCCATTTCAAACGACCAAACTCATCAACAAAGAATCGAAAGCAAGATTTTGAGAAAACACCTAAGACTGGCAAAAGAATACAACAGGAAATGCTACATTAAAGGTAAATTTCTTTACGTCGATAATTTTTGTTACAGCGTTGAGGACCTTACTGAAGCTGAACACAAAATTAATATAAGCACTAGTGCTCCAAATTCTCCAGAACCAGTTAAGAAATTAGCTCCAGCGGCTTCTTCGGTAAGGTCTAAAGAAAACAAACCTGTGCAACAAAAAGGTAATAAATCTCATATTATCACGCGCCTACAGGAAAATAAGAGTAGAACAAATTCCTCTTCCTAGTAGATTTCTATGGTTTTAACAAATTTTTTTTTTTAATTTTGTAACTTTTTATTCTGATTTCTGTTTTTACTTTTTCATTGTTTGTAAACGCCGTATAAATTTTGTCACGTTACTGCCCGATCTTTAAAATCTGGATTTAATATAAATATCACCTAAATGTCATTAAAATTTTGCCATGTTAATGCTCGATATTTGACTTCCGATTTTAATTCTTTTAAAGATATTTTTCACAATATATTTGACATTATTACTATTTCAGAAACATGGTTGAAACCAACTATCCCTAATTCTGCAGTTGCTCTAGATAGTTACAAACTTGTTAGAAAAGATCGAATATCCAGCAGAGGAGGAGGTATTGCAATATATTTTAGGGATCATTATAAATTTAAGATTATTAATTATTCCACTGGTAAAGAGTTAGAACAGTTGTGGGTAGCTATTAATCATGGGAATAAATCTTTTGCTATTTGTTCGTTTTACAGACCTCAAACTTGCCCTGAAACTTCTTTTTTAGATCTGTTTGAAAGCACCTTGAGCGAAATTTCACCTTCTCATGATTATATTTTGTGTGGTGGTGATATTAATATAGACTTCTTAAACTTCAACTCAATATACGTCAACAAGTTTAATGAGATGCTTGACACATTCTCTCTCAAGCAAATAATGACTGAACCTACCCGAAAAACTAGGCTTTTGGATATTATTATTACATCTTTTAACCTCAAAACAACCAATGTACTTGCAATGGTTTGCTCTATATCTGATCATTTCTTCGCAAAATGCACAATAAACAAAATTAATAATAACGTGTCTCCAAAATTTATAACTTTTCGTGACTTTAGTAAATTTAATCACTATTCATTCGAACGTGATTTAATTAATCTAAACTTTTCTGATATAATTCACACTGAACACATTAATAAAAAGATAATTTTGTTTAATGAACTTCTTCTTTCTTTATTTGATTTTCACGTACCTATCCGAACCATACGGGTAACCCACAAGAAAGCTCCTTGGCTCACTTATACACTCAAAGCAATGATAAAGCTAAGAGATAAGGCTCAGAATAAATTTAAATCTTCTAAAAATAATAAAGATTGGAAATTTTACCAGGAACTAAGAAACGAAGTGAATCATGCCATAAAAAGAGAGAAAAAAGCTTATCTTGAATTTCAACTTAATAATAAAAAAAACATGTGGCGTGAGTTAAGGAGTTTAAACATTACAACATCAACTTCAAATCGCCTACCGTCTCACTTATTTTCATCTGAGACTGTCAATGACTATTTCATCTCATCTTCATCCTCTGAAGCTTGTACAAATAATGCAGACATCAAAAATAACTTTTTTAAAAATTCCTTGAACAATGCTTATCCCAAATTTAAATTTTCACAAACTTATGATAGCGAGGTGTACAATATACTTCTATCCATAAAGTCGAACGCTACTGATGTAGATAAAATTAACATTAAAATGGTATTGTATTGTTGTCCACATATTTTACCCACTGTCACGCATATTTACAATTTCTGCCTTGAAAAAAGTGTCTTCCCTGATATATGGAAAGAAGCATTAGTGATCCCATTAGCTAAAAAAGATAACCCTGAAGAATTATCTGATCTTCGTCCTATTAGTATCCTATGTACTCTTTCTAAAGGTCTCGAAAAAATTATGCACAACCAAATGAAGATATTTACCACTCATAACAACATCATCCCTTTGAATCAATCTGGATTCCGTTCTGGTTACAGCTGCTCTACTGCCTTAGCTAACATCACTGATGATATTTACAGAGCTGTAGACGATAAAAAGATGTGTGTTCTTATCCTTATCGATTACAGCAAAGCATTTGATAGAGTTCTTCACGATCTGCTTGTATCAATACTACATTACATTGGCTTTGATCATTCGTCAATCTCACTTATTAAGAATTATTTACTTAATAGATTTCAAAGTGTTCTTATAGATAACGCAACTTCTTCTAAGAAACGTTTAATTAACGGTGTCCCTCAGGGCTCTATTCTTAGCCCTCATCTGTACTCATTATACACCTCTCAAATTTATCATTCAATAAGACACTTTTCTTCACATTTTTATGCTGATGATATTTAGCTTTTTATGAGTTTTGCAACAGAAAGAATCCCAGAAGTCCTTGTTAGTATGAACGATGACTTAGCCACCCTGGTAGATATCTCTAATAAATATAATTTGGTAATTAACTCAAGTAAATCGAAAGCACTTATTTTTGGAAGTAAATATGCACGTGAAAAATACACACCAGAAATTCGGCTTTTTATCAATAGCGATCAACTTAGCTTTACTTCATGCGCAAAAAATTTGGGACTCTATATCGACACCAACCTTAGATACAAAGATCACGTTGCTAATCTAATTAAAAAATCCTTTTATTCGTTAAAGCTAGTATACTCTAATCGAAAAATACTTAACCGCAAGACGAAAATGATTCTTTGTGACTCCCTGGTGCTATCACGTTTGAATTTCGCTGATGTCGTGTATGGTCCAGCTTTGCTGCAAACTGAAAGCAAACGACTTCAGCTTATTCAAAATTCCTGTGTTCGATTGATTTGTGGTATTCGTCGTCGCCAAAAAATTTCCTCTTGCTTTAGAGAAATAGAATGGTTCACTCTCAAGCAAAGACGTTTCCTTCACTGCTGCGTATTTTATCATAAAAATATAACATCTAAAACACCTTCATATCTTTACGACAAAATTGAATATAGACACCAGGCTCATTCTTTAAACTTAAGATTTTTAAACAAACTCTCCATCCCGAAGCACAATAATGCTTTTTTTAAGTCATCTTTTTCTTACAACGTTGTTCATATATACAATGCTTTACCGGACTCAGTTAAATTTTTATCTTTACTGAATTTCAAAAAGAGATTAAAGCAATTAATTTTTGATGATATTTTGGCTTTTTAAAAAATGACATTTGGCGTGATACTTTGATTCTAAGAATATTGGTTATATTTGTGTTTTTTTTTTATTATTGTTAGTAATTAGGATTATTGTAGAGTACAGTTAGCAATGTAAGAAATTTTATTTACTTATATGTACAATTTTTTTTAATGGTTAAGTGGAAGAACGCCACTCGTTTATTAAAATCTTTTAATGGACGAGAGCGAACTTTGCCTTTTGCTCTGCAGTTTAATTTTATTTATGTAAACTATAGCTTTTTGTTTTACTTTGTACTTTTTATCTGCATCAATAAAAAAGAAATTATTATTATTATTATTAAGAGAATGACAAATAGTAGCATAAAAGTATTATTACAGAAAACTGTAATAGTGTCTTACTTAATAAAGCGAGTTATTAATGAACAAATGTTGCAAAATGCAGAATATTAGTTATTCTATCGCTTTACGAGTTTTGAAAACTGTTTTCAAAAACATTGACCATTTAACTAAGAAGAAACAACTACTCCCCGGGCAATGTGCCCCGACGGATATTGAATAACACTTCAAAGTCAAATGGAATTGGCATATCTAACAGATAATTTAAACCAACCATTTGAGTTTGCAGTTAGAAGGGACAACATAACTTGTAGACCGGTTTCGGCCTATTGGGTCTCATCAGTACAAGGTATATGTTATCCGTCAGCGAGCTTAAGGCAGAATCGCTGACTGAAGATTCAACTAAAATCCCGAACGATATATTACTGACGGATAACATATACCTTGTACTGATGAGGTCCAATAGGCCGAAACCGGTCTACAAGTTATGTTGTCCCTTCTTACTGCAAACTAAAATGGTTGGTTTAAATTATCTGTTAGATATGCCAACCCCATTTGACTTTGAAAAATGCTATAGGACAACGATGTTATGTTTACTTTTTACATAAAATATACAATTTCTTACCAGAAATATATAAAAGTTATTTCATAAGACTAAATCTAGCAAACATGGTAAAAGAAATATTTAAAAAAATGATTCTTCACTTAGACAGAAACTTGGTGATGGATTTATTGACATTTCAAACAATAATCTCACAATATTATACTTAATCGTTAACTACCTAATATAATACAGTAAATTTAATATTAATAAAATATAATTTTGATTTAGGGAATATTTTGGATAAGTATAGGTGTATATCTATGTAGGTATTGCTCATTGCTCAAATATTATGTATACAAGGATCACAAAATTATCTACAAAATAACTTTATTTAATCACATCTTAAAATTAAAATATGTTACAGGTAAGAGACAAGTGATATTAAAAAAAATTATATTCACGACAGTAAGCATTTACAAACACATGCTCAGCCGAAGGGTAAAACGCACTTGTTTGTTTGTTTATCTGTATTAAAAAATTTTATATTCTATTATAGCTTATGTTGTTTATAATAGTGTAACTTGTAATATATATTAATAAATAAACTAATTTATTATTATTATATCGTCATTTATTAATGTAGCTAGTAAAAGTGTAAAGAGTGGTGGGGGTATAGGTATATAAGAAATAACATAAATTTTGAATTTTTACATTCTTTGTCAAATGACAGTATTAAACAGCTCTGATTTAAATTTAAAGTTAATAAAAAGAACTATGCTATTAGGTCGTTGTACAAACTGCAAGGTGGTGACTTCACTGAATTTGTTGAAAAGCTAGAAGATCCTCTGTCTTAATATTCAATTATTTCGGATCAAATAATCTGTGGAGGGGATGTAAACATCAATTTTCTGGACATAGACAGTTTTTTAACTCAAAAACTAATATCAACTTTAGCAGTTTATGACCTCAAACAGATAATAAACATACCTACGAGAGTAACAAGTACACCAAAAACATTAATACTACTACCAAATAACCTTAACGATTTTACTTGTCAAGTCATAAAAATTCATGGAGTCTCTGACCACTGCTTAACACCATGCAGTTTAATGGAAAACACATCTTTTTAAAAGAATTACGTGACTTTTCGAATTTTCAAAAGAGTTGACCAAAACTTAATCAACCCCTTACTTAAGCAGGCACCTCTAACTGACATTCTATCACTTTTTGACTTAAAAACTATATTAATTAAAAAACAAAATTCACCCTGGTTAACCGACAATATTTCAAGGATGATACAATTAAAGAAAAAAACATATACTAGGTTTACGCAAACGGGGGACAACAATCATTAGCATTATTATAAGCAAATGCGCAACACAACAAACATAGCTATTTAGAATGAAAAGGTAAGCTACCTAGAATTCTGTGCCCGTGGTTCAGATCCAAAACTCCTTTGGAAACGTCTTAAGCATCTGGACATTGTTAGTAAAGGTAGTAATACTAACATACTACCAGCCAACCTAGATAATCCTAAAGCAATCAATAATTTTTTTCTTTAGTACTCAGAGAAAAATCGAAATAGACCAAGAGTTATTGACATTCTATAGTAAAAACAATAAAACCCAATTTAAAGAATTTGTTTATTCACAACTGTCAGCATAAATGAGGTTAAACATTTTCTCTATAGCATCAAATCTCAGGCAATGGGCCACGATAAAATTAACTTACAAATGTTGCTAATGTGCTGCCCCAAAATTATTCCTTTTCCAACAAATATTATCAACTCTTGCATTTTGGAAAACACCTTCCCAACAGAATGGAAAACTGCCAAAGTAAAACCACTTCCGAAAAAGAGTAATACCGAACAATATAATGATTTGCGCCCAATAAGTATTCTTCAGAAATATTGAAGAAAATCATGGACAAACAAATAAGAGAACATCTAAACAAATACAATATTCTAACCGAACATCAGTCAGGCTTTAGACCAGGCTATAGTTGCACCACCGCATTAGTCAACGTAACTGATGACATTTTTCAACAGAGCGATATAGGCAAAACCACCGTGCTTGGTCTGCTTGACTACTCCAAGGCATTTGACACTGTTAGCCACCAACTTTTCTATGCAATCCTTAATTTTATAGGTTTTCAACAGAGTCGAGTGCCTTGATGGGTAGTTATTTGGAGGAACGTTATAAGTTCGTTGAAACATGTCAAGGTCATTCAGAAAGTGTCAAAATCAGCAGTGGTATTCCCCAAGGCGCCATCTTAGCTCCATTAATTTTCTCCATATATACTTGTGATCTAACGTCCTTTCTTAATAACTGCAAAAGTCATCAATATGCAGATGATAATCAGATATACTTTTCATTTTCCCCTAAAGACTGGCAACTGGATAATTACCAAATACAGGAAGACCTAGAAAATCTAATAACATTTTCAGAAAAACATAATTTAAAGATTAATCCCAACAAATCAATGGTACTCTTCTTTGGCCAAAATAAGGCAACAGTTAAACAAAATCTAACACTAAATATCTCAGGCGATCAACTTGCAGTATCAGAGAAAGCAAAAAATTTAGGACTAATTGTAGATACAGATCTTAGATTCAAACAACATACATATAATAATCTTAAAAAAGCATACATGTCCTTAAAATTACTTTATCCGCATCGCCATTTATTGACGGTTAAGCAGAAACTTTATCTTACTGATGTCTTGGTTTTTAGTCACTTTAATTTTGGAGATGTGATGTATGAACCCTGTCTAGATGAGAGTGACAAACGCAGATTTCAAAAAGCCCAAAAATCATGCCTTAGGTTTGTTTACGGTATTAAAAAGTATTTGCCAGTTTCTCATAAATTAAAAGAAGCTAAATGGCTGGATATGAATAAAAGAAGGCAACTTCATGCACTTATATTCTTCCATAAAGTTATCACTACCAAAACACCGCCATACCTATTTCATAAAATAAAATATCGAACAGATGTACATGCCCTAAATCTTAGATTTAAGGGTTTGATCACTCCTCCAATGCACTCCTCTTCAGCGTTCAAAAGAAGTTTTTCATATAACGTTTACAGCTTTTACAATGGCCTTCCCGCAGAGTTTAAAAGCTTAAACCTAAACCGTTTTAAAAAACAAGTAAAGGAATACCTGTTCAATACTGGATAAAAACTCAGCTAATCTTTTATGTTATTTTTTTTTCTCAATTTTAATTTGTACATACACGACTACCAGAAAGCAACTACGATTTATATCACCTTCTATTCATGTACAATTTCTATTAATTCTGCTGTCTACAATTAGTAACTTTCCTACTATTTCTGTGTTTTTTTTTTGTTGTTTTTGTTATAGTTTTATAATATTTATTAACTAATTTAACTGTTAAAAAACACTTCAGGGTCTGGACAATTTTAATTGACTTCCACGTCATTTTGCATTTTATATAAAAAAATGGTCTTGTTACGATTTATTTTGTTATAACTTTACTGTATTATTTCAAATGCAAATAAAATTATAATTATTATTATTATTATTATTATTATTATTATTATTATTATTATTCGAGTAGTGATGATTTCTAATCGGTTTTAACAACTTGGAAAGATTCATCAAATGTAATTAATTAAAAAATTTACAAATACCTAATTAAAAATAATTGAAAACCTAGTGTAATCCATATCTTTATCTCTATTCTCTATATTCATATAATAAAACTGTAGAAATGTATATGTTTGTGCGCGCATCACATGAAAACTACTGATCCTATTCGAATGCGGTTTTTAAAGATGTATTTGTCTTCTTTCAACTTAACATCTGGTGTATAAAAATTTCCCTTCCATTTCTTAAATGGGGTGGGGTAAGAAATTTTAATAGAACAATCACACGCCACGCGAACGACGTTGCGAGTACAACTAGTAATTAATATATTCAATTTGTTGGCTCGTTTATTGTTGGTGCTTTTTTGGGATTTTGAAACTGATTTATTGTAACTTCTTAAAGAAAAACTATCATTTTATTAATTTGTAGTTTCAAATATCGTATTTTATTTTTATTTCTTTAGATAAATGTCAAATTTTATCTAAAATGTTTTTATTGAGTAGTTTCTTGCTCTATCGTAAATTCCAGCCAACAAGAAAGAATATCAAAATAAAAAACTCCTTGTTGTCATTAGTTTCGTAAAACCGAAAACGAGCTTGTTTGTTTTCGTTTATCTGTCCTGGCGAGATTTAGGAAACAATCGCCGGAAAATGGGGAGAAAATGGGGCAATTGAAAGGCAATTTATCATCGTCTGGGCAGGCCGCGGTTGACAAAAGAAGGAGACGTTGCTGCGTGCATGTTTTGTTTAGTGACATGTTTAAGCGCGATATCAGAAGGGGCCAGGATATTAGCGTTTGTTTATGTTACATCTTAACCAAATCTGCGTAATCGCTTTAATCTTTGTTCAATCCATATGTAACACTGCCATTATTCATGATATTATAACCACCATCGAGGTTTAAATTGCTCATTCAGTTTCACGAAAATAGCATAAAAACATGATTGGTAGTAGTAAAAGTGAAATTTTGGTAGGTGGCAAAAAGTGTTGTAATCAATTTTATTTTTTGCTGTGCTTAATAAAATTGCAAGTTGATTCTAAAATCCTAAAATATGTATAACGTATCAAACTAATCGTCGTAAAAATGCCTATTAAGCTCTAGGTACTAAAGAAAACTTACGTAAAAGAAATTATTGGTGCACAATTGATGTACAAGAAATAGTAAATAAAAAGAGACACAAGATAGTTGGCTATACAAGAGACACTAATGTTTTTTCCATTTTTTTTTTATTTTTACGATTAATTTTTTGTATTTTTTATCATATTTTCTCGTTAGTTACCAGTTTTTACTATTATTTATAGTACTTTGTAATTTATCGGTTAGGTATATTATATATTAACTGCGCCACCTAACGGTGGCGTCATAGTTCTTAGGTAAGTAAGTTTTGCTCTTTTAAATATATGAGATATCTACTGCGCCACCTTACGGTGGCGTCATAGTACTTAATTATTTAAGAATTACAGGTGTAAATTTATAACATCTCAACTACGCCACCTTAAGGTAGCGTCATAATGATAAATTTCGTAATAAACGCGTCCGATTGCTGCAAAATTCAAAGTGCTATAAGGAAAATCGCGGCCTCCGTTGCTGCCGCCCCTGCCGGCCAGTATCACCGCAAGCGCTACGTCCCGCAATTTTAAAACTGCAATTTCTTGGAAAATATTCATTTAAATCTTGTGCTGTACAGGACCATATAGATCTATATTAAATCAACAATGTATTTAAGCTATTTAATTGGATAAGGATTAATGCTGTATTGGTTAAAATCGCTTCGAAAATTAGCCATTATTTGTCGAAAAAGGTAAATGACAAAAAAATGTTATTGTGGGATATCCATAAAAGATAGACATATACCATCGCGGAGTTTTCTGTAGACCCTTTCAATGTGTACAAATAATAAGTACATTATTTTGATAAATCTCGTAGGGTTTAGCCTGCGTTTGCAATGTAAGCGAAAAAAAAATTGATAATTAACGACATCACATTAGTAACCTCAAAAATAACAGTATTTTTCCACTACTTAATGGATGTTATTATAGATATAAGCCTTCCTCTTGAATCACTCTATCTATTAAAAAAAACGCATCAAAATCCGTTGGGTAGTTTTAAAGATTTAAGCATACAAAGGGAAATAGGGACAGAAAAAGCGACTTTGTTTTATACTATGTATTGATTTAATTGAGATAAGGTATACAATAGACAATCCCTCCTTTTTAAATATTGTCCAAGTGTAAATAAAGTCTGTTAATTTTTCTTCATGACAATTGCTTTTAACTAATTACGGATTTGTCTATATAAAATCCTAACCACTCATGTTTTTACTTCCATTAACTTATCAATATCACATTAAAATTTATTCGTACGCACTGGAACCGAAACAGAGACGGGTCTATTAGAAGAAGAGTCAGAGATTTGGAGTAGCAAGCAGCGGTAGTTAGACGGCGAGCTCGATCTCCGAGTACAAACCGAGGCAAATATTGACACAACTCTGCTAACAAAATTAAGTGGAATTGGAATGGAGTCCAAAGGTAAACCGACGCGGAAAAGCTGAATATACATACAACGAATAGGGGAGAAAAGTTGGGACAATGTTTCGATTTCAGCAAGTATTAATGTGCTGACTTCTATAAGTTAAAAATGTGAAGTTTTAATATTTTTGAATTTACTAACTTCTAAACTGGAGTAGTTTAATATGGATGAAGTGATACGGATAACTCACTCAATATTTATAGTAATAAACTGTTAAATTTTTAACTTTTTTCTAATACTCTCTCGTTTTTGCATAACTTATGATGGTGCAAGTAGTATTAATATCCAAGAATGGTCTATTTAAATTCACATGAATTTTGACTGATATTCAAAATAACACATTTTTTTGCACAGAACAGATCCCCGTTTATAGTCAATTATTATTATTATTTTATTGATCTAGAACCAAAAATATACTTTTATTTTTACATTTTATTACAAACTAGCGGCCGCCCGCGACTTCGTTCGCGTAGACTTTAGTTTTTTGCCACCGAGTCTCATACAAGATTGACACTCAAATAAATACAATAATGAGAATCATCAGTGGTGCGTTGAAGTCTAGTCCAACCCCTTGGTTACCTGTTCTATCAAACATTCCTCCACCAAGTTTGCGGAGAAAACTAGCTGCGAAAAAATTGTGGCAGAAATATCAACTTAATGAAGACTTCATCATCTGGCAAGACCTCCAGGATCAAAATAATAGATTAAAATCAAGAAATCCTTTTTGGCTATTATTAAACAGTATTGAACATTTCTCAGTAGATAAAGATTGGAAAACGATTTGGTTAAGTGAGAACGTTTTTAACCGAGGTTTAGTAGAAAATTCAACAAAACCACTACCTCGATTCAAACATCCTAGAAATATCTGGTGTAAATTGAACCGTCTACGCACTAGTCATGGACGCTGTAATTCCACTCTCTTTAAATGGGGTGTTGTAGAAAGCCCATTATGCTCTTGCAATATAGTCTAAGAAACTATTGAACATTTAGTCAATGAATGTCATCTTACAAGATTTGATGGCGGTTTTCAAGAATTACATGAATTACACAAAATGCCATTAAATGGCTCACACAAATCAAGAGTCTTTGAATATACAGCAAGTAGTTCTGATTAAAGTTTTTTTTTCTGCGGTTTTTCCCTTAATCTCCAACACGAATGTGAGAACTGCGCACACCCTTTAAAAACTTTCCGCAGATACAATATTTAGAAAAGTGTTTTCTCTATAGAACGAATTCTTCAAGTTTAATGACTATATTATTGTTAATAATATATATTGTACTACTACTATTTTCATACGAATATATATAGGTACCTACCAGCTGTACCCACGACGTAGTTCGCGTGGCGTGTTGATTGTTATATAAAAATGACTCCCCCGAATTCGTTAAAGCGGTGGGGGGGGGGGAGAAATTTTTATATACCAGATGTTAAGTTGAAAGAAGACAAATACATCTGTGAAAACCGCATTCGAATCGGATCAGTAGTTTTAATGTGATGCGCGCGCGCAAACATACAGACAGGCATAGACAGACAAAAAATTTAACCAGATTTTTGGGTTCTATATCGATGGAGTAACACCCCCCGCTAATTATTTTTTAAATATCTTTAATGTACAGAATTATCATTTTTACAGATTTATAATATGTAGGTATAGATTATTTTTCACACCCCCGCATGCCCCCTTGTGGGTGGAATTTTCTAAAATCCAATCACAATTGACCTCAAAATTATAAAAATAACTATTGTGCAAAGTTTCAAACCTATAGGACTTATAGATTTAAAATTTTTATTTTTATTTTTCACGCCCCGCAACCCTTGTGGGTGAAATTTCGTAAAATCAGTTCACAATTGACCTCAAACTTATAAGAATAACTATTTTGCAAAGTTTTAAACCTGTAGGACTTATAGATTTTAATTTTTTTTTTCACGCCCCCGCAACCCCCCATGTAGGTGGAATTTTGTAAAATCCGTTCACAATTGACCTCAAAATTATAAAAATTACTATTAGGACTTACAGATTTTAAATTTTTTTTTCACGCCCCTGCATCCTCCCTTGTGGGTGGAATTTCGTAAAATCCGTTCACAATTGACCTCAAAATTATAAAAATAACTATTTTGCAAAGTTTCAAACCTGTAGGACTCATAGATTTTTTTTTTTCACGCCCCCGCAACCCCCCGTTGGGTGAAATTTTGTAAAATCCGTTGACAGTTAACCTCCAAATTATAAAAATAACTATTTTGCAAAGTTTTAAGCCTGTAGGACTTATAGATTTTAAATTTTAATTTTTTTTTATTTTTCACGCCCCCGTAACTTCCCTTGTGGGTGAAATTTTGTAAAATCCGTTCACAGTTGACCTCCAAATTATAAAAATAAGATGATTTCTGTATAGCTTGAATCATTAAGGTTGCACACGCGACGGAAGCTTAAAAATTGGAGTAAATTCTCCCGTTTTCCCAACATTTCCCTTCACTGCTCTGCTCCTATTGATTGTAGCGTGATGAAAAGTGTACTATAACCAGCACAGGAGTATGAAAAATAATTGTACCAAGTTTCGTTAAAATCCGTCAAGTAGTTTTTGTTTCTATAGCGGTTATACAGACAGACAGACAGACAGACAAAAATTTTACTGATTGCATTTTTGGCATCAGTATCGATCCCTTATCACCCCCTGATATTTGTTTTGAAAATATATTTCATGTCGTACAGAATTGACCTCTCTACAGATTTATTATAAGTATATATATATATATATATATATATATATATATATATATAGAGTAAAGCGGAAAGTAGTCACGGCTGACTCTGTTTTTACAAAAACCAAGCTTTCGAATTTTAATTAATTCTTTTTTAAGGCTACAAAATGAAAAAGTGAAGTTAACATGTTTACATTGTATAAAATATTACTTACAGTAAAGTTGAGTTTTGTTAAAATAATGAAAATGAAAGAACATGACTTTAAATATAAACTAAATTATTGTATATAAACATTAGTTGTTAAATATTATTAATTGACATTGTCACTATTGACAATTGTTGACTACAAAGGTGTGTTGTTACCAACCCAAATACTAATATAAATTCAAATTTCCCAGATGGAATTAAAGACTTTTAAATTTGGTAGTATTATATTAACAATTTAATTTAATTTAATTATGTATTGTTGTTTGAAATTAAAGATCTTAATTTTTCAGTTAGATACAAAGGAAATCAATGGGAAAGCAGCTGAATTAATAAAAGCCAAGAGTACTCTTTTTTTCAACGTCAGATATATTTCGGTATACTTTATACCATCTTCAGTGACAGCTAAAAGATTGATGAGTTACAATTTGTGAAAATCTTAAAATAAAAACTTACAAAAGTGAGATTACGGCTACATAGATGTAACAATCTGATGTGGAGAAAAAACCTTTATTTTTAGTAACACGAGGCACTTGCCCCTTGTAATTTTGGTTTTAACTAAATATTTGTTTTTTAATATTGCTCGTGAAGTGTTTATAAATCAGTTTCACCTTTGTTTTAAAAAAATATTAATTGTTTATTGTTTGAATATAAAGAACTTTGTATTGAAGTGTAATGGAACCCTTTGTAAAGGTCATGGCAAATCGGACTGTTAGGGAAAACTGTAATCGTTTAAATTCGAATAGGATATCATTCGGTATCTAACCTATACTTAAACCAAACAAAAACAAAACAAATGCCAACTACAAAGCAGAGTCTATAACCAAAACTACTAAACGAAATCAAAGCAAATGCAATCCAAAATATGCCAAGAAAAGAACAGCCAAAATCTTCAAATATAATCCACTGGAAATATTCAGGTATAGTATGTATCTACTACGGCGGCCACTAATCATTGGGTATATTTAACCAAGTAAAAACAAAACGATAGCGCGTTTTAAAATACTACTAACGCCATCTATTGTCAACATATAGGAATAAAAATGATTTTTTTCGTCTTAATTGATTTGTTCCATTAGGTTCTGATGGGTTTAAAATAATACATTTACATCCTTCATCATCCCTTATTTTATCCCCATGGGGTTGAATTTATTAAAATCCCATTTAAGCGGGCATCTTCATGATAGTAGCTTCAATCTTTAATTACAGTTCAATCAGTTGAAAATCTAAGAAGATTTATACAAAATTTTATCCCCTTAGGGCTGGAATTTATCAAAATCCTTTCTTAGCGGATGCCTACGTGATAACATCTACCTGCATGCCAAATTTCAGCCCGATCCGTCCAGTGGTAAAATTCAAAATGTAGCACATATACATATATTAACTAGAAAAGTTTAATACAACTTTTAAATTAATTAAGCAATAGTAAAAAAATCATTTTTCCAAATGTATAATAAAACTTTTAAATTATTCAAGCAGTGGTAAAAAAAATATTTCATAATTTTTGAGTTTGACATAAAAACACAGTACTCGAATTCTATATGCATCTTTTTTAAAGTCTGCTATTTTACATCCAAATGGCATCGTAGTGTGACATTATTGTAATAGTGGCTGTAGGATAATAAAATTTCACATTCAATGGGTTAATTAAGGAAACTATACTCCAGTACAAATTTGATTTTGCTGGTCCACCCCAAGTGGTATCGCATTTGCCTTAAATATGCAGATGTTTTGATAGTGTTTTTTATAACAGAAATTTTTCAGAAAAAATAAGATTTGTTAGACATACAACAAGCTTTCAAATCGATACAATAAAAAAAATATTTTAATAAATTACATAAAAGCAAATAAAAACGAATAAAGATGCAGATTTAGATGTAACGTGTCAATGTTGTCGGTGTATTTGTATGATCAATCCTTTGGCATTATTTCACTGAAAGAATCGGAGTCACTATCAAATCCATAATCGGAATCATCAGAATCTGATTCCTCCAATGAAATAATTAAAGGAGGAATATTGTCATGTGAGCAGTTTCCCATGTAAGTAGTCCAATTTAGTTCTTAGTTTTTTCTAATTTTTCTGTTTTGTTTTTTAACTATTTTCCATTATTTTATTTTTTTCGTGATTTTATTAATTTAAAAATTGAAATACAACTATTTACTATGCCATGTGCCGGTTGTTTACCCAACCTAGATGTCAAACGTTTATAGAAAGTTATATTAATTAACTTCCACCACTTTAACGAATTCGTAGAATTAACAATAAATTTCACTTGTGGGAGTACTTTTACTTTACCGCCGAAATATACAAATATACATATAAATATATATAAATCTTGGAGTTGAAGTCAAGTTAGGCGTTTATTTAAGAAAAAAACTAGTGTGGCAGTCAGTGGGACTGCCGAAAGAAGTTATACTTCTATGCACGCGCATGGATTCGTAAATTTGTATGCGAATGATTTAGCAAACTCATTATATGATATTCGTGGTAAGCGACTCCAAAAACCTACTAGTACCGTATGCACACTCTTTTTGTATCGAATTTGCATAAAATTCCTGGAGACGAGGTCCGTCTTAAGCATTAGGTGTTTCGAACACCATTGCCATTATTATAATTGTATTTAGCGACTCAAAAAACCACCGAGTACCAAGTGTGCACTGATTTCGTACAGAATTTACATAAAACTTCAGGAGAAGAGGTAAATACCCTAGACACCAAGTGCCGCGGAGACTTTCGGAATCGCGATATTCGTGTTCAGCGACTCCAAAAACCCCGAGTATATAAATTGAACCCATTTTCAGCAATACTTACCAAGTTGTAAGTTTTCTCTCTATTGTTTGTTCGGAATGTACTTTTCGAATGCAGAAATGCAATTTCCATTTTTACATTATAAAGCGACAAATTTCCTAATACTTTAACGAGTCCAATGCAAGAAAACGCATTCTGTTCCATCTTACGTTACAAAATTCGGAGGTTTTGGTGCTTTATTTCCTCGATTATTCGTAAAAACTCTGTTTATGTAGCCAACAACCTCAAAAGCATAGTGCAGGATATACTGCAACCATGTGACGGTATTTTAGACTACAATACAATACTCATTACTCAATATTATTAATATAAAATACTAAACTTAATATGTTAACTTACGTGACAGAATTATAAAATAATATGTCAAATAACCTTGTGGTCCGTCACTATGATATTCATACATTAGTTCAGACTGTTTTTTGTATATCTATCCCTTTTCAATGTACTGAATGTTGATACGGTATTCAAAGGACTTATAATTATGACTAATAACATGTGATAAATATTTCATCTTTGTTTTTCCGACCAATATACCTTATAAGTGTGTCTGTCTCTCTTTTGCTCACACCATTACATATGTAATGATTTTTCCTATTTAACTCTACACAAATCTTTTTCACCGAAGGTATGAATAGAAGTATAACTTCAAAAAATATTGTTACATACAAATATTTTTTTATTTAAAGAGAATTTAAACTTATTCTTCTTAAGTTTATCATTTTTTAGCAATTTCTACGATTTTATCACAGTACATTATTTAAGTTGTTAAATGTTAAAATTAAACAATGAAAGTTGTTAAAAATAAAATTTATAAATTTTTAAGGTAATACAAAATCTACATCACAGTACACTTTATGTTACAAATTTTTTTTTATATTTTATAATTTTCTTCTATAGTTTATTAATTCAGAATGATGTTATTATTATTTTAATTTTATAGAAGAATTTATGCATTCTTAATTTAACAGTCAGTAATACATTTATATGTATATATATATATATATATATATATATATATATATATATATATATATATATATATATATATATATAAATATTGTCACGCCTGGGGGGATTTGGGGTTGTTCCATAATGTTTTGTGGTGAGTGGTAGCTTACTAAAGGCACTTCACACCCAGGTCATGGTTATCTACCCCTTGGTCAGGTATCCTGCTGAAGGCAGAAATCTAACCCAAGGGAAGATGAAATAAACAACAGGAAACAAACAACAAATATATTAACAAGAAACAAACAATGAATAACGAATAACTAAATACAAATCTTAACTAATCTTACCAAATAAACTAAATGGTGGCATATCACACTTACTCACGAAAATACGTCAAGAGTCACAACGGCACAGACCCAAGGGTCTGTTTTAGGGACACCCCAAATGGTGATCCTTACAGACAACTTTAGACTCCGAAATCTTCGAGGGCGATCTTTTTTAGCCAAATCATACGCTACGTGAGAATAAGAATTTAACTATATAAGGTCGCCTTAAAATCTAACGTAATGACTTTGACCTGGATGATTACAATACAAAATAATACAAAACAATACAATAAAATATAAAACAATTAAACTACCCTACTATTGTATGTCTTGGAGCAGGTGCCACTGCACCCTCGCCAGCATGCATGTATAGAATTTAACATTGAAAGGAACTATCGTAGACAGAAGATTCTAATCATGTCAGATAGTCAAGCAGCCATCAAAGCTCTGAACTCAGATACAATCAATTCAAAGATGGTCTGGGAATGTCTAGGCAAATTAAATGAACTAGGACAGAATAACACTGTTACCCTCCTATGGGTTCCAGGACACGTAGGAATAGAAGGAAATGAAACAGCAGACAAGATGGCAAATAAAAGGAGCTGAAACCCCATACCTGGGACCAGAACCATCCTGTGGGATCAGCAGTAGTACAATCTTAGAAAAACTAAAGAAAAAAATGGATAGCGAAAAATCCAAGTACTGGAATGATCTAGAAGGACTAAGACAATCGAAGACGCTCATGTCGATTAAGACACGTGTAGTTTGGTTTTGTCCTGATATAGGTTGAATGATATTTATATCTATTTATATCGCAGCATCCAAGGTGTCTTTTAAAGTGTTAGAAATTTCTAACCGACACCATTTCAGTTCAAAACTGAAATTATTGCTTTTGACAGTATGGCACTAGATACGTTATGTATCATCTTTAAACATTTTTTTATATTAGACTGTCACAAAACGCTCTGTTTGTTATATATGTCGAAGAATCATTTTTAGGGGCGTTCTGATTTTTGTCTCTTGTCGAACGCATGTTTATTGTTTACAAATAATAACTACAACTAGTTTACGACAATTTGTTTTAACACACTCACGTATATAACAAACACAAAACAGTATTACACAGATACAAAATGTTATAAGGCTATATTCGTTATTACAGTAGAACCAGCACTTATCACGATCAGCTCTAAGTTCGATAACGAATCCACGGTCAGATTGATATCTTCACACGCTCGAAGCTCAACTAACACTGCCCCCGGTACCTCGTTATGTACCCTTCACCCTTCAGCATTCTCAGTTCAAAAATATTAAAAACAGACATTACTATCTACGTCATACTTTTCTTAGAAAAACTTAACTATCTACCCTCTGACCGTGGCTACGTTTGGTGACCAGATGTGTCACTTCGGACCCGAGCTTATCGTCGTAACATGAGAAAACAAAAATCTGCTTAAATCATAAATAACTACTCTAAGTTTTATTATTTAAAATCCATCTATTGTTTCGTCTCCGACACGGCCATCCTGACGATCACACGTCCTCGGGTGTATCTAAAAACATTTTGTTTAATTTTTAACTAAACCCCTTTTTGTACTTTTTATTTTTACAACAGTTAATTTAGTTGAAGACTACTTATTCAAAATCGATAAAATTCTCAACGGCATTTTTTTTTATGTGCAAATTAGCGAATAAATTGTCTTGACTACTTTATTTTCTTGAGAAAAATCCTTCAGCGATTCCATCCAGTTGTGCCCCGACCAGCAAACCAATAATTCATCTCCACCATAGGTATACCCTCTTGCACTCTTAATGGTCTGCCTCTGTATACCATATACAGCTCAACTGTGTACCACCATAGTTACCATAACTATGTACACATTTACACTAAGCCCCCGCCACATTGTCAACTGCCACAGTCTGACACATGTAGTGCGGCTTACGACTTATCTCAGGCCCCCGCCACCTCGCCAACTGCCCATCGCGCCCTGACAATCTTGGCAACTTCCAAGATCGATTCAAACCACACACGGATTTGCAGTTACGACTACAGCTTGGCGCAAGTAGTGCGGCCAAAAGTCCCTTTTAGGCCCTCGCCACTTCCCCTACTGCCCATCGCACCCTGGCCGAACCCCATAGGTTTGCCATTACGACCTACAGCCTGGAGCAAGTGCAGCGACCTCAAAACTACCATTAGTGCCCGGTCTCTCCCCTGGTGGCTTCTGACTCTGTCTCAGAGTCCCTTTTATTACTTTCTTGGTCAGAGACATCCAATTCAACAGGAATATGGCACTCAGGCATCTTTCTCAAGTTTTCATGACTATATTTGTATGTTCTGTTATTACTTACTGATTTTAAATTATACCGATCACCGTCAAGAAACTCAGTCACCACAAATGGACCTCTAAATTTCGGGTCTAGCTTTGTCTGATTTCTTTCCTCATTTTTAATTAATACAAAGTCTCCAACATTAAATCGGACTACTTTAGCTTTATTTTTATCAAATCTAGATTTATCATACTTAGCATTACGTTCAATATTAACAATCGCATTCTGCCGCACGTCAGAGATATCAATTTCAATATCAGCCTGATCAGTCATTTTTCCAAAAGGTCTGGCAACTTTACCGATTAATAATTCTAACGGACTGGCTTTCGTGACTCGATTAGTAGTACAATTAATTGCTAATTGAATTTCGTCTATTGAGGCTTGCCAAGAGTTTCCACTCGTTTCGGCTGCCGTAAACATACTTTTGAGGGTGCTCATTACTCTTTCTACCTGACCATTTGCCCGGCTAGAACCTGTAGCTATTAAGTGTAATTTTGAGCCTTGTGAGCTACAATATTCTTGAAATTCTTTACTTGTAAAACATCTTCCCTGGTCCGCTATTATGCGCGCAGGCGGGCCAAACAAAGATATAGCATATTTTAAGGCTCTAATAGTGTTAATAGTGTCAATTTTGCGATTATGATATAATAAAACAAATTTTGTAAATGCATCTATCAGGACAATAACATATTCTTTCGAATCATTCTTTCCGCTTAATTTGCCTGTGATATCTAAGTGAATCGTATGCCAAGGTATACTAGTTTTGGGAATAGGATGCAACTCAGCCTGAACTTTACCTGAACTTGATTTAGAAATTTTACAGGTGAAACAATTATCTACAAATTTACGAACATATTTTGTCATCCCTTTAAACCAATAATACTCGCGAACTTTATCAAGTGTCTTTTCCCAACCTAAATGCATGATCGACTCGTGTATATGATTAATTACTGACCACCTAAAAGCGCGTGGAACAATCGGTAAGCAATGAGTTTTACCTCGTCTTTGAATTTTTCGATAAAGTAACCCAGATCGCAACTCGTAAGTTTTAGCAAGGTCTGGCGCTAGCTCGTCATTCTCTAGCTCTGTTGTTATTTTGCAAATTTCAGAATCTCGACGTTGCTCAGCAAGAAGCCAATCAACTATTTCAACTATTTTATTTAAATTTTTATTTAATTGAATAGGGTTGTGATTTCGAGAAAAGAAATCGGCATGAGCCATGCGTTTGCCCTCTCTATAAATAATATCAAAATTAAAAGTTTGTAGGAAGGCCCACCAACGATGAACTCTAGGGGTTAAGTCAGCTTTTTTTCGAGATGCTTTTAAAGAGTTACAATCTGTAATTACTGTAAATGATCGACCGTGTAAATAATGACGAAAAAATTTAACTGAATTAAATACAGCCAACGTTTCTAACTCATATGAATGATATTTTGATTCAGCTGGACTAGTTGCTTTACTGTAATATTCAATGACTCTATTTAAACCTTTTAATTTTTGCATTAAAATTGCACCATAACCTTCGGAACTAGCGTCAGTTTGTAACTCAATAGGAAGATTAGGATTAAAAATCATTAAAACTGGCTCATTAGTCAATACTGAAATTATCTTTTGACGAATCTTTTCATGCATTTCAGTCCATTCAATATTTTTATTATTACCGGAGGTCAGTCGATACAAGGGTTTCATGACGTTGTGAAAATTTAGGAATAAATTTACGGAAGTAAGATGAGAGACCGATAAACTGTCTCACTTGGGTTACAGTTTGAGGTGCAGGTAATAATGTTAGGGCTTCAATCTTTCGGGAGTTAGGTCGGACTTCACCAGCTTTAATCTCGTAGCCCAGGTAATTTATTGAATTTTTGAGAAATGAACATTTGGAAAAATTAAAAGAAAATCCGGCTTTGATTAAAATGCAAATAACTTCTCGAATTCTTTCTAGCGCTTCGTCAATAGTAGAAGCAATAATCATAATATCATCCATGTAAACAATAACATATTCATATGCAAGATTTCCGAGAGCCTTCATAACAGCTCGTTGAAAAACAGATGGTGCATTTTTTAAGCCAAACGGCATCGTTAAATATTCAAATTGTCCATCAGGAGTAACAAACGCAGTACGTTCGATAGAATCCTGATGAAAAGGGATTTGGTGAAACCCGCTAGCCATATCTAGACAAGTGAAATACTTTGCGTTACTCAGTCGGGCTATTTGATCAGAAATAAGTGGTAATGGAAATTTATCATCGATAGTATTATCATTTAATTCGCGGTAATCTACGCACAAACGATCAGCGCCATCCTTCTTTTTAACGAGTAATATAGGACTTGCAAAGGGAGAACAGCTCTGCTAGGGCGAATAACATTTGCATTTAATAATTCATCAACTCTGTCTCGAACTACCTGCCTTTCATCGGCGCTAAGACGGTACGGTCGTCTTTGTACAGTTACATTTGGGTCTTTTAAACGTATTTCGAGTTGACCGGTATTAACGCGGGTACTTGGAAACCCCTGAATAAACGAATTATTAAATTCTTTTAAAACAGAAATAAGTTTTAGTTTATTATCTCCAGTCACATCTGTGTCAACATTATTTAAATCAATTTTACTATCAGTTTCAGCTTTATTGCACGCATAAATTTGCTTACTCTTAAATATCTCAAGATTATTGGAAGTTATATTTACATCAAAACCTTGTCCAAGAATTTCGCGACCAATCATTATATCGCATTTTAAAAAATCATCAGGAATAATATGAAAAAGAATCTCTAGCATACAGCCGTTAATAGTTACAACGGATAAAATTTGTAGCGTACAATTAACATTTCCGATCCCTTTTAAAATTACAAAATTATTTTCTCTTTTGCCCGCAAATCGGGCTGCCAAACTCTCTTTTATTAATGAGCATTCTGCTCCTGAATCAAACCAAAATGAAAACGACTCAATACGGTGGACCAAAGATCCTGAAGGGGCTGCCACGGTACAGAAATCCACTCGCCGCTCGACGATATTTCCACCCCTGCCGTGCGTTGCACTGCTTGTCGATGCTGCTGTACATTTTGAGGCAATGTGTCCCCTTGCCCCACACTTGAAACACGTAACCTGCCGATGTGATGAGGTCGATCTGTTCGCTACCTGATGGCTCGTTGCAAGCTCCGGCTTTCTCCTTTCTGCCGTAAATCCATTAGGGCAAAATGCTTGCTTGTGCCCTAATTTTCCACAAGTGTGACACTTGATCTGTGACGATGGCTTAAATCGCTTAATATCGGTCGTTGTTCTTTCTTCGTGCGTAGGTGCTTGCCTTTTTCTAATAAAAGAAAATGCCTTCAACTCACTTTGCAGTTGACTGCGAGTTTTAATGTCCGTTGTAAAAGACAAACGCTGAAGTCGGCTATCAAACTGTGAGGTATGTGCCAAAACAACCGATACTGCAACTTCTTCTACACTTAAATTTTTCCATTTTGCCGTAAGCGATGATAAAATACGGTTTGCGTATGAAGCCAAACTCTCATTGTCTCTTGGGCGGCTATTTTGGAGGTTAATTAAAGTAGCCGTTGGCGTTTCAGCACCGTCGAATCTTGCCAAAAAAATATCTTTAAATTCACTCCAAGTTATTCCAGAGTAACACACCTGAGATAACCAAAGAGACGCTGACCCTTGGAGAGCTTCACTGAGTGCTATTATAAGAGCACTACCTTCTAAGGGACGTTCCTCCAGACACATGTCCACAGTTGAGCACCAGGAAACTGGATCCGATGTTGAACTCTCCGGATTAAATTTTGGCAGTGAGACACTCCGACTGGTAGCTGGTTTGGTCACGGCTTTCATTAACTCAACCAAATTTTGGTTTTGCATTTCCAGCAAAAGTCTGAATTGTTCAGGAGAAAATCCTGAAGATGATCCAGATCCCACTTCTGATGTCGAAGAATCATTTTTAGGGGCGTTCTGATTTTTGTCTCTTGTCGAACGCATGTTTATTGTTTACAAATAATAACTACAACTAGTTTACGACAATTTGTTTTAACACACTCACGTATATAACAAACACAAAACAGTATTACACAGATACAAAATGTTATAAGGCTATATTCGTTATTACAGTAGAACCAGCACTTATCACGATCAGCTCTAAGTTCGATAACGAATCCACGGTCAGATTGATATCTTCACACGCTCGAAGCTCAACTAACACTGCCCCCGGTACCTCGTTATGTACCCTTCACCCTTCAGCATTCTCAGTTCAAAAATATTAAAAACAGACATTACTATCTACGTCATACTTTTCTTAGAAAAACTTAACTATCTACCCTCTGACCGTGGCTACGTTTGGTGACCAGATGTGTCACTTCGGACCCGAGCTTATCGTCGTAACATGAGAAAACAAAAATCTGCTTAAATCATAAATAACTACTCTAAGTTTTATTATTTAAAATCCATCTATTGTTTCGTCTCCGACATATATATATATATACCTTTAGGTGCCCAAGGTCTTATACCCTGTACTAAACACCTTATAAATTACACTATTGGATGCCTACGGTTTTTATCCCTATACTAAACATCCTATATATTATCCCATCGGGTGCTCAAGGTCTTATACCCTGTACTAAACACCTCATAAATTATAACATTGAATGCCTACGGTTTCTATCGCGCCAGGTAAGGTTTTTAGGCCATTTAGTGTAACCTGTCCTCTCCCTAGTTTCCTGTTAAACTCATCTCATTACTATAGCACTTGTTAAAGCTTGTTTACTACTTGATAAAGCCAAACAACGATGTCAATCACAACCTATAAAAAAAAAAATCAATTTGGTTTTTTGTTTTCTGTAACAGGTTGACTACCCTAGACTACTTTTCATACTGCCCTTGTAATACCTTTAATTCATTCATTCTAACCCCATCCGTCTTATGTTTAAACTTCATTTAACTTTCCTCATTCAATGAAATTTTATTCATAACTGACAAATTCAGTTAATGTTGTGTTGCGACTGCACAGCACTAAGTCATACCTTCATCCAAGAAGTCTAGAGCCCGTCTATTTCTTACCGCGGTAGATGACATATTTTGTAAAACCGTCAAGCTCCAGTTTTCTTAAAGAGTTTGAAACTCACTTTCATACTGCTCTTGCAAACCTTTGGTTCATTCATTCTATCACAATCAGTCTCATCTTTAAATTTCATTTAACCTATCCTCTCAAAAATTATCCTTGTCCTAAAAACTTACAAAAGTATTTGAAAACTAAAAAAAACACAATTATTTGGTTCCCTTTCTCTTTTTTCTGGACCTTACTGTACAATTCTGATAATAAAAATATTAATAAATTTAATTTGAAAAAAGATACTAAACGGTAGTTAAAGCTAAAACATAAAAAATATTAATTACTGGATAGAATCAAAAAATGTATTTTAAATAAACTATTATAAATTATATAATTTATAATATCTACTTTATAATTAACCATATAAGAAAAAATCGTTTGTTTCTACTATACCACGTGTAGAAACAATGATTTCATGTGGGAGTCTCGGAGTTTCTAGTACGCTGTAGTCTTACTTACTTTTGACATGCCACCTTTATTACATATAAAGTTTAAAAAAAATAATAATTATACCGAATATTTGGTATCTGTTTTCCAATTAATAACATATTATTAAAAAACTACAAAAAAAGCAAAAAAGAAAATATTACCTAATTAAATTAACGACAATTGAAATCTATAACCATGAAAATAATTATTAAGAAGTTTAAAAGGAACGTTCAATGTCCAAAACCTAAACTTGAATTATTACTGTGTTTGCAGTTACTTATTTATACACAATTGGTATAGATTATAACCTAGATATGGATGGGGTATATTGATGAATATTTATTATTGCACTAAAGAAAATGGAAAAAAAAAAGTGTGCGTGTAACCTTTACGTGCGATTGAAGTAAAACTTGTTGACGTACGTATCGGAAAATAAATATTTAATTACAATTCAATCATATGTATTGTCTATATACTTTACAAAAAATGAGATGTTATATTTATATTATTCATTAGAAATAGTTATCATTATTTTTTATATATGAAATAAAAGGTTTATGATAACTAAAATGTGAAACATAGATTTTACTCTCTAAATACCATTAATGTATTTAAAACCGTTTGAAAATTTCATAAATAAATTTCGAAAATTTAAGCTCCTCCCATAGCTGAAATTACACAGTTACTTCCATCAGAATCTAACGTTAGAGTTACCCCTAGTCGCGCCTAAAGAAGTTTTGCTTCAATAATAGGTAAACAATATTAAAAATATACACACATTACGTTTAGAATGTGTGATTTTGTAGCTGTATCTACCTTATTGTAATACAACACAAGAGCCTTCGATAGTTAGATAACCATTTCATTTTGTAGCATTTTATAGCATATTCCATAAAATTGAAAATCCTGAGTTGAGTTTGTTTTCTTCAGTTCTACGAAGGATCTGTTATTGCTGGTATAAGATCAGCCATCCTGACTAGTGGTTTTATGGCCTTTATGGCTACCTAACCAAACCTAAAATAAGTATAAGCAAGTGTTAAAACATTTCGAATATTAATATTTTATGAACAAAAACGTGCAACATGCTTCTTTACTTAACATAAAGCTTCCGTATAAACAATTATTTACTATCATAATATGTATGTATGTATATAAACTTACTTAATCAAATTATAATGAATGTCGCTGTCTCGCCGCTTTTTCATTTTCATTTTTCTTCAAATCTTTCTGGCGCTTATAATATGCCTTTTGACGTTCACAATTTCTTTTTCTTTTTAGCTCTTTAAGTCTATAAAACGAAAATAGCTAGGTATAAATAATAGGTATAAATAATTAGGTATAAATAGTGTAATTACACACCAAAAATAAAATTTATGCATATAGAGTACCTACTTACTCACTCATTTTCATTCAATATTTTTTCATCACTTTCTTCATTAATAAATCCACTTTGTTTATTCATATTTAAAACAAATTTAAACCATTTACCACCAATGTATTTTGGTTGACAAGATGACAAGCTGTCAATTCATACAATTACAGATTTAACTTTATTTAATATAGTAGGCAGAATCGCATGAGCGCCGCCAGGATTATTTTCAGGGAAGTGCATCTGCATCTACACACTATTATGATCTAATATATATAGAATGTAGAATGATTTGGACAGCAACCGTTTTTATTCAAACAATAATTTAATAAAAAAATTAAAAAAATATATATAATTTTCTGGTAAATTCAGGTATTTTCTTTCATAGCAGGGGGGTGCAAGCGCACCCTCTTGCACCCTGCTGCCGGCGCCCATGCAGAATCGTGTTAGGTATTTTGAATCAGGTTTTGTTTCCGGTACGCGGTACATTAGAATTACGTCACGTCCGTTAGATTTACTGAGTTACCCATAGTGTCGCTAAAGAAGTTTTACTTCAATAGAAAATAACACTTTGCATTAAATTTACTTGAAGACAGTTTATTGCTTATTAACAATACATATTAATCTTTATACTTTTATGACTGTGAAAAAACACATAATAACTGACCTATACTTAAACATCTCGTATTTCAACATAAACATAATAAAAAATGCTAAATCTGCACTCAGGTCATCATCCTAAATAAAACAATTATTCCACCGTTACATTTTATATAAAATAGTATACACACGAAAAAACTTCATAAAAAACTCAAAAAACTATTCTCAGTTTCTTCAAGATAAAAAATATTTATGAAAGTATCTCTAAATTGTGCAAAAGAACAAATACTGTAAATAAGTTAACAAATTCATTAAAACCACAAGATATTTCGCTTTAAAATTCCTATCGAACAGTCTAGGGGGAAACTTAAGAAAATTAATAGATGATACTGTTTAGGAAGAATTTCACAGGAACAGCCAACAGCACCTCCACATGGGCAAAAAAAATTCTATAAAAAAATAGCTACGAATGTTAAAAATTAAACTGATTCGGAAGAATCAGTTCAGAGATTAAACAACGGCACCTCCACCATGTCACGCCTGGGAGGATTTGAGGTTGGTCCATAATGATTTGTGATAAGGGGTAGTTTACTAAAGGAACTTTCTACCCAGGTCGTGGTTATCTACACCTTGGTTAGGTATCCTGCTGAAGGCAGAAATCTAACCAAGGGGAAGATGAGATAAACAAAAGGAAACAAACAGCAAATATATTAACAAGAAACAAACAATGAATAACGAATAACTAAATACAAATCTTAACTAATCTTACCAAATAAACTAAATGGTAACATGTCACACTTACTCACGAAAATACGCCAAGAGTCACAACGGCCCAGACCCAAGGGTCTGTTTTAGGGACACCCCAAAGGGTGACCCTTACAGACAACCTCAGACTCCGAACTCTTCGAGTGCGATCCCAACGACGCTCTGTTATAGCCAATTCATACGCTATGTGAGAATAAAAATTAAACTATATAAAGTCGCCTTGAAATCTAACGTACTGACTTTGACCTGGATGATTACAATACAAAGAAATTCGAAAAGAGGTTGACCTTAAAGGCCATCCTTGCAAGTTCCCGCTAGTTTTAACCGCAAAGCTATAGTAACGTGACGTATTTTGACGTTTTTGAATTTTTTTGAAATGTATAAAAAGCCATAACTTTTTAACGCGTTATTCGATTTTGATGTTCAAGATGGCATTCGACGCAGTTTTTTGAGACCTAAAAACGTTACTAGGAGTGCAAAATCGATTAGTCAAAAAATCTCTAAGTTATTGAAAAAAAAAACACTTTTTTTGAAATTTTTCGACAACGATATCTCACGAACGAATCAACCGATTCTAATTTACAAAACAGCATTCGACGTGGTTTTTATGCTTAAGAGCTGATTAGATTATGAAATTGATCGATGTAATGGCCAAAAAGATATGCCCAAAAAACATCATTTTTACCAATTGTTTTTTTCGGTTATTTTAAAATTTCTTACAGGGAATCTAAGTTAGATGGAACTCTTTGGAACGCTTTTTATTTTATTTCGATCGGTCAAGCCGTTCACACACACACACACACACACACACACACACACACAGACACACACACACACACACACACACACACACACACACACACACACACACACTATTATCGTATACATTATTATCGTGACAATATACAGGGTGTCTCATTATATTCTGACTGTTTTTAAGAGCTTATATCTTCGTAACGGTTCTAGATAATACAATGCGGTTTTTACAGTTAGGTTTAAAATTACCGTAAGTTTTGTTATGACTCATTTATATAAATGGCCTACTTCCGGTTTACCCGCAAGAAAAGTGGCGTATTTTCAGAAAACAGTAGATGTAATTTTTTAAATGGGAGACCCTGTATATTTAGCAATTTCCTAAAAGACGCATATTTTTACTTTATAACAATACCTTAAAGTTTAAAATCGGTGCAAAGAAAGGGAAGTTAAAATTAAAAAATTACTTCTACTGTATTCTAAAAATACGCCGTTTTTCTATCAGGTAAACCGGAATTATGCCATTTTATATAAACGTGTCACAACAAAACTTAAGATAATTATAAACCTAACTGTGAAAACCGCATCTTATTATCTACAACAGTTTCGAAGATATAAGCTTTTAAAAACAGTCAGAATATAATGAGACACCCTGTATAATATAAATAATATTAACCAGCTTTTCTAAATATGCTTCTGTTGATAGAAAATATTTAACTGTGTGTGAAAAATGGTGAATGCTAATAAGTTCTTTCATACAAGTCGCATCCACCAGAATTACCGCATTTACCATTTGTTTATATTTATTTAGAAGATTAACCAGTTGTAATCATTTTCATTTTTAATTTACTTATTATTCATAGATTGTGTAATGGGTTATAACTTCTATGACAACATTTATTAAAATAAAAAACATTCTATTAAAACTTAATATTTATTTGGTTACAGGAAGAAAAAAATAACATGCCATTATTATCAATCAGTAAACAAAATTTTGAATATCTATATTTAAGATAATACTGTCATATACCTGGCTACAATTCTGTTTGGTTTTAAGTTGTAATTGTGTTAATAAACAAATTTTATATAAATAAGATTCATTTATTGTGTATTTAAGCGGTTAATTGTCCATTTAAAAATGTACTCGATTACAACCAGTCCCCAAGAAAAGCTATAAAACCCGTTCTGTAAATTATAATTACAGACCCATGGATCTTTTATATGTTATTAGCAAAACTAAGGAGAAATATGCCAATCACGAAATCCTGAGCTATCTTGAGACACACAACCTTTTAAGTGACAGGCAATATGATTTTCGCCAACGAAGGTCAACAGCCGATCTGCTAGCTTATGTAACTAATGTTTGGAGTAACGCCATCCACCGCTATGGGGAAACTCAAATAGTATAACTGAACATCCCAAAAGCATTTGATCCAGTGTGGCATGCAGCTCCTTTAAACAAAATGTGTTCATACGGACTCTCGCCAAACCTTTGTAGATGGATATCCAACTTTCTCTCCAACAGGCACATTCAAGTTGCCGTAGATGGACATTCCTTCATCCTCTACAAGATTAACGCTGGAGTTCCTCAAGGATCGACTCTAGCTTCTACTTGATTCTTATTACACATTAATGATCTACTAAAAGCCACTAACAACTCGATACACGGTTTTGCAGATGATGACAACCTACACTGTAGCAAAGCGCACAACCGTCCCATACTTAACCATTTTTTACAAAGCCCAAATACGACCTTATCTTGAATACTGCTCGCATGTATGGGGATCGGCGGCTTCGTCAATTCTCGGAGTTCTTGATGCAATACAGAGAAGAGCAGTTCGACTAATAAACGACACCAGTATCACCAAAAACCTAGCCCCATTGTCCCACCAAAGAGCAGTGTCTGATCTTTCCTTGTTCTACCGATTCTTAAACGGATTTTGCTCAGAAGAACTCCGCTCTATAATGCCTCCACTTGCCAGACAAGCCAGAGCAACGTAATGTGCCAACGCCATGCATCCTTATCCTGTTCAGTGCCAGACATCAAGAACGGATCGATTCGATCGACCCTACATCCACGAGGTCTGCAGATTGCGACACTCCATACCTTCCCATGTCTTCTTCACTCGTCCTAGCTTGTAGTCCATTAAATCCGAAATTAATAAATTGTCTCTTTTGTCCCAATAGATATTCTCGTATTTAGGTCTATACCTAAGAGAACATCCTTAAAAAAATAGTTAATTAAACCTGATTATTAAGATTACTATCCAGTTGTCTCGTATTTGGTGTCTTATAAAAACGTTGTCCAAAAAACATTGAAATCTTTATTTCTAACAAATTTGTACATTTGTATTTAGGTCCATACCTACGAGGACATCCTTAAAAAAATATGTATCTGTGTGTCTTAACCCCTTTAAGCTGTAGCTCTCTTATTAGTTATCCTCTTTGTAGGTTTCTGGACTTGTCTTGCCCATCTTACCCATCCTCCTTCTTTGTAACAACGAATTCCAATGGATACCTACTACTCGCAAAGTTACTTGACGAAGTACTGAAGCAGTTGACTAAAGTCCGAAAAACATACGTCGTTTAACTTTGCGAGAATATATTACTTTTAACAAAGATACCTATTCATTTTCATAACACAAAAAATATTAATAACATATTTATTTCGCGAACTTGCTATAAAAGTACAATGGATTGATGTTTTTTTGGGATTTTCTTAGACTATAACAGCTTACCCATGGATGTAAAAAATGCATAATCTCTTCAAAATAAAAATCAAAGAATTTCAGATAAAGTTGTTTAATGCTACTGTTTTTTTCACATAATATTTTTGTTAAGTACCTGTGTAAAAAAAATTAATGTTATAATTTAATAATTTTATTGTGTTATATATACATAATTTTAACCAACTTTTATTTTGTTTTTTTATCTTATATTAGTAGTTCCTATTTAATAAAATAAGTGTCTAAATCTAATCTATACGGAACAGATGGAGGTATTGGTGTCTTAGTATTTCTGATGTTTGGACACAAACTTTGGCATTTGTCCATGGTTCGATTTATCCTCTCTACCATTTCATCAGACTGAGGATAAAAAGGTATTGTTCTGGTATTATTGGTTTCTATAAATCTGCATAAAAATGGTAAAAAGCCGATCCAAAGTTTTTACCCAAGTCTGAATCGATTTCACTCGGAAAGCCAAAACGAGTGAATAATTTGTTTACGGGTTTGTTAGTAACAGTAGATGCCTTCTGGTGTAAAGTGACACATGCTTCGGTATCCTTCGTAAAATAGTCCATAGCGACTAGGATTTATTTATTTTCATTATAAGTCTTGGGAAATGGTCCAGCGATGTCGATAGCAGCTCTTTCCATTAAACTACCATTGTATTGTCTAAAATGTGCTTTATTGTTCAAAATTGGTTCATTTCCGAAAGTGAAAAACTCACATTATTGGCACCGTCGTCGAGTCAAACGTCATCCTTACAGTCTAGCCAAAAAATTGTTCTTATATATATACCTTCTGTAAGGTCATTATGCAATTAACGCAATACTTATGACACTTTGCTTTAAGGTACGAAGGTACGAAGCCAACTTCATTTTCCAAAATTTAATATAAAACGTTGTTTTTGTTAAGGTTAAGCTATCAAATTGGCATCAATAACTTTTCATATCCGCACTTCTAGCTAATTTCTTTTCATGCTGCTGGTCTCTGGCTAAGGCGCATCCAATTTAAAAAAGTCGTAAACTTTGATTATTCTCTTAAGCCAATACCATCCCACCAAGGTTGCCATGTTTGTTCTCTACAGTGGTTTATAGCAAATGGTCAGTTTGATATACTCTCTTCAAACAGTTCACCTGAAGAAACCGCTGTGCGTGGAAACATGTCGTTAGTTTAATATTATAGTGTAGTTTTTTAAGTGATTGTTTCATTTATTTAATATTTTATAGAACATAATGCCAATTTTTAAACCCATGAACTTAGGACAGAATTTGAATGTACCATTCATGAACACAGTTTCTACCGTCGAAAAAAATGCAGATTACTATAACAAGCAAATATTAAGAGAATGATTAATAAGAATGATTCTTCCTTATTTGTTTTTAGGTCCAAAAGTTTCTATACAGGCCGTTTGGCAAGTTTATTTTCTCTATTGACCAATATATTGTGCTGAATGAGATCAATAACATGAGTGGTTATAAATCCTGTTGATGTTAAAGCAGCGGCTCTAAGTTCACTATGAATGGAAAGTCCTCAGCCTGAAATAAGAGGCAGCAGGGCAACTCTTGAGGGCAGCGATAGATGAACTATACTGCCAATCCCTCAAGAACAAGGGCTTCACCTTCTTCTACCGGTTCGGGAAAATCCCCGTTCACGGTCTAAGAAGGGAAGAAAAGAAGGATGGGGAAGGAAACCCAGAGGGACAAACTGCCCAAGCAGAAAGTGGTAGTGGCTCACCCAGAGAGACACCTAGCGATGCGGAAAGCATCGGGTCCTTCCACGTCGCCGATCTCTATGGCAAAGACTCAGAAAATGAGGCAGCCATGGAGGTCGGAGAAGTGCAGGACGAGGAAGTCACCCTCTTGGGTGAGTCAGACGACACCCTCGTTGGAAGTGAGGAAGGGGTCCTCGACGAAGAGCAGCGGTAGGTAGGAAACAAAATGGGAATAAATATTGCTCAGCTAAACGCCCATCACGCTAAAGGAGCGTCAGCGGTTATATCAAGCAACCAAATGGGAATTGCATTAATTCAGGAACCATGGGTTCATGAAGGGCAGGTAAAAGGACTGGCCAGTAGGGATACAAAGGTGAATTACAATGCAAGTAATACGGACATACCGAGAGCTTGCATCCTGGTAAGTAGCAGTATTAATTATTGTTGTGTTTCAGAATTCATGACGAGAGATCTCGTCCCGATTCAAGCTGAACTCGAGTTCAAGGAAAGACGCCAAGAAGTTATGATAGTTTCATGCTACTTTGCAGGAGACGGGACTGCACCGCCTCTAGAACTGCAAAAACTAGTAGAATACTGTCATGACAAGAAGCTACCATTGCTCATAGGATGTGACGCCAATGCCCACAACACCATATGAGGAAGCACAGACACTAATAAAAGAGGTGAGCAAATCTTAGAATTTATTCTCAATAAGAATCTTATTTACATAATGTAGGGAATACCCCTACGTTTGTAACAAGAATAAGGAAGGAAGTGCTAGACATAACACTAAGCACATTCAATCTGAAAGATCATGTAAAAGATTGGAGAGTTTCGAATGAACCGTCTCTCTCTGATCACAGATTGATCATGTTCAGACTAGAATGCAATCCTCCTGAACCTATACTAAGGAGAAACCCCAGGAAAACCAACTGGGAAAATTATAAGACTAATTTAAACAGAAACCTTGCAGGCCTTCGAGCCACAGGGAAAGCCAAAAACCACCTAGTACTGGAAAATGATCTCATAAAATTAAACGAGGCAATACTCGATGCCTATGAATCAAGCTGTCCTCTCCAAAGGACTAGAAAGTCAAACGACGCAATATGGTGGAACAGTCATCTGTCAAACCTAAGATCCGAAACACGGAAGCTCTTCAACAGAGACAAATGTAACGGAGATTGGCAGAGCTACACCGAGAAACTCACAACTTACAATAAAGTGATTAGAAAAGCCAAGAGAAACAGCTTCAGGAAATTCTGTGAAGAAATAGACTCTACACTTTCTGCTGCAAGACTACACAAAGTCTTAGCAAAAGGCAGAGTAGATACAGATAATGGCACTGCGAAAGCCAGATGGAGGCTTCACAGAAAGCGAAAAAGAACGAGCAAAGCTCCTGCTAGAAACCCACTTTCCTGCTGGCATAAACACCACAGGAAATACGAGGTACAAAACTAAAAGACCAACCAGGGAAAACACTGCAATGGCAAAACACATATGCAGTGAAGAACGGCTGAGATGGGCTATGAACACGTTTCAGACATTCAAAACCCCTGGAACTGACGGAATATTTCCTGCCCTACTACAACAGGGGCAAAAGGCAATCATTCCTCATGTGATCCGAATCAGTCGGAGCAGTTTTGAACTGGGATATATACCAGAAGTGTGGAGGAGGGCAAAAATCACCTTTATCCCCAAGGCAGGGAAACGGGACACTACACACCCTAAATCCCTTAGACCAATCAGCCTTACATCGTTTGTTCTCAAGACGATGGAAAAAGCTGTAGACAACTGTATTAGAACAGAAGTCTTGGAGCAGGTGCCACTGCACCCTCGTGAGCATGCATATCAAACGGGCAAATCTACGGAGACCGCGTTGATACAATTGACTGACGAAATCCAAGACGCTCTAAACACAAAAGAAACCGTGGTATGTGCCTTTCTAGACATAGAGTGGGCTTTTGACAATACTCCACACGAGGCTGTCAAAAGAGCACTCAGTGAAGGAAAAGAATCCTGAAATAAAAACTATAAAAATAGGTGGAAATACCGTTGAGTGGAAGACAGAAGTCAAATATCTAGGGCTAATCCTAGATAATAAGTTACTCTGGAACAAACACGAAAACGAAATAATACACAAAGCTACAAAAGCCCTTATGGTGAGCAGAAACATTGCTGGGAAAAATTGGGGTTGTAACCCAAAGATATTGCAATGGATGTACACAGCAATAGTGAGACCTATCATCACATATGGGGCAGTAGCTTGGGGCACGAGAGCTAATCTGATCACTACGAGGACAAAACTCTCAAAGATTCAGAGACTAGCCTGTGCATGTATCACTGGAGCAATGAGAACATGCCCCACTGTTGCAATGGTAGTAATACTAAATCACTTGCCACTGCATATTCAAGTAGAAAATGCTAGGAAGAAAACAATATATAGAATGATCAAACAAGAAATAATCAAGGAAAAACCTCGATCACTCCAACTTGAGCAAACTTGGGAAATGCTTCAAGATGACATGCCAAAGAAATTTAACTTTGTAAGAAAATTTACCACTAAACTGGGAAGCAAACCTGAATGGGACGAAAACACCATATTGGGGCTAAGCCAAAACGCCATAAAATGGTACACGGACGGCTCCAAGACAGATAAAGGAACAGGAGCAGGGGTGTTTGGACCTAGAACCAAATACTCAGAAAGCTTGGGTACGTACCCAAGCATCTTTCAAGCGGAAATTCGTACCATCGAAAGATGTATAGAATTTAACATTGAAAGGAACTATCGTAGACAGAAGATTGTAATCATGTCAGATAGTCAAGCAGCCATCAAAGCTCTGAACTCAGATACAATCAGTTCAAAGATGGCCTGGGAATGCCTAGGCAAATTAAATGAACTAGGACAGAATAACACTGTTACCCTCTTATGGGTTCCAGGACACGTATGAATAGAAGGAAATGAAACAGCAGACAACCTGGAAAAAAAAGGAGCTGAAACCCCATACCTGGGACCAGAACCATCCTGTGGAATCAGCAGTAGTACAATCTTAGAAAAACTAAGGAAAAAAATGGATAGCGAAAAATCCAAGTACTGGAATGATCTAGAAGGAATAAGACAATCGAAGACGCTCCTGGGAAACTATAACCAGAAGAGATCTCACAGCTGTCTTAACCTGAGTAAGAAAAACCTCCGAATTATAACAGGAATACTAACCGGTCACTGTCGATTAAGAGGACACATAAAGGAACTAGGATTCGTAGATGAAGCAAACTGCAGATTCTGTGAGGTAGAGGATGAAACCTCATACACATACTTTCAGAATGCATGGCATTAAGTACTTCTAGGGTCAAATACCTAGAGTCATACGAAATAAAAAGGGAAGAACTACCTAATTTAAAACCCAATGATATCCTAAACTTTTTAAGGAAGATAGGACTAAAAGCGCTGCTATAAGTCTGAGGAATCATCAGAAATATAGCAAGAAAAGGGGGACACAATAGATCTTATAGGTCGCAGGTGTATCTGTTACCCCTAACACCATACATACATACATAAATACATACATACATACATACATACATACATACATACATACATACATACATACAAGTTCACTATGAATTAGTTTTAATGGTTTTTTACTTGAATGATCTACTGCCTTTCTCTTGATGCTGTTCCTCATCTTTTGTCTCTGAAGATTTTCATCTGCTGTATGATTATGAGTTAAGTTGGAATCCATAAGATCTGTGGAATTTTCATTTCGTGTTGACAATTTAGCAGGACACTTGGTTTTTTTACTCACGCATCTCCAACGAACAGTTTCGTTTTTTAGAATATTATCTATACAAAACTTGAAATAGTTGATAACTGATAATTTTTTGCCTTTTTCACTAAACAGCACTTCAACTTCCATTTTAACGAATAACAAAATTATTTAACATAACAACACAAAAACCAAAACAATAACTGAAATAAGAGCACTACGAAATATTGTAAGAATAATTCATCCCTTTTATATACTTTCTCAAATATGTAATGACCATATTATTAAAATACCATTTATCCTAATTGCGGGGGTTTTATAATCCATCCGTCATTCGAAAAAAGCTTAACTGTAGGTAAAATTTTACCATCAATGTTTTCTCGCCGAAAAATTTGATAATACCACATATGAATAGAACAATACATTTAAAGCAAAAATGTTCCATTGATTAATTGTTTAAGAGCATATATCCTATGACTTATTTATTTAAAACTAGCTGACCCGGCGGACTTCGTACCGCATAAAACACAGTTTTTACCGTCGAAAAAAAAATGCAGATTGCTATAACAAGCAAATATTAAGAGAATCATACTTCCTTATTTGTTTTTAGGTCCAAAAGTTTCTATACAGGCCGTTTGGAAAGTTTATTTTCTCCATTGACCAATATATTGTGCTGAATGAGATCAATATCATGAGTGGTTGATGTTAAAGCAGCAGTTCTAAGTTCACTATGAATTAGTTTTAATGGTTTTTTACTTGATGTCTTTTTTGGTTTTTTCAAATTTTTACGATTTGATTTTGTTTCCAATTATTTTTTTGATTTTATCGTTTTTATCATATTTTCTCGTAAGTTAGCAGGTGTATACTATTTTTTTACTATATTTTGTAATTTATCGATTAATACATTAGGCAGCAACTGCGAAACCTTACGTCATATTATTTAATTCAGCAAGAATTTGTTGAAATATGTGAGGTATAAACTGCGCCACCTGACCAAGATATAGCCAAAAACGACACACTTTTTTTCAATTTCGATTTTTTAAGTCGATTTTGGAGTATTGGTGAACGTATATATTGCGTGTACTTATACGAATTCAAATGGTCAAAAGCAACATCGTACAGATTGTTTTAACCGCTTTGGTAAAAGAGGGACCTTTCTCATTTATTTTTTTGTGATAAGGGATGATTGATAACAGTTGAAAAAAAGAAGAAAAAATATTTGAGTTGAACGAGATAAATAAAATAAATAAATAAATAAATCTTTTATTGTCCAGGCTATTTCATTTTTACAATGAGATACTTTACAAAGTTTTATTCTATAAAAAAAAAATCTAACCCAAGACAAAAGGGCTTGGCTCAACCTGACCAACTGCGTTGGTCAGCTCGATCCTCGATCCTCCGCCAGCCCAGTGCAACCCCAACACCTCAACTCGCAATCGCCCAACCTTCTTAAAAGAAAATACTCCAATTTGTATTTTTTGTATTTTAAAACTTAAAAACTAATTAACCAGCATGATCATATCATTAGACTATCATGTGCAGATTTTAAATGTTAATTTTACATTTCAACTGCTTAGCAGTTATTTTTATTGTACATGAAATGATCAAACTGTGCTCAATATACAGAACAATTAACTTTAATTGGTTAGTTACGTGAGATCAACATGATGGCTGGCTAGTAGTTTCTTCAATTTAATTTTAAAGGTAGGCACAGAAAATATTTTAATATTATTAGGTATTTTATTATAGATGTTTGATATACAATAAGTAAATGATCTTTTATAATATTCTGTATTGTGAGCAGGTATTGTTATGGCATTTCTGTGCCTTAGATGTAAATTATGTACATCCGTTCTGAACCTTATCCTATTATACAGATATGGTGGCATTTTAGATGTTATTATTTTATGATAGAAGCAAGCAGAGTGTAAGGCTCTGCGAGCAGTCATATTCATCCAGCCTGCCCACTCCAAAGTGTGCGAAATATGATCACGTTTTTGTATTCCATAAATAAACCTAAGACAGGCGTTTTGTACACGTTGAATTCTTAGCTTATCAATATTAGTTAAATAATTATTATAAAGTACATCACAATAGTTAAAATTTGATAGAACTAGAGAGTTACATAGTTTTATTTTGGTTCTTTGATTTAATATGCGTCTATTATGGTACAAGAATTTGAGGGTTGAGAATGCCTTTTGTATAGTTTTGGAAACATGACAACTAAATCGCAGATCTTTATCAATCTCAACGCCCAAAACTCTACAAGAGTTGGAAACAGATACCTACTTGCAAGCCATCAAGAACAATGTTGATACTTGGTTTAGCTATTTCCCGCGACTGTTTAGGTCCGAATAAAATTACGTTAGTTTTTGATGCATTTAATTTAAGATTATGTTGTTTACAGTCTGAGTAAAGGGCAGTAAGGTCTAAATTATTTTTTCTGATACTGTCAAGCATTGATTCTCGACTGAATGATGCATACAGCTGTGTGTCATCCGCATACATGTATGATTTACAATACCTCAAGTTTCGAATTATAAATGTTGAATATATATTAAATAGAACTGGACCTAATATTGATCCTTGAGGTATCCCAGATGTCAGTTGGTATAATGAAGATGACACACCACTGCACACAACCGTCTGAGGGCGAATCGTCACATAGGAACAAAAGAACTGCTGTGCACCTTCTCCAAGGCCGATGTAATGTAAAATAGAGATTAGTAATTCATGATTTATCGTATCAAAGGCCTTGGAAAAATCTAACAACACAAGTACTGAAAGTTCGCCACCATCTATTGATTTAAAAATATCATCGGTAATATTTAATAGGGCAGATGTACATCCATATCCAGATCGAAAGCCAGACTGGGTTGCTGGGAGTATATTGTATTCTTGCAAGTGGTACTGTAACTGCCTTAAAATTATTTTTTCACACACTTTAGAGAGAACAGGTAGAATACTGATAGGACGCAAATCAGAATATGAGCAAGGGTTTTTAATTTTAGGAATTGGATATATTAATGTTTGCTTCCATAAATTTGGAAAAGTAGATGTTTCGATAGCAAAGTTGATAATATGTCTTATGTAATCTATCAGCAGAGGACAACACAGACGAATCATTTTTATTGTAAGGTTATCAGTACTCATGGCATTAGAAGTAATTGAAAATATAACTTGTTCAACCTCATGGTTAGTTACAGGGGAAAAATCAAACTGATTTGGAGTATTTTGATAAGTCCTAGAATAATAATACTGCAACAACTCAAAATTTGGAGCATTATTTGTACAAACAGATTTAAAATGATCTTTTATATTTTCTACATTAGATATTGATTGGGGGAGGTCATCTATTTTATTTTTTGAACGAATTATGCCAAGTTTTTTAATCTTTTGCCATGACTGCTTTGTCGTCTCCTGCTGAAAAGTATTATCCAGATATACCGCTTGCTCTCTTTTTATTGCATAACTAGTATAGTTTCGTAGTTCCCGGTAATAGTTCCAGTGTGCTGCATTATCGGTTTTTTTACATCTACGGTATGCCTTATTTCTTAAACGCATCAAATACTTAATATTATCAGTTATCCAGAGTAAGTTATGTTTGTTAAATGTTAAAGTAACTAGTGGAGCATGTAAGTCGAATAAATAAATTAGATTGTTATTCAAAAAGTTTAATTTATCATTTATATTTACTAAATCGAAAATATGGTACCATGATATTGATTTAATATAAATAATGTTTTAAACTGTATAAATAAGCCAGTAATTTTTTTTTGTAATAACGGATGATTATAAGGGTTGAAAATAAGAGATTGAAAAATGTTAGTGAAATGCGGTAAATGATACCAATTCATTGTAGTTAATGTCATAAAAGGTCATTTAATTATTTTTTTCCAATTTTATATTAAAGGATGAAGCAGCAAAAAACTTTGAATTCAGACCAATAAATGTTTTTCAAATTATCACATACTTCATTTCACAATTTTATTGTTTTTTGAAAAAAAGGGGTAGTTAATACGCTTAAAAACGGTAAGTAGAGTTAATTTCAAAAATTTTTATAAATATTGTTGCTTATTTAAAAAATTCGGAGGTTACACCTCATTTTTACATGGTAGATTGAACTATACGAGGCATCTTTAATTCAATGTCTAATAGTTCATATAAATAAATAATAATAAAGTTTGCTAAAACATATTCAACATTTGATTATTTATTTTGAAAAACACATTTAGTGTCTCATATAGCCTTAGTAGCCTACTTTAAATCGAATTTTGTTGTACCTAAAAAACTGGAACTGAAATGGAAAATTTTGGGTTCCTAATAGTTTGCATTAATAAAAACGTTTTCCTTTCAATCCCCAGTTCCTTCTTAAAAACATCATGTCGTTTGGGACAGCAAAAAATACTTCTTTTCTCATAGTTCCTAAATCATAACTTTTGAGGAGCTTGCCAAGAAAGTATTTAAAATATATTTGCTACATGGATAACGCCCAGCATATTTGGCTGTTTTTTTTTTTAATTTGTTAACGATACCTTACCTTTCGGATACCATTACCCAGTAACTGTCCACATCAAAAACCTACGTAAAAATTTAAATCCAAATGAAATTTCTTTACGGAATCTTCTA
The DNA here is from genome assembly GCA_964028335.1 of Altica lythri. Taxonomy (NCBI): domain Eukaryota; kingdom Metazoa; phylum Arthropoda; class Insecta; order Coleoptera; family Chrysomelidae; genus Altica; species Altica lythri. Next base: position 19,556,450 of record OZ034803.1, on the reverse strand, counting down.
CAATGTGACCTAGAGCAACTCCAGTTAAGCGGCGTTCTCTTTCTTGTACGTTTTCTTGTCAAATCGAATCGTAGGCATTAAAACCATAAGAGTAAATCTTTATTAATATCACTTAAGGTGATATACTCCAACATTTTGGCGCGAAACCTAGAAAGAGCAACGATACTCAAACAAACCCAGTACAGAGAATAAATGTAAAAATTTTGTCAGGTATAAATTAACCCCGACATTTAAAACAGATACTGATTCACCGAACTGTACTCGGAAGTTCATAGTAGAGGGCGCTTTAAATCAACGAATAGAATATTTTCAATCTGTATTGCGTTTTTCTCAAAAATTTCAAAATATTTTGATATGAAATTTTGGGCATAAATAGTTTGTTTCATTTTACGTGGTAGACGCATACTTTTATTTTGAATAAATGATAACTTAAAGAAAATTATGATGGTTTGTAGAAAAAAAAAATTATTTTTGTAATAAACACATGCGTCTACCACGTAAAATGAAACGAACTATTCATGACTAAAATTTCATATCAAAATATTTTGAAATTTTTGAGAAAAACGCAATACAGATTTAAAATATTCTATTCTTTGATTTAAAACGCCCTCTACTATGAACCTCCCAGTACAGTTCGGTGAATCAGTATCTGTTTTAAATGTCGGGGTTAATGTATACCTGACAAAATTTTTACATTTATTCTCTGTAGGTACTGGGTTTGTTTGAGTATCGTTACTCTTTCTAGGTTTCGCGCCAAAATGTTGGAGTATATCACCTTAAATAAATATATCGCAGAGACATACTTGACAGACTAATGCATGGAGACTAGACAAGGAATACGAACTCCATGTATGCAAATAGGGCTACTAAAATAAGAGGGCGCTGGTGTTCCATTTGTACCAAGATGACGACCAATGAGGACGTAGTTTGAAATCAAATAAATAATTTTTAATTATTTCATTATTCATTTATTTACACAATGAAAAAAATAGTTCGATCATTCAGATATAAATAATAAAAACCAATTTAATAATTCACGATTATTTAATTGTCTATATTCATACCGGTACAAAAGGAACACTAGCGACGCTAGTGGTGAAAAAAGTAAACCTAATATGTACGATACCGTGGACAGATTTTGGCAATTCTTCCGGTCGAGTGCGTACTCCTTGTCTAGTCTCCATGGACTAATGCTTGAAATATCTGTCGTTTTTGCTCTTGGTTCTTCTTCTTTTAGGATTAATGGGTTCTATGTTACTATTTATTTTCCGCTACTGATTTTAAAAGAGTTTAAACCAAATGCGCAAGGATTTTCTTATGTATTTGTTATTGTAAGGCTCTTAATGAGCGTTAATTTTTATAATGGTGCTACCATTTGTTTAAATATACGTAATAGCATATTGGCACACTTTATGCATTCTAACTTCGTTATTTATTATTAATTTTTTAAGTATGATTTTAAATAATCGACAAATAAATATATAAACCAAGATATTTTACGTCATAAAGTAAATTAATTAGTATTATCTTTGCATTAAAAAAAAATATATTTGTTTAAAAGGATCAACCGAAGTCCTTTTTAGCAATATAATTACCGAATGATTTGTTTATACACAGAAATAAACTTAAGCACCAAAATTACCATTAGAAAAACCATTTTAACTGATCTTTATTAAAATCTCAACTACAACATACATTTACTAAGTCTAAATCGACACAATCAAAATTTCAAAAAGCCATTTTACGAGAATATAGCCAGATGTGCGATAACAGCTAACTAACAGCAATGAAGCCGATCAAACGCGAGATAATCTCATATTTATAAGGCAATTTAAATTCGAGAAAACAATAGGCATAACTATAGTTCGAGATCATTTAACAACTAATTTATAGTCTGAATAAAGTGATGGGTGGTGCCATGGTAATAACCATGTGTTAGCGAGGGTGAGAAATGTAAGGGCCAATGGGGAAAAGGGCAACAGGCTATGATCTCGTATCAAAAAGGGGAAGTTTGCATTGCTTAGCGTCAACACTAGAACGACAAGTGAAATAATGTAGCTAAAATAAAATTAAATCTTTATACAACATGATAATTTACTTTTTAAGACTTAACTAGCTACTGCATATGATTTATCGATAGAAGGACAAAAATAAGTAAACAAATTAGGCTATAAAATAAAAACAAAATTCTCACATACATAAAATCAGTTACCCACTTTTTAAAGTAGGTGAAGTTAGACATTTAAATGTACTTTATACATGTTAAAAAAATAATGTGTGATGGTCGTAGGTATATTAGGTATAAGGAACTGCAGACGCTTTTATAAAGAATAGACTTTTTTCGTAAAATTAATAATGTGCCCAAAGTTTTATCATGTGTAGAAAACATAAGAGATACAGAGTAAATCTTTTTACTAATTTTTATGTTTATAACATGAATAAAAAGTAATACAATAATATATAAATAATCCAAAGATTATACAGAAAATATTTATTTCTGACAGGGTTTATTTCTTTATCAAGGCTACAATTGACATCAAGATTAAAATTAAAAAACACTGAGTAAAGGTATGAGCGACTTATAAGGCTTACCTAAGAAAGAATGTATATAAAATAAGAAATGGTGATTTAAATCAATAAATTTAATATTAGTTTAACATACAGATAAATTACTACAAAATGTTTAAAAAGAATTGCATCTTTTGCTGTAAACAAACAATATTATACATTTTAAATAACCTTGTCAATATGCCTTATTATACTATGGTAGGATGGTAAGACCTAACTTTTTAATACTGATTTATAATCAAAATAGGTGTCTAATATTTGGTAATAAAGTTAAAAACTAATTATAATTGTTTTAACTATGCCAACCCTTTAAAGGATCAACATACTTTTTTGTTTAACATACATCAGGGCACTCAATATTATCATCTGTCAACCGGTCACATTCTTCATGACACTACTAGTCGCATTTTGAACATTGTTTTATATCCTTTCTCTCATTCTTCTTAAAAGTGTAAAAATACCAACTTACACCGTTTTAATTTTTAAGGTTTTTATTCTTGGTTTAAATCTAGTAGGGCTTATTAACCGTTAGCACCACGTATAAAAAAATACAGAAAGTTACAATAATTTATTCGTGATTAATTATCTATCTATATACTTATAATAAATCTGTAGAGAGGTAAATTCTGTACATAAAATATATTTCCAAAATAACTATCAGGGGGTGATTAGGGATCGATACTGATGCCAAAAATGCAATCAGTAAAATTTTTGTCTGTCTGTCTGTCTGTCTGTCTGTATAACCGCTATAGAAACAAAAACTACTCGACGGATTTTAACGAAACTTGGTAGAATTATTTTTCATACTCCTGTGCAGGTTATAGTATACTTTTCATCACAATACAATTAATAGGAACAGAGCAGTGGAGGGCAATGTTGGGAAAACGGGAGAAGTTACTCAATTTTTTTAAGCTTTCGTCGCGTGTGCAACCTTAATGGTTAAAACTATATAGAAATCATCTTATTTTTATAATTTGGAGGTCAACTGTGAACGGCTTTTACCAAATTTCACCCACAAGGGGAGTTGCGGGGGCGTGAAAACTAAAAAAAAATAAAATTTAAAATCTATAAGTCCTACAGGTTTAAAACTTTTCAAAATAGTTATTTTTATAATTTGGAGGTCAACTGTCAAGGGATTTCACAAAATTCTACCAACAGGGGGGGTTGTGGGGGCGTGAAAAATAAAAAAAATAAAATTAAAATCTATGAGTCCTACAGGTTTGAAACTTGGCAAAATAGTAATTTGTATAATTTTGAGGTCAATTGTAAATGGATTTTACGAAATTCCACCCACATGGGTTTGCGGCGGCGCGGCGTGAAAAATAAAAATTAAAATTTAAAATCTATAAGTCCTACAGGTTTGAAACTTTGTACAATAGTTATTTTTATAATTTTGAGGTCAATTGTGAACGGATTTTAGAAAATTCCACCCACAAGGGGGCATGCGGGGGCGTGAAAACATATAATAAATTTGTAGAAATGAAAATTCTGTACATTAAAGATTTTTAAAGAATAATAATATATTTATGCACGACCGGGCGGTAAAGTACAGATTATTACATACATTTAGCGGGCGTAAAGTGCCACTTTAGCGCCCGTGGACTACTTTACCGCCCGCCGGACGATAAAGTGTAAAGGGCGGGCGGTAAAGTAATTTTTTTGTCTTAAATATTGAAATACTTGCAATCATCTAAACTGACAATGAGTCTAAATAAAAATGGCCACCACCTATTTTGACTTTGTTGTAAGGGTAACGACAACATAGGTATATAGATTATTGTTTTAAAATATTATCTCTAGCCTCTGTGCCTATTACTTTCAATCAAATTATTTATTTTAAATAACGAATGAATACAAATTATTAGGTGAATGGTTATACAGGCTAAGTTGTTAATAATATCGAGGTTCGAGGTATAAATTTCATGCAAGTTGAAATGGCATTTATATTAAATTGTTCACAAAAAATAAAAATAAAAGATATCCTTTATAAATTTTATTATTAAAACAATCGTTGACATTGACAGTTGACATTTGACAGCTGACAGATAATATTTTACATGTGACAGTAGAGATTTGACATTTCAAATTTGGCATTTGACAGTTGAAACTTGGCAGTTGACGTTTGATATTTGACCATTAACAGTTGACATTTGATAGTTGCCATTTGACAGTTGACATTTGACATTTGACAGTTGACATTGAAAGTTGACAGTTCACAGTTGATATTTTACAGTTGACAACTGACATTTGACAGTTGGCATTTGACAGTTGATATTTGACAGTAGAATTTTGTCAATTGACAGTTGACTTTTTTTAATTGACAGTGCAATTTTTTTATAAATGATTATTAAATCGGTCGTGCATAAAAGTTTGTATGTATTTCGGGCGTAAACAGCGTTTATGGACCTTACGTGTTAATAGCCCTCGCCTGCGGCTCGGGCTCTTATTTACACGTTGCGGTCCATAACCGCCTGTTTTACGCCCTTAATACATAAATAACTATTATCTGTATGTCTGTATGTTTGTGCGCGCATCACATTAAAACGACTGATCCTATTCAAATGCGGTTTTCACAGATGTATCTGTCTTCTTTCAACTTAATATCTGGCGTATAAAAATTTTGCCCCCACCTTTTTAACAAGGTCGGGGAAGAAATTTTTATATAACAATCAACACGCCAAGCGAACGACGTCGCGGGTACAGCTAGTTTTAATAAAAAAGTATGAAAAACAACCAAAATGTCTGATGTTACAAAAATAACTTAATTTTTTTTATTGTACGTGCTACACAACTGCTCCTCACAAACGAATCACACCACACTGTCTAAAACAAACCACTGACAAGTCGCGGAAAGTTAGAAGAGCCATGTAATAGTGTTAGCTACCTACGAATGTTTCTTTGAGCGGAATCGAACATTTTAAGTTGTATCATTGATACTCAGGCATTATTACCCGCATATAAGTACTATACTTACTACGCAGTGAGTTTCAAATAAAAACCATTATTTTCTTACGATTATTTTTTTCAGTTCTTACATTTTTTGATTAATTATTTAATTCGGCTAAATTAAATTTTTTAGTTCTAATCTTGATGAACTAGTTTTTTGGTATTCGAAACAAGTAAGCTGACCCGACGGGTACCCACCCAAATTGAAGGCACGAAAAGATCTTCGATTTTCAACATGTTCCGCTAGGGCTAGGGTGACAAATTAGAAAAAAATAAAAAAAATATTAAAAGTAATCTAATATATATTAATCTCATAAAGATAATTTAGCAGTTGTCACCAAAATTTTGTCAGTATGGATGATATTAGAATGTGAGCCAAGCCAAGCAGTGTTACAGTGTGAGTCAAGCATGCTTACTGTCACTTCATTGTGCCAAGATCAGCATCATATCGGGAATATAGGAATTATTTCTCTTTTAGTTTTTTATGAATCAACTAATGATCTTTCTGTAAAGGTGTTTGGTTTTATCTCATTGTTGTAGAACGTTAAAAGATAAGTGTAAATTTGGGTGATGTTCTCCGTGTCAGATTTTCAATTTATACTGAATTAATTTTTTTTAATATGAAAAGATTTTAAGAGGATTCTCTTTATAGATTTACTTTTAATGTCCAATATTTGTGCATTTTCGTAATTAATTGAATGACCAGTATCTAAGTGGTAGTCTGTTAATTCACAAGATCTTTTGCCAATCCTACTATCACTTTTATATTGAATTTACATTGATGAAGGATGCAATTGGTTTGCTCTGTATATACGTTTTCTAGCTATTAATACAGGAGATACTGTAACTGCAGTTACTTTCCAGGTGTGTTTTTTTGCTTTAGTTTTGAGTTAATTGTAGTTATAGTCAAAATGTTCCCATTGGCCAGCTTGATATTTTCGTTATTAAACATTTTTTTATATTTGCCGAAAAAGTTTTAAATAAAGAATACAAACATACTTAGTTACAAAAGGGTTTGAGTAGGCTCCCTACCCACTTTCACATCACAGAAATATAAGTAAGAAAGAAGTTAAGGGATAACTACTTCTGCTTTTATATGTTTTCTACATTGTGTAGAAGTATACAGGATTTTACAGTAGAAGAGAATCATAAAATTACAATGTTAAAAACCATGGAGGGCCATTTAGAGAACCTTATTACGAATTGTCGACGTTACTATTTTGCAAACGAAGATATCAATCTGTCCAATTGGAATTTGACAGTAAACCTAATGACCTATTCATTGAAGAAGAATAACAACCAATAGAAGTTTCGTCCAGCATTTTACTGAAAATGGATTTAAGTACCAATTTTTTCCCGATGTGATAATTTCTTAAGACAAGATTTTCTGCTGTTGCTTTGTTAAAATCTAAATATCAAAATAAGCTTTAACTAGAAAAACTTTTTACGCTTAGAATAAGATTATAGTTCAATATTAACAATTAAAATTATACAAATAGGTTTTAATGATTTGGTTTTACAATTTACTGCACGTCTCTTACCAACTTAACACGTTCTTCTTGAGGGGACCGCATTAGAGTTTAAGAACTACTGGTCTAATTTACACAATTTTGTTTTTACTGAATGAACGTTATTTTTTAACATATATTTTGTGTTTATTTTTTCGTGTTATAATATACTAGTTTCAGTAAAATTAAAGCAATATGTTAAATTTTTTGCCTGATCTGCAAGTGCATAGAATATAGACTTTTTAGTGTTTATGTAGATTATTTTAACTACATATATTTAACAGTGTTAAAACAATATAAAAAGTTTTAACATTGTCTCCAAATAGTTAAAATAAAATAATAAATTTGCTAAAAATAATCGAAATTTTTTAGAGGCAAGAATAGTAACATTTATTGTTTTTTACAAATAATTCTGATTTGAATTAAAAACAAAACATATTTTTATTCCATTTCATTTAATTTTACTGTGAGACTGTTACAAAATAATGAAACTTTTATTTTGATTGTTTACATAATTTGTTATTAAATTTCATGAAACGCTATTTAATGGAATAAAAAATAATTTGATAAAAAATTAAAACTATTGATTAATATGTGGGAATTTTAATTTTTCATGACTGTATCATAGCGTTAATGTATTGTGTTGCAATTTGTATTTTTAATATTCACACAGTAACAATGAAATAACATACGTCACCGTTGGGGACGCTTTTATAATTTACTTGATATTAAATATTAAATCTACTATAAAAGGTTAAAACACTAGTAAAATATTATTTTTAAAATGTAGCAAGCATTAGGTACTGGGTGAGGATCAAATTTACAAAAAAATAACAAAAATATTAAATCTACATAGTATATACTAGCGGACCCGGCGAACTTCGCATCGCCTAACACTAATGTTTTTCCATTTTTTTTTTATTTTTACGATTAATTTTTTGTATTTTTTATCATATTTTCTCGTCAGTTACCAGTTTTCACTATTATTTATAGTACTTTGTAATTTCTCGGTTAGGTATATTATATATTAACTGCGCCACCTAACGGTGGCATCATAGTTCTTAGGTAAGTAAGTTTTGCTCTTTTAAATATATGAGATATCAATTGCGCCACCTTACGGTGGCGTCATAGTACTTAGTTATGTAAGAATTACAACTGCGCCACCGTAGCGTAACGTCATAATGATTAATTTCGTAATAAACGCGTCTGATCGCTGCAAAATTTAAAGTGCTATAGGAAAAATCGCGGCTTCCTATGCGCTATTTATACTATTTATAGGCACGCTTCCGCCGCCCCGGCCGGCCAGTACCACCGCAAGCGCTACGTCCCGCAATTTTAAATCTGTAATATCTTCGAAAATATTCATTTAAATCTTATGCTGTACAGGACCATATAATTAACGACATCACATTAGAAACCTCAAAAATAACAGTAATTCTCCACCATTTAATGGATGTTATTATACACATCAACCTTCCTCTTGAATCACTCTATCTATTAAAAAAACCGCATCAAAATCCGTTACGTAGTTTTAAAGATTTAAGCCTACAAAGGGGCATAGGGACAGAGAAAGCGACTTTGTTTTCAACTATGTGGTGATTTTTAGGGTTTAACGATCATTTTGTACTGTTTTACACTTTTTTTACACTTTTTACGCGTTTTTTCGTCGATTTTAAACGAAATTCGATCACATTTTGTGTTTACTAATCGTAAATGTCAACTTCTGTTAACTGACTGGTTTTAGATGGCGTTTTACTTGTCAGCCGAATTGACAGATAATCGATTTTTTTAATATAATTCGTAAAATTAACGACATCACATTAGAAACCTCAAAAATAACAGTATTTCTCCACTATTTAATGGATGTTATTATACATATAAACCTTCCTCTTGAATCACTCTATCTATTAAAAAAAACCGCATCAAAATCCGTTTCGTAGTTTTAAAGATTTAATCATACAAAGGGAAATAGGGACAGAAAAAGCGACTTTGTTTTATACTATGTATTGATACTCTAGTATAAATGTCGGATAGATAGATAATACCAATTAAGATAGGAGAGTAAATTGTTTTTAGAAGTTTCTACCAGCAAAGTTAGTATATAAACACGCCTCTTTCTCCTATTAAAGAAACCTGCTTCCTAAAATTCCTAAGTTTATATATTATTTAAATGTTCTCTCTATTTTAATATTCAATTGTTAGTCAATGGCACTGTTAGAAAAATAATATGAAAATATTCTTAAAAAAAAATATAATTTAATTAACTCGGTAGGTACTTAATATTTAAATACAGTCTTCACTAATAAATTAAAACGACTTTTTATATGTTGAGATTATCGGTAAAATGTAAAGAAATGGTTTTTGTTAGTTCTCGGCTTTTTAAGGCGTGTTTACATGATGCCAGTGACAGCGCCAGTCTCACTGGCATGCCAGCACTGGCATGGTACTGGCATCATGTGAACACTTTCTTGTGCCAGTCCAGCGCTGTCTCGAATAGAAAGTTGATCTATTTTTTATGCCAGTGGCCCTCGTCCGCGTCCCCTCCAGTTCTGCGCCAGTGGTTGTAGACACGTGTAAACACAGCGTTCCAGTGACTGGCGTACATGTGAAGGGTAAACTTCACCAAGTAGGAACTAGGGTGCCAGTGAGACTGTCGCTAGCTACTGGATACGTGTAAACGTACCAGTCCAGCGCTGTCCTAATCAAGCACTGGCATGCCAGTAAGACTGGAGCCAGTTACTGGCATCATGTAAACACGCCATTATGTCCGTAGAAGTCTATTTTTGAAATATATTGTTGTTCTGTCTGGATGTATCCTTTATCGGGTATTTTGTGCTGGACCCATTCAGAAATAAGATAATATACCTGAGATTTTTATTATGCCTAACGTTAAATTGTAGCCTTAAAACTATATTATTCTATGTCGATAGTTTTATACATTACACAATATACCATTTCTTTTTCACATTATGAACAATGTGTCAAATAGATATATTTCTTGATAACCAGATAAGCAAATGAACTTAGACGTACTTAAGATACATTGGTTAAAAAAAATTTAAGTATTTAAAAAAAATCATCTAATAACTTGATTACAGTTAAATAATTAACTATAATTTGAATTTTCAAGTAGGATCTTTAAAAATGGAAGTCCCTTAATTGTACCTATATTGTAATGAAATTATAAATATCTATTGTTTGGTAAATATTACATTTTAATCAAATCTTAATTTTTTTCCTTCTACTAGTCGCCCACAAAAATCATTCCCGTATCATTTATTTTCAACTTTTTTCTTTAAATATTATACTTAAAAATAGCCAATATTACTGTGAGCATCAGCATATTGACAATATTAAGTTAATAACGAAAGTGAAAATAAACGATTGATAATTGATATTAATTCATTATTTTAATCTCTTAGCATCTATAAATACAACAAATATCCCTTTTTTCGAATACTTTCTCTGTCGGACTTCGACTCCAGTTCTGCGCATACAGCTGATTCTCCCAACCGCACCGGTGTACTGTACATATAATTTGTGTATTGTACATACAATAATACCTTGAAACCTGAATCGTCCAAGTTTGTGTTTTACTTGACTTTTACACCCTGCACAATCGCTCATTTAAACAATTTTTTTATTTATTCACACAGAAGCAATGAAACATTGATTCAGTCACATTTTGGAAGCTAAAAATGATTGGAATTGATTAATATTACTATTATTATTGTTATTATTATTAGATCACAATAGTATTTATGATGTACATGTTATTAATCACATCACTTTTATTTAATTGTCAATTCAGAAAAGTATACCTTGCTGTTAATTTTAGTTTTAAAATTATACTAGTGGCAGCTATCACTTCTTCCGTGCAGGAGTTTCAAGCATATACTATTCTGTTTGTCAAAAAATTTCTTCTAGCCAACTTGTCTGTTCTCTCTTTCATGCGTTTTTTTGAATATTTCAAGATCTACTGTATTGTAATCTAATAGTATTTTATAAGTTTCCATAAGCTCTCCTCTTAATCTTCTGTCTGTCTAAGTAGTTAACTGTAGTCTTTGAAGGCGACTTTTATATGCCTTATTGTAAAGTCCGTATGGTATACTTGTGACTTTGCGTTGCACCGTTTGCAGTTTCTGGATGTTCTTAACAAAATATGATTTCTTATAGCTTATGCATATTCTAAGTTTATTTCTAATAAAAAAATATAGATTTTTGTTAAGCATTACGATATTCTGAAAGACTTTTTGGATGTGGTACTAATCAGGGGATATGATTCTGAGAAAACATCATGAACTTTAATTGGGTACGAGCGACTAACAAAAAAAAAATGTGAGCCGTCACGGGACGCCTGGCAGATGTGAAACATCGACATTATTGTGTAAAAGTAATATGCAGAAAAGAACAGATTGTGATAGGAACTAAATATGTCATAATGATAAAATAAAATATTACGATTTTTTCCAGATAACGATGACTATTTATTGAATAAATTTAAAAAGTGATTTCGTTTAGCTTTTTATTTAATTGCCTTAAATTCAATAATCTTAAAAAAGGAAATTATTAAAACACAAATTTATATCTTAGAAGTACGTTACTATATTAATATAATTGTAGTTACTTCATAATTTTAGTACAAACAAAAAGCGATACTAAATAAAAAATAGGAAAATGATGAATTTAACTATGAATACAACTTTATCGTTGAATAACTTTTAAACGGTATTTAAATGGGAAATGTATTATGATTTAGGCACGGGTTAATGTGAATATTAAGGGCTGGTTAAGGTCTGATAATTTTTGTTAGGTCATAATCTAAAAATTTGATGGGTGTTTGGAGAACAAAACCAAATCTGGGAAATAACGGACACCCCAATGTATATAGAGTAGGTAGGTACTCACTCATTTTTATTCATATTTTTTCATCACTTTCTTTATTAACACTTTGTTTATTCATATTTAAAACTAAATACACAAATTTTACGCGGACAACTATATGACAACTATTCACCAACAATCTATTTTGATTGACTAGCTGTCAATTTTACAGGTCAGCAAAATATGTAGGTATATTATGTTGCCTATACAAACAATCATTTTTATATATATATAGAATAGATAGTAGGCGGAATCGAGTTAGGTTTTTATGAAACAATTCATACCCTGTCCCGCCAAATTTTTGAATCGATGAGCTTCTTCCCCCTATTGTTGGCGCGCCACCGTCGCGTCGCTCAAAACATGACACCAATTTCATATAAGATATCAGTACATCTCTTATCGATTATTATCGATGCGTTAGGTTTTTTACGTCATGACGTCACCGTCGCCACGCCAGAAATCTGATTTACGTGCCGCTATAGATGTTTCACATCAAAAATCTTCAATAAATCCAACAACTATTCTCTGATTCCAAAGTGCTCTAGGTTGTAGATCAAATAATTGTGAGCAACTTTATCGAATCCCTTTTTGAAATCAACATTGACAGGATTTCGTGACCACATATGCAAACAACTCAAAAGATTAGTCACCACTGACATATTGGGCAGAAATCCGTGTTCAATGTCAGAGAGAACACCATTTTTAAGCAGAAAAGTTATCATTTGTTTCACAATAACTATCTTCGTACATTTGCAAGGATTGCAGATTAGGTTAATAAGGCGGAAGTTTTGTGGTAGTTTATATTATTCATTAAAAAAATCTTATCTGTTTAAACTTAAGTACTAAATATAAAAGCATTAACATAATAAAAAGTTTGTGAATAGAGTTACACCGTTAATCAGAGAAATTTGGAAATGCGAATAAGTAAATAAACTCTCATAATTAAAAAGTTAATTATAAAGTAAATATTTTAAACAATACTAAACAAAATTAAACAAACACTTTTATAAAAAAGCTGTTTTCATAAATTTTATGACCGGACCAGAAAATTATTGTGATAGTCCGGTAAAAGCTTTTATTGGACTTATTTTTATTTTCTGGCCTTGTCCGACAAAATGATATTGTATGACCTAAAAATAAACCGGAAAGTACTAATTTCTAGCCGGTTTAAAAAAAAATATATTGAAAATATTAACATTAATATCTAGTAATTTTATATAAAAATAGCAGAGACAATGAACTTTATAGTTCAAGAAGCAAAAATAAAATCGAGATGTGTATTTTCATAATCGAATGATAAGTAGTTGCAAATTGACATAAATGTCAAATTTAAAATAAAAGTTGTAAGAGAAATTAAATGTAAATTAGAATCCTTCTTACGTTTAGAAAAAGTTATAAGTTTAGTATATTATACGCTATTTTAAAATAAACTTAATTAATATTTGGATTATTCTTTATGTATTTTTGATGACTTCTCGCGCCATTTCTTTTAATAATCTAAAAGGTGTTTTGCCGGCCTAGGCTGGAAAATGTCATTTTCCGGACGATTCTGAAGTTATTAATAGTATTGTTTCTGGACGGAGGACCAAAAGAAGCATTTATTCACTATGCTTTCTTTGAAGTTTTTTATGCATTATGGTGAGAACTGGTGAGTAGACATTTTTCAGTAAATCTAAAGATTTAGAAAGTAATCTAACGATTTACTGTTATTTTTTCCTAAATTTTTTATAACAAAATTTTGTTAAAGAAACACTTTTTAGAAAGTTTTTTATATTTTCGCCGTGTTCTGTGTCTCTGTGTCATTCCGTGGAATTTGTAATCGAATTTAAACCTATTTCCCGACTACCTAGAGCTCTGAAATTTTCAGGATAGCTAAGAACTGGATGACAATGCATGTTTCAAGTGTGTTTAGGCATATACATAGATTTCGAAATTTATACCGAATTGATATTAAACATGATCTAAGTTGTGTATAGATAATATTATTTTGAAAGTTTTTAAATAAATCGTTCGTAGCGTAGTTGGTTAGGCGGTGGATCAGTCCACTTGTGACAGTTCTGTTATGTTATCATAATGGGTTCGATTACGCGACAGAGAAGTTTTTTTTTCTTTTTTTTTTTGTTCTTACATGTGAAAACAGTAATTATTATTTTAACTGGTAATAAAATAATATGTTTTAGAAAGTTTTTAGATACAACTACCCTTAATTTTGTTAACAAGGAAACAATCTTCTCTATGATCAATCACAGCGTTGTATGACTTAATATTTTTACAATGTCAGGGATGCTGTGCATTGTTGAGATGACACAAAATATGACCTATAAATCAGTAAAAAACTTTCTATTATAAAAAGTTCTTTTTGTAAATTGTGCTTATTTTAATTTGTTGCCATTTTTTTAAATTTATCGTTTTCTACTTACTTTTTATTGCATTAATCTACCGATTTTTCAAATTTTGGGATGGCAACAAGTTGGTGAGTGACAACGATGCAGACCGAAAACCGGACCGAGAGCTTCAGCGGCATGGAACTAGTTTTAGCAAGAGTAGTCTACCTATTTTTGTCTATATACTGTGTTTCCGTTTTCATTAAAAATTGGTGAAAATTTTATTTATAAAATTATTAAACAATTTTTGTTTAAAAAATTTAAAGGGTTTTTCTGTTTGAAGGGAGATGTATCTATAAAAAGCTATAAGTAGTCCTTAACACATAATGAATGCTTATTAAATAACTCATCTAAATCTTTCTAATTTCTATAATATCTAACTTAATAAAAATCTATTATTTAACTTTATTGTTACTTAGTTTATGCTAAAATTTTTCGCATGTAAATGATTGGTCATTTATTATTAAAAGCCCTTTTGCAGATTGAGTTTAGTGAACGTTTTAAATCTAATTAACATACAATACGAGAGAGGTATGGAAACTCCATTTCAATCGTGGGAATCACTTACGATTGAGTGAAATGGTTTCAATTAAGATCGTAGCATCTGGTAACAAAAATTCCACCAATTAGATTTATGCTAGGATCATTAAATTTTATATTTTAGATATCAAACATCTTCTAGGAAGCTTTATTAGCCCAACCTGCAACATCCCTGCAATATCCTGGTAATTTCACACACCAAAAATGTATTTTTTGTGCTGTTTTGAGATCTTTGAGCTTACGATGATATGTTTTGAGCTGTTTCAATCTTCTTGAGCTTAAAAAATTAAAATTTCTGAAAAGATATAACTTATTAACGCGTTGAGCGACTTTGATGTTTTTTAATACTAAAAATTCTGCAAAATTAATTATTGTAAAAAACTTTTTTTCCAAATTTTTCGACCACCATATCTCATGAACAAATCTACCGGCTTTGATTTTTTAAACGGCATTCGACGTCATTTTTTGAGGTTAAGAGCTGATAAGGTTATGAAATTGTTCGTTGTAACCATTGTCTATGGTTGTAACCGACAAAAAATTATTCTCATAAAACATCGTTTTTTTTTTTAATGTTTTGGAATCTGCTCAAATTTTCAGGGGGTCTAAGTTGAGTGGAACTCTTTCAAAGCAAAGGTTGCGGGTTTGAGTTTTGCTGGATGCGATATTTCTTGTTTGTATAATTTTTACAAAATTTTATAAATTTAGCGAGACTAAAAATACTGTAATGTTGAATGCTTTTTAACGAATCTATCAACGCCATGTATTCCACGCTTTTTTATATTAGAATACATTTTTTTATCTACATTATTCCTAATTAATATTTATAAAATATATATTTCTTAATTTTTGGTTCATTTTTTTAAAAAAGATTGTTTTTTACATTTTTAATCTATTATTTTTGAATTTAGTTACAATAAATAAATGGAAAGTGATTAAAACTTAGGTGGTTTGTAGCCTTAGAGGTGTGCCTAACTTTAATTTTATATATATTTTTATGTGCTTCTTTACATTTATTAGGTTCCATAATTTCTCTGATGAAATATGTTTAGATTAACTCCGTTTTGTTTAATGAGCCAGCATCTTTTAATGTTAAATTGACACCGATATTGTCACGCCTGGGGGGGGGGTTAAGAAATGTGCCATAATGTTTTGGGATGAGGGGTAGCTTACTAAAGGCACTTCCCACCCAGGTCGTGGTTATCTACCCCCTGGTTAGGTATCCTGCTGAAGGCAGAAAACTAACCAAGGGAAAGATGAGATAAACAACAGGAAACACACAACAAATATATTAACGAATAAATAAGCAATAACAATGAATAATAAACAATATGAATATGAAATATCTAAAAATAATAATCTTACTAATCTTACCAAATAATCTACATGGTGGCATGTCACATTTACTCACGAAAATAAGTCAAGAGTCACAACGGCCAGACCTAAGGGTCTGTTTTAGGGACACCCCAAAGGGTGACCCTTACAGACAATCTTAGACTCCGAACTCCCCGTGTCCGATCTCAACAACTTGCTTTTATAGTCAATTCATATTCTACGTGAGAATAAAAATTAAACTATTTAAACACGTGTGGAGATCTAACGCAATGACTTTGACCTGGTAAAATGTAATACAAAACAATACATTAAAATATAAACTAATAAATTAATATGTAGGGCAAAACTGCCCTCTCATCGTATGTGACATGCCCCCCTTCCCTTAAAGCCAGCCCCTGGCTTTGTTCGGCTCTGGCTTACAGGGGTGTATGTATAGGACTGAGTTTTACAAAATTAATAATCCGCCACACTTCTATCAGAATCCGCTCTTCTCGGAGAATGTCCTGTCTTGCCCTCGTCTAGAAACGCCAGGTCCACCGCTGGCTAGACGGATCCCTTTTTGGTATGTTGGTCTGTCTGCAACTTCTTTAAAAACCAACTATTGTCTATAGCTCCACCTCTCGAGGACCATGGCCAACATCAGACAGTACTCCATCACTTCATCCACCTTTAAAACATTGAAACCATACAACTACAGTCTTCCCACCTATGGCTACCATCCACTGGGAAGATCTGCTACTATTGCGATAGGAGTATCGACGCTAACCATTTCCATACCTCGACGGAGACCTTCCTTACTTGTTGAGACAAGACCCATACCATACTCAGGATGAAGGACCCTTTCTCTCTAGAATTCTGGTACCGAGCAAGCATCTCCTGGATTGCGTCTTCCTTGAGTAGATGTGGGGAAAACGTTAAACATTTAAACATCAAAACAATAACTCGGTCCTTAAACATACAAAAACAAATACTATTAGAATATGTCTAGAAAGAGCATTAGGGAATTACTATTTTTTACATTAAACTCAAATTTGAACTTATACCGATACGGGTATTTGACTTCCTATACGAACACCTTACCACATTAGTTTCCCTTTTTTTTATTGAACACTCGTCAGTGAGTGTTATATTTTCACATATTGTCCCAGTCCTCTTTGTGGGACCATGGCATATAAAACTCTTGGGCGAACCTCTCGCCCCAAATATACAATACTATATGCGCACTGCGCACAAACTCGCCTGCTATCTCCCCGCAGACATTATCAAACTCAATTATAAAACAATGTGTACCCTGCACACCAATTTATCTGCTGTCCCTCAGCAGACATCATTATACCTAAAAAAAATCTCATCCAATATCATTGGCAGGAACCATCATCTGCCTTTCTTGGTGATATTATCACCTATTGTGCTTCATGTGCACTTAAAATATTTCCGCTCTCCTTTAGCAGAGACCATCATCAACAACACCAAATCTCTGTGTACACTTTGCACACAAACTTCTCTGCTGACCCTCAACAGAAATAATTATATCCAAAATACTAGCAGGAACCCTCAACTGCTCATCTTGGTGCTTTGCTTAAAAAAAAAACTTTTCCGTGCTTCCTGCACACTCAATTTTCTGCTGTCTCTCAGCAGAACTTCGTAAATATTAAAAAGGAAACTAAATACCTAAAATATAGAAGTCAAATACTACCTTAAAACTTTTTCATGATAGCCTTTTACTTAACAGGTTGACTACACTAGACTCCCAGTCATCTGTTCTGAAATCTAAAAACAAAAATATTAAATCATCAAAAAAAAAAAAATGTTTTCCCTTCCACTTCTTTCTAGATCTTGATCTCTATTATAACTACCCATTACTAGCACATAACCAAATCCTTTTAAGTAATACCATAGAAACCTTAAATACCAAACTAATACAGATTTAAAAAAATATATAACAATTTTCAAACAAGTTCAATAAAATTTATACCCAATGTAACAGATTCTATATTAAAATAAAAAATACTAAATTTCTAATCTCTACAATGTAGAAGAAACGACCATATTTTGGAGTTTCGAAGTTTCTGGTCCGTTGTACTCTTATACTTACTCTTGACATGCCACCTTTATTACTCTAAAGTTAACAAAAAATTGACTATAGCGAATATTTGGTGTCTGTTTCTCAAGTTACGACAAATTAAAAAAAAATACTAGGAAAATACAGAATATACTACTTAATTAAATTAACAGAAATTTGAAATCTGTAACCAAGAAAATAAATAAATGTTTAAAAAGAAAGGTTCAATGTCAATAATCTGAACTTGAATTATTGCTGTGTGTGCAGTTTTGTTATTTCGGAATTAAATGCACAACTAGAGCTGACAAAGAAATAAAATAAAACATTTACTAGACCGTGACCATATCTGTACCCTATATACACATACAACAAAAAATAAAATTAAAGAAAATTTAATTTTTTCGCAAAGTGGCATAGATTATAACGTAGATACGAATGGGGTACATTGACGAATATTTATTACTTCAACTAAGACACTAGAAACAATTGGAAAATTATAATAAATTCACTTGAAGACGGTTTTTGTTTATCAACAATACATATTGTATACATTTCTGAAACTTAATACGATTGACCGTGAAAAAAAACACACATAATAATTGACCTACATAAATAACTCATATTCAACATATAGATACACAAAAACTGCTAATTCTGCACTCAGGTCATTATTCTAAAAAACAATTATTTCACCGGCAAACTTCAAATAATAGTATACACACCTAAAAGTTCCATAAAACAATCAAAAAACAATCTTTAAACTCTTCAAGATAAATATGTATAAAAGTATCTCAACATTGTGCAAAAGAACACACTCTACGTCAGTAACATGTGGCAAGAAAAATGCTAAAAAAAATGGCTACGATGCTACGAATAGTTAAAATTAAACTGGGGAAAGATATTTGCATTGGAAAAACATCGTAATTTACAGATGAAACTGTCACGCCAGTGGCATGGGGCAAAAAAATGCTATAAAAAAAAACGAATAGTTAAAACTAAACTGATTAGGAAGAATCAGTTCAGGGATCCGAGAACGGCACCTCCACCATGTCACGTCAGTGACATGAGGCACAAAAAATGCTATAAAAAAAGACAACAAATAGTTAAAATTAAACTGATTAGGAAGAATCAGTTTAGGGATCCGAGAACGGCACCTCCACCATGTAACACCAGTGACATGGGGCAAAAAAAATGCTATAAAAAAAATTGCTACAAATATTTAAAATTAAACTGATTAGGAAGAATCAGTTAAGGAATCGGGCAACGGCACCTCCACCATGTCATGTCAGTGACATGGGGCAAAAACAAATGCTATAAAAAAAGACAACGAATAGTTAAAATTAAACTGAAAAGATTATCCATCCTCAAATGTGGTGGTTTATGACATAAACGAAAACTGTGGATTGATTTTGAGTTTTCGTTTATGAGTTAAAATTAAACTGGGCCATGGGGAAAAATATTTGTATTAAAAAAGCATCGAAATTTACAGATGGAACTGTTTAGGAAGAAACAGTTCACAGGAACAGCTAACGGCACCTTCAACATGTCACGCCTGGTGGGGGGGGTTAAGAAATGTGCCATAATGTTTTGGGATGAGGGGTAGCTTACTAAAGGCACTTCCCACCCAGGTCGTGGTTATCTACCCCCTGGTTAGGTATCCTGCTGAAGGCAGAAAACTAACCAAGGGGAAGATGAGATAAACAACAGGAAACAAACAACAAATATATTAACGAATAAATAAGCAATAACAATGAATAATAAACAATATGAATATGAAATATCTAAAAATAATAATCTTACTAATCTTACCAAATAATCTACATGGTGGCATGTCACATTTACTCACGAAAATAAGTCAAGAGTCACAACGGCCAGACCTAAGGGTCTGTTTTAGGGACACCCCAAAGGGTGACCCTTACAGACAATCTTAGACTCCGAACTCCCCGTGTCCGATCTCAACAACTTGCTTTTATAGTCAATTCATATTCTACGTGAGAATAAAAATTAAACTATTTAAACACGTGTGGAGATCTAACGCAATGACTTTGACCTGGTAAAATGTAATACAAAACAATACATTAAAATATAAACTAATAAATTAATATGTAGGGCAAAACTGCCCTCTCATCGTATGTGACAATATTTTATAATCTAAATCCGTCGTTTTAAATGAACAACTCTCAAACGCTCCACCTATTTATTTTTAACTTACTTTTGATCCAAATAATCTTTAAAAATAGCTTATTTTCTTGATCAAAACCAATCCGTGAATTTTTAGATTTTTTAAAATAGTTTTTTGACTATGGGAGGCCACTAGTAGCATCTTAAGAGCTTAAGATGTGACTGAAAGTATTTCTTATTATGTAATTTCGAATGGTCCATTCCACATGACAATCGAGGTGACAGCAATTAGGACCAACTTGACCGCTGTAGCCCTGCATTTTATAGTTTACTCGAATCTCCTTGAAAAACAGTGTTATTTGCGAGTAGTTAGATAGATAGATAGGTGTTGGCTGTTGGCCTGTATCGCTACGACCTTTACAGATCTTTTTTGAACACTTATCATCCCTTTGATAGGATTAGAGCACCTCTTTTAGCCCTGCCCTTCCATTGACAGTAAATTAGAGCAGCTGGTTTCTCCTCCCCGAATACTAGATACTGCGTCCTTGCAAGGTCTTTACATTGGCATTTTATATGAAATGCGAATTCCCCTTCCTCTGGGCAGTATCGACAGATGTCTTCATCTGGCAAGTTCAGCTAAGTCAGGTTTTTCTGATCCGAACATCTCCTGTCAAGAGACTGACAATCACTCTAGCATCGATTCGATTTTGTAATATCAGCTTTGTTTTGCTTTGCTTCCACCGAATGTCCTTTTATATACACTCCTGGGCCTTTTGTAGCCTCTATTTTTCAATGGCTAGTGAGTAGTTAGATAATATTAGTTCATAATAATGGCAGATGTGCTACTTTTTTACTTGTTTTGCTACTGAAACATAGCGTATTATATATTAGCATGATATTGATAATAAACTAACCTCATTTGCTTTTTATATGTTTGGGACATTAGTGACTAATCCAATTGTTTTATTCGACGGTAAAATACTAATTACGACTTTTATTGTTAAAGGTGATTTATGTCAGTAAGCGAAAATAGAAATTTTTAAAAGTGCAACGTATGAAGATAAAAGTTTATCCATTCAGAATGCTTTTTAGAAAAAGTATTATATCTTTAATTTTTTGCTTCAATTTTACATGCTAAATACAAATAATTTAAATCTCAACAAATAGTACTTTTTTAAATTTTATGTGTAACTATATCCTTTGTTATTTTAGAGGTAATATAAAATGTTATTGTACTTCAATTGCGTCAAAAAAGATAAGCGCAATTTTCTTTGTCTTGATTTCACTATTTTCCAGGATAATCCACCTCTAATGCCAAATTCAATAAAAATAAAGACGATTTCCGAAACAATTGTGTCTTTAAGATAAGTACAATAAAAAACAAGGGCAGAGAAATGTCCTTTCCCCTCAGCCCTCGTCTTTCACTGTGACAGTGCCGTATCGATCGTCGGCCGAGTTTATCCTAATAGGATTTCCTAGTAGTTGATTACCATTTCAATAGAGGGATTTGTCATTTTCAATTAAAGTTGAGTCCCGAATCTCACAGTTAGTCTCTGCGAATGGTGCTTTTAGCGACTATACCAAAGGTCCTGCTTGCGTTTCCTTCCACGGGAACTACTTAGAAGCGATTTTCAGTTGAAACTGCTTCGTTCATTCCACCAAAACTAAAATAATTATAATAAACTATTTTCGAAAGATACAGTGATTATAAAAGTGATCCATATCAATTAAAGATTATGTTATGAAACAAAAATTAGGTTAATCAAGCTAAAGAAGCTAAAGAAAGCTAAAGAAAAAAACTAACGAATATTATTTTTATAGATACTGTCAAAATTCCTACAGGTTTTTTTTAATTGAACCTTCTCTTCTTATGTTATATGTAAAAACTCGAATTTATAAACAGTAAATTAAGTACAGTTCAAAGCATTCCAAAATTATTTTTTTAATACTCTAGAATTAGTGAATATAGTGTATGTGCTTAATTACTGTATATAGTGTATATAAAATTTTAGTACGCGCACTAATTTGTATGTCTTTTTTTGAATACTTCTTTATTTTCATTATCTAAATCACAGTTGCAGTAGTTAATAATGCATTATGAAAAAGAAAGCAAGAGCTAAGTCACCATACACGAGAAGGCATCCCTAAAGCGGTTTCAAATTAACGCATGAGAAGGTATCGATTACGCGCCTTGTTCGACCTCGTACCATCACCAGATCAAGTTACCAAGTTTAACACATACCAGACAAGAACTTGTCCCATCCGTTTACGGCAGTTAAAAACAGTAGTCTTCTTATCATCGGGGGTTATTGAGCGATCCGTCTACGGCGCACATACGCACAGGGTATTACAAGACAGTCTGAAATCACAAGCTCCCATGACACGACCATCAAAGAGCACAATCCTTAGCCAATTTTTCGAAAGGTTCCTCTACCGGGTCCCATGACACCACTTAAGATTTCTGATATCATCAATCCTAACAATTATCAGAGCTACGCCCTGAAAGCCCATACCAGTAACATCCAGCCAACTCTTCATAGAGAAGACCCAATTGGACCATACCCTGAAAATCCACGATGTTTTGCCGACAACATCACCATCATTGCGAATCGACACAACCTTCGTGATTGATTTTGTACATTTTATAATTTGTGAATAATTATTTAATTTTAGTTAATCCACATAACAAATCATGTAAAAAATTAACAAGGTAATATTATTTTTAAAAATTGTATGAATCGAAAAAAAAATCAATATTAAAATGATAAAAATTTTATAAACTATATTCATAAATAGGCCAGTACCCAACGGGCATGTTATGTAGTATGTAAATTAGGATTAATTTTAGTTCCTTTTCTGACATATTTTTCATAACGTCATTGATTTTACAAAATTGTAATTATAACACCAACAGTCTACTAAAAAGAACCCAACTTTCGTATTGGCAAATATATTTCTTCCAAATTCTTTCATTATAAAGTTTAGCCAAATAATGTAATTTTCCTAATTTATCTTGCACCGTACCAACAACCCATCTATTATGGACCTGTATAATTTCTAACTATAGTTGGTTCATTTACTAAGAAAATACGAATATTACCACTATTCTTACTGAATGAAACAGTTGGAGAACTCACTAATTTTGGTCTAACATTGTTAATTCGCGATCTTATTTCCCTTTTAAAGACTAGATTTGAAGGAGATTGCTTTGTTACTGAATAAGCCATTTTTCGATACTGTAAAAAAATTCTTGTAGTTCTAACAAATGGATTTAGGGCCAGTTTCACCGGTTACAGATAAAGCTTCGGATAGTTATCTGACAGCTAACACTATCTACGAGATAAAGGCTTCTGATAACTTTTTTCTGTTTCACCATCAAAGTCTCTGATAATTTATCTGGTAGATAGAGATAACAGTCAGTTGACAGTAGACGTAACGGCAACGTCGCTAAAAAACGCAAGTGTCAAATGTTCCGCGCGAATTTGACGTTTAAATTGTTTGAAATTATTTTCTGTTGTGCTATAAGTTTAGTTTTGTTTAAAGTTCTATAGTTATTTACTTTTAATTGTTGTGTTATAACTGTTAGAAACAAACCTCATATAATAAAAAGTTTTATTGTTATTTAACCGTGTTTGTCGAACGTACTCCTACTAGTCTTTTTGTATCTGAACGTACCCTGTAAAATGTATGTTGGGTTGACAGATAAGATTTTCTTCTTTTTTAATATATTGTTAATGTCATTATTATTATTAGTAGTTCTAGTTGTCTGTAATGAATGTAATGTAGAGTTTTTTTTTGTACTGATATTGATCACGTTTGTGCTTATCTTTTCATTGTAATGTTACTGATTTTTTGGTAGTAATTAGAAGTTTGTTGAAGTGTTTTTGAGTATTGTTTTATTACAAAATACGATAACCTCTAAAGAACGTGAATTTGAATCTATAGTTAATGCAACATTAATTGGCGACCGTGACAGGACTGCGTTATCTTTTAGAGGTTATAACTCGGCCGGTTATATTTTCGAAGTTTCGTTTTACACCTTTACAATTGTTTTTGTGGTTTTGACCGGGTGTAGACTTTAAGTGAATTAGACATGGAAAACCTAATTAAGAAAAGGACAGCCATTAGAACGCAGTTCTCTAAAAATGTAAGTAATATTTCAGCACAGTTTGCTAGTGAACACCGAAATGTATCAGAAATCCAGGCTTTATATTCTGTGTTAGAGAAACGGTACCAAGAACTAGAAGCTCTGGATAATGAAATTTTCAATTTTATGGTAACAGAAAAAACTACACAAGAAAATCTAGATAAGGAATTAGAAAAACAGGATGAATACAGCAAAAAGTTTTCGTTAGAGAGAGACAGGGTTTCTAAATTGATAAAAGAAGATACTTCTTCAAATGATAGGTCAGTACATTTTGAAAATAGTTATAAGTTACCTAAAGTAGAGTTATATAAATTTGGAGGAGATCCAAAAGATTGGATTAACTTTTGGAGTTTATTTCAAACTGTTGATAATAATTCATCTATTTCTGAAGAACACAAATTTCAATATTTATATCAATCTATGGTTCCAGGTTCTAGGGCACAAGACATAGTTAAAAGTTTTCCTCCTGTTGCTAGCAATTACGAGAAGGCGGTAGAGGAATTAAAAAATCGTTTTGGAAGAGAGGGTCTTCTCGTACAAGTTTATGTTAGGGAATTGTTGGGCTTAATTTTGAAAAACGCTTCAACAGAGGCGCGAATTGATTTACCTGTGTTCTATGACAAATTAGAATGCCAATTGAGAGCTCTGGAAACGTTAGGTGTTACGTCTGCACAATCAGCAGCGATATTACTGCCTTTAGTCGAATCTTGTCTATCAGAAGAGCTTTTGAGAGCGTGGCAGAGATGTAAAGTTAAAAGTCCAGTAGATCCTAACAAATCAGAAGAAGAAATTTTATTGGAGCAATTAAGGTCATTTATAAAATTAGAAGTAGAGAACGAACAAAGGATAGCTATGGCAAACGAAAAATTTGGGCTTTTAGTTAAAAGTAATCAAGGAGGATCTAAAATAAAAAACTTGAATAGAGGAGAACAGACGAAAAAAGTACCTACAGCTTATGGGTTAGTAAATAGTACAACTAAATGTATTTTTTGTGAAATGAATCACCCTAGTGTTAATTGTTTAAATGCTCAAAAGCTTTCTTTAGAACAGAAAAAAGATTTAGTGAATAAAGCTCAGGCTTGTTTTCGATGCTTAAAATTTGGACATCAAGCTCGTAGATGTAAAGGGTACGTAAAATGTTTAATATGTTCTAGGTCACATGTAGCGTTATTATGTCCAGAGTTACCATTTAAGATTGATAAGTCAAACGTGGTAAAAGCTACTTCAATTCCAAATGTTACAGAAGAGCATAGCAGTAATAAAAATGTTAATGAGGGAAATACTATAACGATGGCAAATTATACTAGTGGTCATGTTTTCTTACAGACTCTTAAGGTATTAGTGGTTGGACAGAATGAATCCAGGGTAGTTCGAGCCCTAATTGATAGTGCCTCCCAACATTCTTATGTTTTGAAATCTACAGTCGAAAGGTTGGGAATTCCTGTCCATAATAGAGAAAAGGTAGCTCATGCACTTTTTGGAGGCATCAATACAAAAGTTATAGAGCATAAAACTTATTTTATTCCTACGAAGGGAACGGATAATATTATAAGAGAATTTAAGATGCTTGATGAAGCTAATATTTGTGGTTCTATTTGTCCAGTTTTTTACGGACCCTGGACTGAAGAATTAAATAAGAAAAGAATTATTATTGAGGATGATACTGAGGGTCCTATAGAATTGTTGTTTGGAGCAGATGTTTTTTGGAAGTTGGAAACTGGAAATAGGCATGTTTTAGATTGTGGCTTGCTTGCAGTAGAAACATGTTTTGGTTGGACACTCATTGGTAAAGTTACACAGAATATACCATCTTACAACTTAGCCAATATTACGTATTCATTATTGGTACAGAATGGTACAATATCTGATTTATGGAGTTTAGATACTTTGGGTATTAAAGATCCGTTTGAGAAGAAATCTCAAGAAGAGTTAGCACTCGCAGCTAAAGATCTCTTTTTAGATACCACAATTATAGATGATGAAGGGAGATATGAAGTCAAGCTCCCATGGTTAGAAGGCCATCCTCCATTGCCTGATAATTATGATTTAGCTGTCAAACGTTTGAATTCTAATTTTAAAAAGCTTAAGACTCAAAATTTAGTAAATGATTATGATAAGGTTTTTCAAGACTGGATTAAAGAAGGCATTATAGAGAAAATTAATAATGAGGATTCAGTTATTAAAGCTCATTATTTACCACATCGTCCAGTCATAAAGGAGGGTTCAACAACTAAGATCAGACCAGTTTTTGTGGCTTCGGCTCATGTTAAAGGACAACCTTGTTTAAATGATTGTTTAGAAAAAGGACTTAATTTGATTGAAGAGATTCCTAATATGTTGATCAGGTTTAGACAAAGGAAAATAGGAGTAACTGCTGATATTGCCAAAGCATTTTTACAAGTATCTCTTTATAAGTCTGATCGTGATTTTGTAAGATTTTTATGGATTGATCAAAATGGTCAAGTGATAATATTTCGTCATAAAAGGGTCGTATTTGGTGTTACTAGCAGTTCTTTCTTACTTGGAGCTACTATAGAGTTACATTTGACGAGGTATTTACAAAATTTAACTGATAGCAACGATTTATATACTCGTAGTGTTGTCGAACTTTTGAATGAAGGCTTTTATGTAGATAACTGTTTAGTTAGTTTAGACGAAGAAGAAATGGTTCAACCCTTTATTGAAAAAGCTCGTCAAATAATGGCTGATGCAAAATTTAATTTAAGAGGGTGGGAGTTTTCTCACAATCCAAATAACTGTAGTCCCATTCAAGTACTTGGTATAAAATGGGATCCAAAGAAAGATATGTTGACTTTAAAGGAAAATTTTGAAAATGAAATTATAAACGAAGAGAATGAGAAACCTCAGGGAATTACAAAACGAATTATACTTTCTGTAGTTTCTAAAATTTTTGACCCTATTGGATTTACCTGTCCCGCTTTGTTGGTGCCAAAACTGTTATTACAGAAAACTTGGAAAATGCATATTGGATGGGACACTTGTTTAGAAGAAGAGTTGGAAAAAGAGTTCACTAATTGGTATAAAGAATTACCTTATCTTACTTCTATTGAGATACCTAGATGGATAAAAGGAGGCGAAAGTGAGAATATTAGTTTGCATATTTTTTGTGACGCATGCAAAGATGCATATGCTTCTGTCATTTTTTCTAGAACAGAAAAAGAAGGGAAAGTTTTTGTTTCTTTCATAATTGCTAAATCGAGAGTAGCGCCTATAAAAAAGATGACAATACCTAGGCTTGAGTTAATGGCTGCTACAATAGGTGCACGTCTTTATAATTCAATCAAATCAGACTTTGCTCCATCAACTAGTTGCTATTTTTGGAGTGATTCCTCTACGGTAATTTCATGGATAAGAAGAACTGATGATTGGTCTACTTTTGTTTGGAACCGTACCGAAGAAATTCGTAGACTTAACACCTATAGAATCTTGGTCACATATCCCTGGATCTAAAAATATAGCAGATTTGCCATCCAGAGGATGTTCACCAAAAACGTTAAGAGCCTCCAGATGGTGGGAGGGACCTGACTGGTTATACGAAAACCCTTCTTTTTGGCCTTCTGAAGAATTTTTATGTGACGAGGAAGAAATAAGTTTAGAAAGAAAAAAGAAACTTATAGTTAATATGTTAAATAATAGGCCTGAAGACTGGCACTTGGATTACTTTTCAAAATATAATAAAACCATTAGAATGATCGGTTGGATTTTCCGTTTTATTCATAACTGTAAGAACCCTTCCGAAAAACGAAAACATGAACGAACG
This sequence comes from Altica lythri, assembly GCA_964028335.1. NCBI lineage: Eukaryota > Metazoa > Arthropoda > Insecta > Coleoptera > Chrysomelidae > Altica > Altica lythri. The sequence goes on along the minus strand of OZ034803.1, from coordinate 19,528,177 downwards.
GCGGAAGAACATAATGAAGCTGAAACATTTGTTTTAAAACAGATTCAAAAAACAAGTTTTTCTATTGAAGATTCCAGAATTCGTAGCTTAAATCCCCTTTTGGATGAAAAGGGAGTTATTCGTCTTAAATCTAGAGTCTCAAATCGAGAGGATACGGACAATTACCGATTTCCAGTTGTGTTGCCACCTGAACACCCGATCGTCAAGATTTTGATAATGGACGTGCATATTGAATCGTGTCATGTTGGAACCCAAGGACTTCTCAGTTTGTTAAGAGAAAAATTCTGGATCTTAGGAGGCCGGAGAACAGTTAGGTCTGTACTTTCTAAATGTCTCATTTGTAGACGCCACACCGTCAAATCCTTGGTGGTTGATACACCTCCACTTCCGATGGATAGAGTACGCGACGCTGCCGCTTTTGAGGTGACGGGAGTAGATTTTGCAGGGCCCCTGTATTTGAAGGATAGTAATAAAGTATGGATATGTCTTTTTACTTGTGCGGTTTTTCGCGCTGTACATCTGGAATTGACGACGTCCTTGTCCACAGTTAGTTTTATGCAAGCTTTACGTCGATTTATTTCGCGACGAGGAAGACCGGTAACGATTTACAGCGACAATGGCACAAATTTTGTCGGGACCGAGAATGCCTTTGCTCTTTTGGATTGGGACTCTATTACTCGAGAGACGGCAGTTCAAAGCATTTCCTGGAAATTTAATCCCCCTACGGCAGCTTGGTGGGGAGGGTTTTGGGAAAGGTTAATTGGAGTGTTGAAAAAATTGCTGAGAAAAGTGTTAGGACGTGCTAATTTGGACTATGAAAGTTTATTGACTCTTTTGTGCGATTGCGAGGCTATTATAAACGCGAGGCCGCTGACTTACCTATCAGAGGACCCCAATGAATTAATCGCACTTACTCCGTCGATGTTTCTTCGCGACCGCGTCGAATACGGTTTACCGGACTGTGATTCTGTAGACAATATTTCCTTGAATCGGAAAGTGCGAAGAATTCAGACTTTGCGTGAAAATTTACGGGTTCGATTCCGTGCGGAGTACCTTGGACAATTAAAACTCGTGAATGACAAAAAGGTGACTCGTCGTATCTCTGTTGGAGATTTAGTTCTCGTCGGAAGTGACAATACGAAGCGTTTCGAATTGCCAATAGGTAGAATCGTGGACGTGCTACCTGGCAAAGACGGTCGCATTCGTCTAGTGAAAGTAAAGACTTTGAAGGGGGTGATAATGAGGCCCATTCAAAGACTGTATCCCCTTGAGTGTTGCAGCGTTCCAGAGGCTAGGGACTGCCAGAGCAGACCTTGGACTGAAGAGACGAGTTCCAGTGGAGACCCCGACTTGGATGCCACCGCTGAGACAACAGAGTTTTCGAGTAGTGATAGTGCGGTAGTGTCTAAAGAAAACGAGACACAGCCTAGTCGTGTCTCCAAGTGTGTTGGTGTAAGTGCGGGAAGTAAAGTTAAGACAATGAAAACGACCAGATCTGGTCGTGTTTTAAAATTACCGGAGCGTTTTCTTTAGTATAATTGATATCTATGTACTTAGTAAATAAGTTTTAAAAAAAAACCTGATTCTTGTTGTTTTGAATTTAAATTTCAAGTATTGTTTATTTTGTGAAAAATGTTTATGTCTATGTTTATGAAACATTTCTGATTCTTGTTGATTTGAATTTAAATTTCAAGTATTGTTTTATTTTGTGAAAAATGTTTATGTTTATGTTTATGAAACATTTCTGATTCTTGTTGATTTGAATTTAAATTTCAGGTATTGTTTTATTTTGTGAAAAATGTTTATGTTTATGAAACATTTCTCAGGTGGGAGGATGTTAGAAACAAACCTCATATAATAAAAAGTTTTATTGTTATTTAACCGTGTTTGTCGAACGTACTCCTACTAGTCTTTTTGTATCTGAACGTACCCTGTAAAATGTATGTTGGGTTGACAGATAAGATTTTCTTCTTTTTTAATATATTGTTAATGTCATTATTATTATTAGTAGTTCTAGTTGTCAGTAATGAATGTAATGTAGAGTTTTTTTTTGTACTGATATTGATCACGTTTGTGCTTATCTTTTCATTGTAATGTTACTGATTTTTTGGTAGTAATTAGAAGTTTGTTGAAGTGTTTTTGAGTGTTGTTTTATTACAAAATACGATAACCTCTAAAGAACGTGAATTTGAATCTATAGTTAATGCAACAATAACCATTGTGGTGAATATACGAAATGGAAAAACAGAAGCGTGAAAGAGGTTCAAACTTTTCACAAGAAGAAACAAACCTCCTGGTATCGCTTGTAGAGGCAAAAACACATATAATTGAAAATAAAAAAAGTGACGCTAATACATGGCAAGAAAAGGAAAAAGCATGGAAAGACATTGAAAAATCATTTAATAGTTTAGCTGGTGCGGTTTTTCGGGATCACAAACACCTTAAACTCAAATATGAGGCCATAAAGAGAGACACCAGAAAAAAGTGCGCCAAGGTACGAGCTGAGCATTACAAAACTGGTGGAGGAATAAGCACAGCTCCATCGCTTACGACTGCAGAAGAAAAAGTAAATGATTCTTCTTTCTGTAGAGGCCAACGAAAGTCAGTTTGACTCCGATTTGGTTTTACCTAGTAAGTGCTACCTACATAATTATAATATTAACTTTTTACCTTAGAATATTATTATTAAAACACTAACAACCAATTTAATATTCAGGTACTTCGAGTGCAAGCTCCGTAATATATATGCCTACTGATAACCAAAGTGATCAACCACCTACGACGGATTTGATGTTAACAGATGGTATGCGATAGCTATAATAGTATACCACATTGTAAGTTATGTAAATTATTGTTGTTTACTTAGTTTGCTTTTTTTGTAGACTTCAGTAAAAATATAATACTTAATAGAAGTAAAAGAACAGGATTACAAACCTCCTAAAAAGAAAGTATGTGCAGAGTCGCAGAAGGAAACACAGATACAAAGTAAGTTATAAAATATTCTTAATTTAAATAGAAAAGTGCAGATTATGCTACGCACTGACTTTTACCCCCATATTTGATATATTTTGTATTACAAGTTTATTACTGAATATTTAATGGAAAAAATTTGAAAATGTGCTTATTTATATTTTTTTAAAGTGGTTTTAAAAATACTTTAAACAAATTATAATTTGAAAGATATATATACTATTATAAAGACTTTTTATTTTAAGGTGAACCTGATAACATTGTACTGGAAAACCAATGAAGAGAGTGGAATCCAACAGCCCTAAAAACTAAAAAGCATCCAGTTTTGAGTAAGGTTTAAACACCTTATTTTACTTTTAGAATAATATTAAAAATGTATAGCAAGTTATAATATCACAACATTACAATCTATTACATATTTTAATTGAACCTTTGTAGAAATTAAATTTAATATGGGTATTACGTGAATTTCATTTACTAAAATATAATATTTTTGTGTTGTAGGTAAAACAAAGGAAAAAAGACCGTTTGACAAGTTAACTGAAGAGAAACTTGAAATAGCAAAAATTCAAAAAAAAGTTATCACAGAGGAGCTGGAACAAAAGATAATTCAAAGAAAAATTTTAGAAAAAGAGTTGGAGCATAAAAATGTCATACATGAGTTAGAAAAAGAACAGCTTCTTTTAAAAATAAAGTTGTTGAAAAAAGAGTTGGGGGAAACATAAAATATAAATAAAGGATATGTTGACTCTATTATATATTATTTTTATAACCCATAAATAATAAAAATATAATTACTTATCTGTAAATTTTATTAGGTACATACTATAGAAGAAAAAGAACTTACAAAATTAGCCTAAATATCAAGAACATTACAATATTACAACAATGATGAAAAATAACTTATTATAGAATTTCTTACAGTATTCTGACTAGTATCGCTTACTATACTACCACTAGCATAAATTTCATCGCTATCGTCTGGATTGTCATAACCAAAATTTTCCTCTCCCATGTCTGTGGCTATGTTATGAAGCACTGCACATGCAACAATAATTCTTTGAACTTTTGAATAATCTAAAGTAATTTTTTTAGACAATACTGGGAACCTACTTTTCCAGACACCATAACTTCTTTCTACGACATTTCTTGTTCTGATTTGTGCCTCATTGTACAATTGCTCTCCAGATGTTTGTGGATTGTGAAGGGGTGTAAGTAAATAACTAGTATTCTCGTACCCTTTATCGCCTAGAATAAAATAATTTCCAAACTCCCTGTCAACTAATCTTTGTTTTATTCTTGAATTATTGAAAATTGTTTGGTCATGACAAGATCCAGGCCATCTAGCAACTATGTCCATGATTTTTAATTTAGAGTCAGCTAGCGTTTGCACATTCACATAAAAATTTCCCTTCCGGTCCCGGTACCATTCAGCAGTGTCACCCCCTAAAAAAATTAAATTATGGTATTGCTGGAATCTAACTTTTTCTCATACTTATTGAATTTAAAAAAAATTAATTATTAATAAAGAATACTTATTCAGAAAAAAAAATATTTGTAAAATAGTTACGACTTATTCACTCTTTCAATTAGAGACCAATAGGTACATAGTTATTATGCATTTTATATAATTCAGAAAAGGCAATTTATGTTAGGTACATACCAGGTGATTTGATGTTGATGTGAGTACAATCTATGACGCCAATCACCTTAGGAAATCTTGCAATTTCATAAAACCCTTGTGTTAAATTTTCTACATCTGAAGGGAATTTGACAAACATAGGTCTTAATTTAGCTATTGCTTCAGACACTTTGTGAATGATTCTGCAGGCTGAGGCTTTGCTTACACCACCGAAGTCACCGCGCATACGGTTAAAAAGGTACCCGTTGCACAATATCTCAAAGTTATGAGTAATCTCTGCATTGGTGGAACTGCGAAGTTACTGAAAATCACACAATCAATGTTAATTAACATTTGCAACTAGGTACAAAATATAAAAAAATTACTTTAAATGCAAAATAATAATTTTTATATCTACAAAAGTATATTTGATTTTGTACTTACTACTCCGTTGTACTTTTGATATCACTCTCTATTAACGATAAAATTTTAACAACAGCCCGTTTAGTAAGCCGAAAGCGATTCCTAAAATCTTGATCGTCAAGTATTTCAAAATAATTAGGTCTAGGGTTAATTACTCTATTCCGACGAGGACGCGTAACACGGTCGTAATATTCATCAAATTCGTCTTCTAAAAACTCAAATAAATCCATTTTAGAATATTTGCGACACTTGTGACAGCAAACTATGCAAAGTAGGTCATAATGCGCTAAAACTTAAACTATTTTCGGTTCCGCCACTTGAAACCTTTTTTTTTATCTTTCAGATAAACTCCATATTAGCCACTTGAAGTGGCTAATAATTTATCAGATACTTTTTCTACCTAATATGTCTGTCTGTGACCTGTGAAACTAAAAAATGTGGTATATCTGGTAGATAAGTTTCATATAGGCTATCAGGGACTTTATCAGCAAGTGGTGAAACCGGCCCTAATCTTTTTAGAAGTTTCTTTACTGTTTGCACACATCTCTCCATCTAGTTGCAGAATGATATGGGGCTATTAATTTATGTTTAATTCCATTCGATATAATAAAGTTGTGTATGTAGTGTCTGTATGTATGTATTTTAAGAACAGGGCAAATAAAATTAAAAAAGTTTTACTTCTGTCGACACTAACGAAGTGCCACATACTTTTTTTTTAATTTAAATATTTATCTAAAATAATTTAAAATCCTCACACCACAACAGTCATTTTAAGACCTACCATTCTCAAATATACTTTTAAACTCAAAACTTCGTCGATCGGTTAATTAGTATAGGACAAATAAAACCCAATTGTTAAACAGTCATAATAGCTACAAACACAGTCCTATCAATCTGCTTACTAGTAACGAAAATAATGTTTAATACAAAGTTATAATTTTTATTTTTAAAAATCTCGTGTCACGATGTTTGTCTGCGCTAATCTTCGAAACTTTTGAACCGATTACAATGATATTTTGTAGATATGTGCTATTTCTTCTAACTTAAAAGATAGAATATTTTAATTAGTTTAATTCTTTTCATTGCTAATTTGGGGTTTTTACACTTAAATTTTTACGAATTTTTAATAGGTGGTGGTGAGATTTGTACAATTTTCCTGAAACAGTCGTAATTTTAGGTTGTGTAAGTATGCAATAGATGACGCTGTTTTCAAATTTTTTATGCTTAAATTTTTTTCATGTGATCTTTACATGATACATACATGCAACATAATCAACGTACATGTTTAGTTTTTTTCGACAGAACTTTTTATTTCTATTTAACTGTGTATAATTTTTCATTTTATCATAAAAAATAATTTAAGTAGGTACATAAAGTTCAGTATATAATTTTGATTTAATTTTAAATATTTCTCACAGTAGAGGCGTTTTGTTTCGATTTATAAATAAATAAAAAAATACCATCGTAAAATCGAAAATGGTCAAAAGCAAATTATAAACTAAGTAAAATGACAACCGTAAGGTAGCGGAGTTAATATCTCAGATATTTAAAAAAGCAATACCTAATTAATTAAATACTATGATGCCACCTTAAGGTGGAGCAGTTGATATCCAATATATTTAATAGATACATGACAAAGTAAAACAAAAAAAAATTGTAAAAATAGTTATTTATGTATCAAGGACGAAAAGTAAGACTTTTTTGGCCGCAGCCTGGGTTTGTTGGCCGAGGCGCTAGCCGAGGCCAAAAAAGTTTACTTTTGTCCGTGTTACATATTAAATTTTTTAGTCGACCAACCATATATCCCATATCTAAATCAAAACTCAAAGATAGTATATATAAATGCTTTCAAACTCATACAAAATGTGCTTTATTTAGAAAAGGTGATTGAAACTGAACAATTAGTACAGTTGATTAATTTAATGGCTGGTGCACTAGACACAGTACTTTCACTAGCGCAAACTTCGTCGCTTACACAAACAATTTTTTAGTATTAGAATGTTCACCAACAGTTTCATTTCTGGTGTTTGTCGTATTGCCCATAATTTTGTGCGCTATATCAATTTTACTGGCAATTGAATCCTCTACATAACCCTCTGCCACAGAAGATGACTGCCAACCACCATGGCGTTTTAACATCAATATATCTGCTCCAGCATTAGCCAACAATGAGGCAGATGTTCTGCGGAAACAATGGCCTGTATACGCTTTGGCGTTCTCTAATTTCAAAAATGTTGCAATTAAACTTGGTATTTTTGCAAAAGTGTGTATACCAACAACTTGGTTTACACATTTTTCTTTGCGGTAATTTAGAAAAAAAAGCATTGGTGGTTACATTTCTAGGTCGTAGTGATATGTATTTTCTAATTATTCCGATTGCGTCATATTCACCGTAAATTTCGTCCGTAATTGTGAATGTTCTAGGTTTTCCATTCTTTGTTTCAAGTATCTTAATTATAAAAATGTTATCTTTGTCCTCCACATTACTTGTTTTTAATTGTCTTAGTTCATTACGCCGCAATGCACCTGCTACTGCAAATATCAATGTAACCTAAAAAATGGATTTATAAATATAAAGTGATTTAGAGTGAATCTAACAAGTACATACCTTATGCAATAAATAAAGCGAATCCGGTGCTGTTTGCAAAAACTTAAAAACTTCTTCTTTACTTAAAACTTTTGATTTTCTTGCCTGATATCCTACATTTGGTCTTTTTAAATACGCAATTAACTTAGTGTATTTGCTTATGTCGATGTCGTTTTTAGCAATTAACGTTGAGTTTAACATTGACCACATTGTCGGAGGCTTTAACGTATCGACTTTTTCAGAAAAATAAGCAAGTAAACTATTCTCCGAAACTAATTTAACTTTTTTTTCCTTGCACCAATCCACAAACATATTATACTGCTTTTCATATATTTCTGCAGATTTTTTTGGCAACAAATTTAATTTTGCTGCATTCGCGGCTTCTTTAATATCCGGCGGTGTTCCGGTTATGCTTTCTTCACTATCGTATAGCATTTTTAACCGTTATTATACCTAGTTCACTTATTGTTTGCAATTAACATCTACACTTGTCGGCACTCGATGACGTTTATTTTGTGTATTTTGAGAACTGTAACACTGCTTTGCGCCTACACACTTGATTCTAAAACACCCGCTATTTACTTTTTTGTACAACGACAAAAATGTTTTACTTTACGTTCGCAAATGAATACTGAAATGTATGCTTTTTTGAGGAGGTCGACTAAAAAATTTATTTTTGGTTGTTATAATTTTTGTATTTTTGAGATTGTCGTTAAGAATAATAAAAAGTTGTCTATGACAAAAATTAATAAAAATATTGAATTTAACGAAAGAATTAGTAATTTCAATTAGGAATAATAATAATAAACAAATAACAAAAAGGTACTAATTAAATAAAAAGGAAGGAGCAATTAGAAGTAGAGGCCAGAGCTGAAAAGTAGTAGAGAGGCAAGAGAAAGTTAGGTAGCAGGAAAAAGGTGTTAGAAATAAGTGAAGTAGGAAGAAGTTCATCCGTAGAAAAATAAGAAAACATTTTTTTCATTAATATTTTTGTTATAGCATATAGCATATAGAAAATATGATGAAAACGACAAACCAAAAAAACATTGAAAGCAATAAAAAAGAAACGAGACATACTCGTAAAAAATCCAAAAAAAAAAAACGAAAAATAAGAAAAAGTGTTAGGCGGTACGACGTCAGTTAGTAGAATTATAAAAATTTATCGTTAGTTTTAGAAACAGTTTGAACTTATTAGAAGAATCTTAACTAATAAGAACAGAATATAAACAATTATTATTTAATAAATAATGGCAAAATAATCTGAAAGACATAGATTATCATAACAATAACTGTCCTAATATCATTAGAATAATTATTTACCCAGTACTAAATTCGTTAACCGTAATTTGACACTGATCTTTGTACCCGTGTAAAGTTGGCCCCGATTTTTTAAAATTTCATGTTTTTTTATATGGACTTATTTGTCGATCGTTTGTCCACCCTTTAGATAATTTTTACCAGCAAGCATTCAAAAGATACAGCCAAAACAAGTTTACGGTGCTAACTTCACGTTTTTTCGAAAAACTTCAAATTAGAAATTTGTTCACACCATACGTTTGTCCATCGTTTGTCCACGTTTGTCCACCAATTAGATTGTTTTTACCACTTAATTAAACGACTAAAAACACCAAAAAACGTGATTAATGGCCCATACAAGGTAGGAACTTCCTTATATCAATATTTTTAAAATTTCTGTATTGCATACGTTTGTCCATCGTTTGTCCACGTTTGTCCACCCATAAGATAATTTTTACCAGCAAGCAATCAAACGATACAGCCAAAACAAGTTTACGGGGCTAACTTCACGTTTTTTCGAAAACTTCAGATTTGAAATTTGTTCACACCATACGTTTGTCCATCGTTTGTCCAGGTTTGTCCACCAATTAGATTATTTTTACTACTTAATTAAACAACTAAAAACACCAAAAAAACGTGATTAATGGCCTATACATGGTAGTAACTTCCCTATATCAATATTTTTAAAATTTCAGGATTGCATCCGTTTGTCCATCGTTTGTCCACGTTTGTCCACCCTTTAGATAATTTTTACCAGCAAGCAATCAAAAGTGTCACTGGCTAATTTCTCGTTAACGTTAAGATATCTTTTTGTAAACAAAATGTTGTTCTTACCTTATAATTCGTAATTATTGTAGGATTTATCGAGGCAAAACCGGTTGATTTAAGTTCGATTATAGTTAATCGCCAACTGTTGTTTATTATTTTCGACCATAAATTATTTTTAGTTGTTGCTAATATAGGTTTTGTAAGTAATTTATTATTCTTGTGTTATTGTTTGAAATCAGTGTTAACCAGAAGATTTTTGAGGTTTTAATTTGCATCCTTGTTCATCGGGGTCAACTCAGGTTGGATTTATGAAATTAAGCTTCATTTGTTTCCATCGAACATTGTGGAAGAGATTTTTCTGAATTTTGGTGAATTCGGTGGAAAATACGGCATTGTGTCCGGATATTTAGTAAATCTTCTGTTAGGTAGGAACCCATAAAGCAGTCAGTAGTTGGTTTTGGAGATTTAAAACCGTTCAGACGGTGAGAGGTGGTAGGTTACCGCAATTGGCAACGAGGAGATCGATTTACCCGTCTACCAGCTAGGGTGGCACTAGTTAATAAAAGAAACAACCCTATTTTGATAGGGTCCTAGATACAGGCATAAGTCCTAGATACAGGCATAAGTCCTAGATACAGGCATAAGTCCTAGTTACTGGTTTAAAATTTGATGCTGACCTGATACTTAGCCGAGCTTGAGTTTTTGGGATTGGTGTAAGCTATTGGTTCTGGGAACAGGCTTTAATTGGACGCCAGCCTAAGTGTTGGAGCAGATAAGACGACGAGGAACTGTATCTAGCGTTTCAGATAAGCTAACTAGATTTAAGTCGGTTATAGTTTTAGTTAAAATTTATCCTTCTTCATTTTTGTATTGCGTGTGATCACAACTATTGATAAATTTTCTTTTTTTTTATTGTTCGCATAATTTTTTTTTATAAATATCAATTGTGTTGTCAGGCACGAGGCTTGACAGTCTGTATTCTAGAAATTTGTTATTAAAGAAGGGTCTAGTTGATATTTTGGTTTTATTTAGCTCACTTATCGTTGTTTTCTGTAATTGTGTAGTTCAGTTGGAACTGATAAATATTCAAAATTTATTTAATTATCTCCAGTGGGTAAAGTAGTGCCTGGAACAACAGGGGTTTCCGATTTTGACCGTCTAAATCGGTGGCGCTACTCACTAATATTTGTTTACTTACCTCTACGGCTGAGCTGGGCACTAATTTGCCAGTAGAGAGACCACTACCGAACTCAGCTGGAGTTGTATTTCCTTTAATTAATTTATTTATTTTTCTAAATTTGATTCTGTTTTTAAATTCATTAAAATACGTTGCAAAAGATACAGCCAAAACGAGTTTACGGGGCTAACTTCACGTTTTTTCGAAAACTTTAGATTTAAAATTTGTTCACACCATACGTTTGTCCATCCTTTGTCCACGTTTGTCCACTAATTAGATTATTTTTACCACTTAATTAAACAACTAAAAACACCAAAAAACGTGATTAATGGCCTATATACATGGTAGTAACATCCCTATATCAATATTTTTAAAATTTCTAGATTGCATCCGTTTGTCCATCGTTTGTCCACGTTTGTCCATCCTTTAGATAATTTTTACCAGCAAACAGTTTACGGGGCTAACTTCCCGTTTTTTTGAAAACTTCAGATTTGAAATTTGTTTACACCATACGTTTGTTCATCGTTTGTCCATCGTTTTTTCACGTTTGTCCACCAATTAGATTATTTTTACCAGTTAATTAAACGACCAAAAACAACAAAAAACGTGATTAATGGCCCATACATGGTAGTAACTTCCTTATATCAATATTTTTAATATTTCTGTATTGCACCTCACGAACTTAAATTTCTACCCCTTTAAATACTGTTGGAAACAATGAATCATGCTTATTTTTCAAAAAAACGACGAAGAATCAAGTACGAACAAACAGCTCGAGCATTTTTACTCCAAATCCAAGTTTGTCCATCTAGTCAAAATAAATTTTCACTTTTAACCCGGCAACCCGTGTATACGGGTTTTCCACTTTTACCATAAGTACACGCGTACGGTCTACACCGCATTAAAAATGTTGATATAAACGAAAAACAAAAGGCCCATTGGGTATTTTAGAAATTTAATATGAAATAACAATTAAAAAAACTCAATTAGATGTAAAAAAACAATAAATCTGATTTTCAGCCCCTTCCATTTCTCATTTTTTTGCGCATGTGTGGAAAAATGGAATAGTGTTTTTTCGGCAAATTGACCTTTCAAAGTTCATAAATGGGGAATAGGTGGAACCTTGAAGACTGAATTTGAATATTAGCAGAGTTACAGGCGATTTTCCAAAAATGCGGTCTTTTTGACCATTACGCGTGTAACGCCGAGTTAACGTATAAAGTAATAAAATATTTCTTTTACCACTTTGATGTCAGTCCGTTATTTAATCTGTCTAGCCTTGTAGTGCAAGATAGATGGAATCATATGAATGCAGGTTTTATTGAATGTAAGAACACAATTTAAAAAAAAAATAAAAAAGGTGTTTATTCTCACAAATATTAAATCATTTGCTAAAATAAAACATAAAATTAAAAAAACATAAAATTAAAATAAAACATAAAATTAAATAAAAAAATACATTTACTTTGATTATGTTGAAACTGAAATTTTTATTCGTAAAATAAAATCTCTGAAAATAAATAATACATTGTTACCATTGTTGCCATTGTCGTTTAATTAGGTCGTAAAAATAATCTCATTGGTGGACAAACGTGGACAAACGATGGACAAACGTATGGTGTGAACAAATTTCAAATTTGAAGTCTTTCGAAAAATCGTGAAGTTGGCTTAGTAAATTTGTTTTGGCTGTATCTATTCAGAGCTTGCTGGTAAAAATTATTTAAAGGGTGGACAAACGTGGACAAACGATGGACAAACGGATGCAATACACAAATTTTAAAAATATTGATATAGGGAAGTTACTACTATGTATCGGCCATTAATCACGTTTTTTGGTGTTTTTAGTCGTGTAATTAAGTGGTAAAAATAATCTAATTGGTGGACAAACGTAGACAAACGATGGACAAACGTATGATGTGAACATATTTCGAATTTGAAGTTTTTCGAAAAAACGTGAAGTTGGCCCGTAAACTTGTTTTGGCTGTATCTTTTGATTGCTTGCTGGTAAAAATTATCTTAAGGGTGGACAAACGTGGACAAACGATGGACAAACGGATGCAATACAAAAATTTTAAAAATATTGATATAGGGAAGTTACTACCATGTATGGGCCATTAATCACGTTTTTTGGTGTTTTTAGTCGTGTAATTAAGTGGTAAAAATAATCTAATTGGTGGACAAACGTGGACAAACGATGGACAAACGTATGGTGTGAACAAATTTCGAATTTGAAGTTTTTCGAAAAAACGTGAAGTTAACCCCGTAAACTTGTTTTGGCTGTATCTTTTGATTGCTTGCTGGTAAAAATTATCTAAAGGGTGGACAAACGTGGACAAAGGATTGACAAACAGGTCCATATAAAAAAACATGAAATTTAAAAAAATCGGGGCCAACTTCACACGGGTGATCTTTGTGCTTGGTTTACAAAATTATTTTGCCAATAAGTAAAATCAAAGATGATATTGCATCCGGCCCTGACAACTTGAATCAACTTTATTTAAAAAGCTGTTCTAATTAAGCCTTTTTCTAAAAATAATGACCTTATCACTTTGAGAGTGCTCGGTGCCTATCGACTGGAAATAGTCATTAATTGTGCTAGTTTTTAAAAGCTAAAACCAGCTAACTATGGACAAATTAGCCTAACTTGTTTGGCCTGTAAATGCATGGAATGAATTATTACTGAAGATTTATTAACTTTTCCTCAAAAACGGAATTTTTCATCCACAGCAACACGGTTTCCTCCGTGGTCAGTCTACAGTCTTAAATCTTTTACAATGTACCGATATCAGGACGTCGAAAACAGATAAAGAAAATCCTGTTGACATAATTTGCCTTGATTTTAAAAATGCTTTCGATAAAGTCCAAAAACAAACGTCTTTTACATAAATTAAGGCATTTTGGTCTAAGATATTCATTGCTGTCCTGTATTCGTGCAGTTTTATTTGAAAGAATTCTCGTATGAATTTCTGGTAACTAGTTGTGTACCACAGGGTTCTATTATTGATCCTCTGCTCTTTAACTTATATATCATATGGTGTCAGTGTTTATGTCCACGGTATCACTATTTGCAGATGTCACCAAGTTCTCTTCAAATCTACGATTACATTACAAAGAACTAATAAACGATGTGAATAGAATTAAACAATAGTTTACTATTTGGCTTTAGGAACTCAATGTAAAAATATGTAACATTCTTTATCTAGGACACAATAACCTATGTATGAGCTAATGTGGTTTCCTCATATTACATCAATCGTCAAGAAGGTTAACAGAGTAATATAAATGGTTGGACAATCTTTCAAAAATATGTCTTTATATTTGTTAGCTACTATTTACAAAACGTAGATCTGTCCCATCTTAAACTATGCTGCACAAATTTGCTGTTGAGCAAGTTCATTGTCAAATCTTCAGCAATTCGTAATCTCCTCTATGAAGAAAGTCTCCAATTTTTGAGATTATGCAGTGTCCAAGAAAAGAGACGCCGTGGAGATCTAATCAAAACATACAAAATTCTACATGGTCATTATTCGCTTGACCTTAATTTATTTGTGCTGAGTGATGATATGCAAAATCTTGGTCATCGATATAAACTAGAGCACAAAAAGTTTAAAAAACTGTGTCGACAACACTTTCTTACCAACAGAATCTTCAGAGACTGGAACACGCTTCCTGATTTTGTGATCTGTAAATGCTTCTAAAAATTCTTTGACTAGATTGAAAGAATTATTCATTCTCAAATGTGGTGTTTATTATATATAAACGAAAAACTCAAAATTAATCCACATATATATTGGTGTTCAATAATTACAAAATTAAGTGGTTAGTTGAGGGAAACTATTCCTGTCAACAAGTAAAAAGGAAAAAAAACACCATTCGACAGTGGAATATCCAACCAGAATTTTTGTTTGCAGTTAGAGGGGACAAAAAACTTGCAGACCGGTTTCGACCTATTGGGTCTCATCAGTACATGGCAATGTTGTCCGTCAGCGAGCTTAAAGCATAAACGCTAACTAAAAAATCAACTAAAATAACGAACGATATATTACTTTCAGTTATGAAAGTGTAAACGCCGTGATAGTAGTGTCATCTTTACCTCTAACGGCAAACTAGAATTCGATTTTTAACGGTTGGTCTTGATAATAATAATTATTCCAGTCGAACGTGCAAAAATACGGATAATAACTGCCAAATTGGCATTTCTCAAATCGAAAGGATTATCCATTCTCAAATGTGGTGTTTATCTATACATATAATAAAACTGTAGAAATGTATATGTTTGTGCGCGCATCACATGAAAACTACTGATCCTATTCGAATGCGGGTTTCAAAGACGTATTTGTCTTCTTTCAACTTAACATCTGGTGTATAAAACTTTCTCCCCCACCCCTTTAACAAGGTGAGGAAAGAAATTTTTATACACAAATCAACACGCCACGCGAACGACGTCGCGGGTACATCGAAATAGAACCCAAAAGTCTATATCTATCTATACATATCTTGTATCTTCTATACATATAATAAAACTGTAGAAATGTATATGTTTGTGCGCGCATCATATGAAAACTACTGATCCTATTCGAATGCGGGTTTCAAAGACGTATTTGTCTTCTTTCAACTTAACATCTGGTGTATAAAACTTTCTCCCCCCACCCCTTTAAAGGAGGAAGGAAGTTTTTATACAAAAATCAACACGCCACGCGAACGACGTCGCGGGTACATCGAAATAGAACCCAAAAATGTTGTTAGATTTTTTTGTCTGTATGTTTGTGCGCGCATCACATGAAAACTACTGATCCTATTCAAATGCGGTTTTCACAGATGTATTTGTCTTCTTTCAACTTAACATCTGTTGTATAAAAATTTCTCTCTCATTCCTTAAATGAGGTGGGGTAAGAATTTTTTTTACAACAATCACACGCCACGCGAACGACGTTGCTACGGTTAACGCAGTAATTAATTCAACTAGTGTAATAGTAAAAGGCCTCTCTTCTGCGCAAGTTGCCATATGACAATTTGGGAACATGCTGTCGACGTTTACTTTCTCAGTAACCTGCCTTGGTGTAAGTAATTATCGACTATCGAAGGAACCGATTAAGAAGATTTCTAATTATACAATGTTTACCTAAATATTATTTCGGAAACTAATCAGGTTCTGTCTTTTATTTTCCCATAATTTCATTTTACCTAATTTTAACTAGCGTCAGAGCTTGGAATGTCTTCGTAGTTATAAATAAACGAAAAACTCAAAATAAATCCACATATATATTAGTGTTCAATTATTACAAAATTAAGTGGTTAGTTGAGGGAAATTTTTCCCATCAACAAGTAAAAAGAAAAAAAGACACCATTCGACAGTGGAATATCCAACCAGAATTTTTGTTTGCAGTTAGAGGGGACAACATACTTGCAGACCGGTTTCGACCTATTGGCTCTCATCAGTACAAGGCAATGTTGTCCGTCAGCGAGCTTAAAGCATAAACGCTGACTGAAAAATCAACTAAAATCACGAACGATATATTACTTTCAGTTGTGAAAGTGTAAACGCCTTGATAGTAGTGTCATCTTTACCTCTAGCATTAAATTGGGTCAAAAAGTTTAGTAACTCCAAAGATTAAAGCCATTTAAGTAAGAGATGCAAGTCACAGATATGTTAGTCAATATTTGTTCACCAAACAAACGGTTACTTTATACACAAAATGTTTTAAGTGCTGAGACTAAACAAAACACTGCAGAAGTTTTAAGGAGTTATTATTTTATAATAGCATTGATGCAACAATTAAGTTCTGGCAGACAGAATCTTCATATATATACATGGTAGATCAGGAGCCGGTGACACTGAAAGTGACGTCATCACTGTCGTCGATATTTTTAGATAACTAACTGTAAAAAAACAATTCGAACCGAATGAGCATGGTCTGCCTATACGATTTTGCCAGAAACCATGTTCAATTAATTTAATTATAATAAAAAAGCAACAGAGTTTTGCAGTCATCACAAATATTAATGATAAGTAAATGGTTTGATTGCAAATTTCATAGTCTTTCAATAACACTAGGTCTGCCAGCCAAAATATGCCAGAAAATTACTGTCACACCTGATTCAAAGTTGTGACATATAACAATATTTTACTTTTAACACTTTTTTACCACATCATTTTGTTCATTTTTTTATGCTCTTTAAAATAACCGTGGTCTGCCAGTTTGAAAATGCCAAAAAATTACTGTCACACCTGATTCAAAGTTGTGACATGTAACAATTTTTACCATTATCACTTACAAACTTTCAACCACATCATTTTGTTTATTTTTTTATGCTCTTTAAAATAACCGTGGCCTGCTAGCTTGAAAATGCCAGAAAATTACTGTGACACCTGATTCAAAGTTGTGACATGTAACAATTTTTTACCATTATCACTTACAAACTTTTTAACCACATCAATTTGTTCATTTTTTTATGCTCTTTAAAATTACCGTGGTCCGCCTGCTTGAAAATGCCAAAAAATTACAGTCACACCTGATTCAAAATCCGGTAGTCAATAAAAAAAAAATTATAAAGAATATTTTTTAACAATAAATATAATTTTACTAAAAATGAAACATGATTTTAAAACATTTAGATACACAATTTATTGGAATTTATCTGAAAGCCCGATTTTTCATATCTCCCACCACGCGGCTTTTTGTACTGTATTTGAAAAGCACGGCTGCAACTTCAAGAAAATAAAATTTGTAGCAATAAAGTTGGCCATTCTGTCTTATGATGTGATTGTTGCGTATGTATTTATATTTCTATTCATTTCTGGTCCACGTATTGATGCGTTTTATATTTGTATTTTAACAATATCACTTATTGCATCAAAATTTAATGTTTATATTAATAAAAGGGAAAAATTAACGGGCATGTACGCAAAAAGGATCATAGGATTACGAGTAAGAATGGTAACCGCAGACATGCATGTTTCTGGCTCGTTAGCCGTCATCAGTGCGGCATAACCAAGTAAGGTATTGCACTTGGCTAAAAAAAGTGTTGGGTACTTGGGAGCAGAGGATGGTAGTGAAACATACTTGGCACCCTCTGTGTTTCACATCCTGGGCTTGGAACGACTCAAACACAATAAGTCCGTTTCGCCAACGTGGCGACGCTGGTCGTAGCCCCGAAATGTGGGCACAGCTAGCCGAAGGCACAAATGGCGATAGGACTACTGTGTGAGCGTTCGTTGTTTGTGTTTTTTAGACACATGTTTCACTACCATCCTTTGCTCCCAAGAACCCAACACTTTTGCTAGCCAAGTGCAATACCTTACTTGGTTATGCCGCACTGATGACGGCTAACGAGCCAGAAACATGCATGTCTGCGGTTACCATTCTTACTCGTAATCCTATGATCCTTTTTGCGTACATGCCCGTTAATTTTCCTCTTTTGTTAGTCATAAGTACGCATACTTGGCACCCTGTGTGTTTATATTAATCTACACATATATTAATACATTTCTATTAAATAGTTTCAATATATAGGTATACTAGTATTACATTGTGAATCATTTAAGTGGCTATAATAATTTCAATTTTCTAGAACTTTTGTAAAATGAAGCGTTTTATTTATGGTCAGGGTAAAAGCGAAGGTGAAAAAATTCATTTAATGGACAAAATATCTTTCGATAAGTGTCGCAACTATTTTTTGTATATAAACAAAATAATTAATTAGCCACGAAAAAAAAAATAAGAATACAATTTTGTATAAATTTTTTGGGGACCAAAATAATTGATTCAGTGCAGTCAGAAAGAGAAAATTTTCTTTATTTTTACAATGAAAATTCGAAAAATAATTTATTAACCACTCTCATCCTTTTTCTGTCACCCACCCACGAAATGACATATGCATTTATATATCGACCTTTTCAGTTTGTAGACGCAGGCGCTGGTAAATTAAAAATACTTTAGTTTCAGTTTACTTCTTCACAATCCCTTTTCGACTCTCTACCAACCCACCTATATTTGCTCCTACTTACGTTAAATATTTATTTTTCTACTCATTCTGCATTAATTATTCGTCTCAACAAAACAGATACAAAAAAAAAATAGTAATAAAATTATAAATAATTAAATTATAAATATAAACTAAATTCCTTAATTAAAACAAAAAGTATTCAATACACTTATAAAATGCGCTTCTACAAATATTTTAAGATCAAAAAGGAGTCTATTAGACTGTTATTTTAATTTTTTATTGTTGATTTACTATTCAAGTACGAAACGGAATGCTCACAAAATGCTATAAAAAATATGCCGCCTGTTACAACTTTGAATCAGGTGTGACAGTAATTTTCTGGCATTTTCAAGCAGACAGACCACGGTTATTTTAAAGAGCATAAAAAAATTAACAAAATGATGTGGTTAAAAAGTTTGTAAGTGATAATGGTAAAAAATTGTTACATGTCACAACTTTGAATCAGGTGTGACAAAAATTTTTTGGCATTTTCAAACAGACAGACCACGGGAATTTTAAAGAGCATAAAAAAATTAACAAAATGATGTTAAAAAGTTTGTAAAGGATAATGGTAAAAAATTGTTACATGTCACTACTTTGAATCAGGTGTCACAGTCATTTTCTGGCATTTTTTGGCTGGCAGACCTAGTGTTATTAAAAGACTATGAAATTTTCAATCAAACCATTTACCTACTTATCATTTATATTCATGATGACTGCAAAACTCTTTTACTTTTTTATTAACATTAAATTAATTGAACATGGATTCTGGCAAAATCATATGGCTGACCATGCTTATTCTGTTCGTATTGTTTTTTTTACCATTAGTTATCTAAAAATATTGACGATAGTGATGACGTCACTTTCAGTGTCACCGGCTCCCGACCTATGGGTGTTTGTTTCTTTGTAAACTGGGCAACTTGGCAAATTTTTGGAATATATATTTAATAAATATTATTAACGCATTAAATATACATCTTTTTAATATTATACGGTAGAGAAACCAAGAATATTCTTATTATTTTAGAATATATAGAACTTTTTCTTAAAAATCGTAAAAGAGGGAATCTGTTGAGGGACAGTGGAATGTGGCCAGGAGTCTGTTTATTTTAATTTCATTGAAACGTAGTGCAGAATATAATCAAGCTATATTATATGTTCAACTGTTTATAGATTATATTTATTTATTACATTTAAATAAAGTTCCTACGATAATATTTTATAAGCTACTAAAAGATGAAAATAACCCTTACCAGACGACTAAATTTGGGGACACACCAGAGGACTGTTTTTTTATTGTTTAATTTAATAAGTCAATAGAGTAAATATTATTATTGTCTAACTTGCTTATTTAACTACGAAACATTATATTATTGAAATTTTACTATAAATATTGGCCTAAAGGCGGCTACTCACTACTCGGAACTTGCCAAGTACTTGCAAAGTACTTAGAAAGTAGCGAGTAGTGTGTTTGGCAACTCGCACTGACTTGGAGAATTACTTGTACTTCCCATCGGTTGTCGGAAACCGGGTCCACGTCAAAGGAGCCGAGTCGATTACTTCCGAGTTGGTTTTATCTGCGCTTCACTACGTGTGCTTTGCTTGACGGGTAACTAGTAGTTGTTGCGTGTGCGTTTTAGGTTAAAAGTTGAAATGGCGTGGAGCAATGAAATTACATTGACGTTTCTGGATATATATCAGAACGAATCAATAATTTGGGACCCACCACCTAAACAACATAAAGTGAGAAACGACGTATATGATGCTTGGAAACGAATTCAAATTAAGTTTTCAGCACAATGTAAGTTGGCATGCAGCATTGACGAATTAAAAAAGAAAAAGGACTCTCTTATGGCCACATCTCGTAACTGCAAAAGGAAAATAAAAAAATTCAAGATATGCTTTCTCTATGCTTTCAGTATAATATGTTTGGGGAAAGCATAGAGAGAGAGAAATGATATTATTCTGTTTCTTGTATTTCCCGAAATAAATGGACACGTAGTGTGTACAATTTACTTGCACTTTGACAAGTACTTGAGAAGTACTTGCCAAATCAGGTAACTTGGCAAGTCCCGCGTAGTGAGTAGCTGCCTTAAGACAACGAGTTGCACAGTTTACAGAGGAATTCCCACATATATAAAATCGTAACTAAAACAAGATTTTTTGTTTGAGTAGTTTTGCCTAAAATAAAAAAGTTTGAGTCTGGAAAATAAAAAATTATCTAGTAAAATATTACAGGACGAGTGGTATTTGAGAAGATTATTTTTTGAACCATTCTGTACAAAAACTACTTTATTTAAAAAACTTCCTAGAACAACTGATATTTCATAATTAACACAAACGAAATGCCGTTACCCCACCTATTAACTTATCCTGTACACTAGATAGTATTGACAGTTGTCAGTTGTCGTGAGCGTCGTGAAAACAGGGTTATAATTTGAATAAATATTTATTTTTATACCTATTTATACAATTATATTATTAAAGAGAAAATTACCAAAATAAAAATTATTAGGTATATCTATTTAAAGTTTACCTACAAGACCACATTTGCCTGTAGGCATATAAAAGTTTTAAATGCATGCAGAACCAGGAAGCAGGTTAGTTTTAAAGTAGGTACCTACATATTTGATTTTTCATTATCGTCTAGATGAATTGAATTGTGATAATAATAATAATAACAAAATATATTTCAGAATATTTAGATAATATAAATGAATGTTGATTTATAGTAAGGTACTTTATAAACAAGAAAATTGATTGTTCAATATTGTGAATTTTTGACAGTTCTATAATTTTATCAATAGTAGTAAAACCACTAGTGGTTTTATCAATATAAACCGGAATGATTGGCTAGATTTAGCATAAAACATTGAAGATTAAGCGTTTTGATTGGACGAAATCACAAAATTGTGATATTTTGACAGGTGAAAAAAATAATCAACATAAAATTTGCCAAGACGTTCTTGTACCGGAGATATGAACATAAAGCACGTAGGTACTCTGTACTTATTTTGCTTTTACTTAAACACAAAAATTCACGTTTAGCGACTACTGGCTTGTTTAAATTAATAATAGGTATTTTTTGGTAATGTCATCTAATATAGTAAAAGTTAACAAATTAAGTTGAAAAGGTCCTTGTTGTTATCAAGAGGATGCACATTAAACAAAATGTGGTTTTCATGCTCACTCCTGCGAACTGATTTCCTGCAAATCTAATTCTTTTACTGATATAAAACATTGCTCTTTGTTCTAAATACCTAGAATTTGCATAAACATAATAGTATATTACGTATCAAGAGTGGTAAGTAGGATATTACGTACGAGTGGAAAAGTTACGCACGAAGCCGCGTAGCGGCGAGTGCGTAATTACACGAGTACGTAATACCTCTTACCACTCGAGTTACGTACTATGCTTTTTCTACGACTCAATATTTTAATTTTAATTCTAAATATTTGACATCTCTTAAAAAATATATGACGAAATTTGGCGTTTAAAATAACATTTATCAAAGTAGTGACATTAAGTAACATCCTAGATTAAATAATAATTTAAAATGTAATATATGTTGCCTAAATCTGTTTTATTTTTATTTTATTTTTTAATAAAAACTATTATATATTTATGTTTTAAAATTGACAAAAAGTATGTAAATAGACCAAATAAAGTAGTACGTACATAAAAATTTTTATTGCAATTTAATTAAACAAAAAATTTAAGTTTTCTTATCTAAACGCACATGTATGTTATGAGATCTCATTACGTGCATGTTATTGTTAAATGTCACTTACAAGGAATGTCTACAGTACGATTTTTGACGTTTACAGTCATGGACGTAGAAAAAATTATTTTACTACCATGACGAAAAAGTTGAATTGTTTTCGATTTGTAAATTTTATTTTCAACTACTTTAAATAAACTGATTATTTATTTTTCCTTAAATTAGATAGTTTGGTTTGCGATTATCGGAAGATTCCATATATTCAGTTAACGATTTACATAATCTACAAAGAGTGAAAGAGAGCAGAGCTTTAGAATAGAAATCCTCGAGACTACGGTATACACTTGAACACAAATAAAATTGGAGAAATCCGAAATTGAACGCCTAAAATGCTAATTCGAACGCCTCTCTTCGGGAAGTGGTTAAACTGCACAAACAGGGTCTATTATATGCGCAATAAGACCTCTCCGACTCTAATACGATCTCAATTTAGTTTAGTTCCGCTCTGTTACACGGGTCGCGTGGCAATCGCGTTGTGCCGCCTTCGCGGGACTCGTCCCCTTAGCCTGAACCCCGCAGCTCCCATCACCCACCAGGCATTTGTCGCTACAATTGCCTTCGACGATTAATCATTAGCGAGTTATTTAATCCCTTTCGATTAATTTCTGATTTCCGTTGAGAAATTACTCACGATTACAATATGATATAAAGCAGTTTAAATGATCACATTAACTATTTTGTAATGTTAATTTTATTATCGTTACAGTATTATATATTAGTCAACAAAATCAATTATTTTTTTCTAAAATAAAATTAACAATTAGGTCTCTCTCTCTCCCGTCCTCTCTCACTTTTACTTTCACTTTTTCACTCTCTAACTCTCTCACTCTCCTACTTTCTTACTCTCTCACTCTGTCACTCTCTCACTTTTCCATTTTTTTACTCTCCACTTTCTCACTTTCCCACTATTTTACCCTTTCTCAAATTAACTATAGAAGAACGTCGTTGAAGTTGGAGTCCGTGTTGTAAGGTTGTCTGTGAGGGTCACCCTTTGGGGTGTCTCTTGACAGCCCCCTGGGTCTTTACCGTCGTACTGTTGACAGGTCACCATATATTTTAGACAGTAAGATTAGTTTAGATCACGAAGTATAGATACCAGGAGTCTAAACGTAATAATAAACGAATGGTCTCAATTTAGAGGACAGAACTATTGCCGGTAGAGTGCGCCATTGTTCAAGAAGTACTCGTTTAAATCCTTACGCAGGAAGTTTTGTTGCTATTGACAGCTCTGGAAAGTATCTTTTATTGCAACTTATTTTAAATAAATAAATTAATATTATATATTTAATTTAACATTTGTGACATTCAAATGTCATAATAATAATAACATCGGTAGATCCTGAATCCTTGCGCAGCTAGTGGTATAAATTAGAACTATGATCTGGGTTGATTATTGTGTACCAGAAATATTATGAAAAAGCCTATACCGTGTAGACTCCTAATATTTGCACTTCGTGGTTTAAATCATTGGATTAATTATTTTTTCATACATATAGAAAAGTTACCTCTCATACCAAATTGCTATGGCATCATAGCATTTTATTTCCTTCCGGGCTTTAAAATGGTTTTTATCGAAAATTGTTTTTTTTAGTTACTTCTAAATGTATGTGTAATTTGTTTAACTAAATTAATTTTTGAAATCAAAATTATTACTTAAAATATTTCTGAATAACCTCATCTTAAAATATTCATCGTGCTCAGCGAATGCATGGATCAACAGATAATTGGTACGTAAGCGATGGCCTAGAGAGTTGGCCAAGCCATTGTTTTATAGCCTTAGCGTCATAAAAGTTTAACTATTTTTTAAACTTACTCGTAGGAAACATTTGAAAAACCCAAAGGAAAAATACCCAACCAACAGAGGAGGGCTCGGAAACGAGCATTTTTTTGTTAATACACTTTAAATCAGGAAGAAAACTCTGATTGTGAACATCTTTTCTGGCTTCACAACAGAGGCTTGTTTCCAGAAATTTAATCTTAAAAAAATGCCTACCCAAGACCAAACAGAGATAACTCTGGAATAAGAGGTAGTTGTTTGCTAATACTTGTATCTTATGAGGTCAAAAGAAGATCAACAATTACTTTACTTTTGAACTGACAGTTCAGACCAGTAAAGAGATGTGTAAAAAGGTTAAGGGTAAAAACCTTGATCTGATTTCCACTCAAAAACAGGTGTAAAAAATACAACACAGACAAGATTACTAGGACAAAATTGCAGGTCTGTCAAAAATAGCAAAGTACTTTTATACAGTAATTCATTTTAAGTCCCAAGTACCTGCTAGATTATCTTTCGACTACTTTACGAGTAGCTGCAGCCTATGTAGAAAGACTAAAACAGTTTAACACAGTGTGTCATTGCGAGGTACTGGATAACAGGAAATTTTTGGAGACATACAGAAATAATTAAATGGTACCAAGATCTTGAAATTAGTGTCACAAACCAGTAGAGGAAATACAGTAAGCCTAATTAGTCTGCAGTGACTATATGTCAACCTTAAAATAAAATAATAAAAATATTTTTTGTACAATACATTAAATTTGTAATGAGTTATATAAGGGTTTATAACACAATACTGATTTGTTGTAAAATTACAAATGATTGTGTAAAATCTGTAATGCTAATTTAAAAAATTATTATAGGTAATGGTTGGTTAAAAAGATTTGAAAGCGACACCTATTAACAAGTGAAGGAATCAAACTTTATACGCCATTTTAATATTTTATCTTCCATTTGAATACACAAAAAATCTATTTTGATTTGTCAATTCATTCTTTGTTTACAATCCTTTTAAAATTGACATGTCAGTGTATTTTGTTACAATGTAAAAAACAAATATGGTGCACTAATAAAATTCTTTTAAAGGAATCTGCTCCTTTATTTCTAACTGGGCATCGATGGGTTTTGTAGTTTAAACTTGGTCGCATAAGCGTCAAAGATAAACCACGTAGTGGACGTCCAAAAAGTGCAACAATACCAGAAATCAATGAGAAAATTTATGATATCGTTTGTAAAGATCCAAGTTTAACAAAGCGTGAAATTGCTGATACCATAGGCATCTTAAATGAACGAGTTCTCTATATTATACACAAAAAACTACATATGAAAAAGCTGTTCGGAAAGCTATTGCCGCCTTCATTAACAATTCAATAAAAACTGATTTGAAAATAAATTTCTCAGCGTAATTTGGAAAGTTTTAAGCAATATAAAATAGTTATTTATGATATGAGTGTTAAAAGTGAGGTTTTATTTTGTGAGTGAAAACGTTTGTGAAATGAGCGGAGCGAATTGAACAATTTCACGAACAAAATAAAATCACTTTTAACACAAATATCATACAATGTTTTTTGTACAACTTCCCAATTTTGATAATGAAACGAGCGAATTTGCAATGACAATAAACCAAACCGTGTTAAAAGTAAACTAAACCGTGTTAAAAGTAAACTTGTTTACATGCCAACGTGTTAAAAGTATTTTTAACACGCTGCTATGTAAACAATGGTTTTTAACATTGTTTGCTATCATTAAAAGTGTCACTTTTAATGACAGTTGTACAAAAACTATTTTGTTTGTCGTTTTATAACTATGGATAAGACTACCTTTATAATCCTAAATTTAAACAAGAATGTTTAGAGTGGACTGAAGCTGGTTCTTCAGCTCCAAAATAGGTGAAGTCAGAACGATCTTCAAAAAAGGTTATGGCATCAGTTTTTTGTGGGATGTAAAAGAAATTTTTTTGATGGATTATTTTGGGCCAGTTGAATAAAAAAGTCCTGAAAAAAGACCCGGTTTACAGAAGAAAATAATCATTTTCCATCAAAACAATGCTTGTGTTCACACAAGTTTGTTGACGATTGATAAGTTGAACGAATTTAAAGTAGGAATTGCTTAATCACCCACCAGATTTGGCTCTCTCGAAATATTACCACATTATTTTATTTTTTGCTTTCAAAACTTTTCAACCAATCTGTACATTGTGTAATTAGACAGTAAAGTATGGTTTTAGACTGTATTTTACAATTATATTATATGTACTAAATCAAAACAACAAATGTTAGAAGTTAAAACCAGTGTAATAATAGTAAATACATATAATACAGCAAAAGGCGCGAGAAACTGTGTGTAGGAAATCAAGGATTATAGAGTAACAACAAGTTTTAACCCATAGTTGACAGACGGTTCATAGGCAAAATATAGATTTTAATTCATCTTACACAATAAAACAATAAAAATTTTTAGAAGTTTTTATAAATGACAACAATTAAGAACCGATGGTAGAAGGAAAGATTGTCGTACCTATTCCGAAACTTTTGTAGTCAATGTATAAACTACCTATACTATAACAGAATTTTACTTACGATATAAAAAATATGTGCTTAAATAAATGATCATTTTCTGTCACCAACTCAAAAGTTTAAATTAAGTACAATAAGTATATTATATTTTCTAAATCAATCCATAAGTTCACACTGCAGATAACATATGTTAAAACCCAATAATTTCAATCAACTGTTTCGTTTTTAAATAAAACATTAACTTGTCACAGAAACCTCACATTCAGAAATTCATTTTAACACCCAGAAAACATTCTAATTACGGCCTGAAATATTAGTTAGCTTCCAGGACAGGAAGCATTTAAATATAAAGCACCTATTCATTAACGTTATTTTTGAGGTTATATGAAGCGACATCCTTTGGCGGCAGAACTAAAACGAAACACGTGAGCGTTTTCTGTTTAAAAGCCGCTCATTGTTTAAGCAAATCGGAAACGTAGCAGCTAATTTGCAGGTTTATTTTGGAACAAGAACGTACATTTTGTTATATTTTTGTTTTTTGTAGATTATTATAGTTAATTTAAAATATCTTACTTCTCTTTACAAATGAAAATTGAAAACCAGCCAATTGCGTATAGGACTCTGGACGAAGGGTTCTGTACCATTATCTATAACAAATCATGTTTGTTGTTTGAAACCTGATTGATTTTTATTTTTGCTGTTGATTAGTATTTGTCGTTATAGCGGCAACAAAAATATATCATCTGTAAAAATTTGTTTAACTATTAGTCCAGCACGAATCGGCGCATGAGTACCGAAAACTATTCCACTTCAATTTTTTTATGCGATCCTCTTCAAATTGCCCTACTGATGATATAAATGCATGTTGCCAGGGGGCAACCTCGGGCCATATTGTTTATACCGAAATTGTTTAAACAATTACATGCAATTGTTATTTTTTTACTGGACATTTTTTTTTATATTCTTTATTGAAATACAAATAAAAAGGTCTATGAATTTTCACGATAAAGTTAATATTTTCGGAGATATGAATTTTTAAAAGTTCGAAAAATCTCAAATTTGAGAACTTTCGACCCATGAAAAATATATTTAAAAAAATAACATATTTGTTATTTAATGTTACCTATTATTGAAGAATTGCTTAACTGCTGTTTAATCGTGACATTTTCTGAGTTTTCAAAGATTTCGGTTCTTGAAGTAGAGGGTTCGTTTTTCGTTTGTTAAATTTTTAATATATCATAAGATTTTATTTACTATATGGTTTTTGTTTTTTAATGATTCGTCGATTTAAGCCTCGGCAACTGTTATGGATTTACACCCACCGTGTGTTTTTAAAGACGTTATGTCTTCTCCACTGTCAACGAGAATTGTTGCAGAAGATCTTCGGAAACAATGCCCGGTGTATGATTCCGGGTTAGGTAATTTTAATTTGTTTATACCAATTCTTTGAACGGTACAATTCCCTTTTTGATAGTTAAAAAAAAATCTTAGGGTGAAGATCTGCATATTTTTTAAAGATTTCATAGAAATGTACTGTTTTTGTGAATTTTATGAAAATTTTTGATTTGTGTTAGGTATCTCAACTAAAACTGACGAATTTAAGTATTTAAAGTCAGTTATTTTTATTTTATACAGTTTGTCTCGGCGGCAAACACTCATAATTCTAATAATTAATACGGCCTACAAATTTTTTTATTTTGAACTACACTGTAATACCTTTGTCAGCAGGAATTTATAGTCTAGAGCTTCATTGACAAATTTCTTAATTTCCTCTAATGTGAATATTGTAAATTTCTTTGGACGATAGACATCTGAACTATGAAGTTCGCTTTAGAAATGCTATATTTACATCATTATTAATATTAAGAGTTGTTCTTAACATAGAATACTGTGACCATAACGTTGAAGGTTTAAATTTCTTGGAGATAACACCAAATACGCCAACATAATATTTTTAGAAAATGAACTTGTTTTATACTCTTTACGCCACTGAACGAACAAACTATATGCGATTTGGTATTTTTCTGGCACACATATTAATTGGGCCTTTTCCATGTTATTTTTATGCGATTATAATCAAGTCAGGACTATCCAAGTTCGTCTTTAGATCTAACATACTGACTTTGACCTAGATGATTACAATACAAAGGAACTCAATAGAATATAAAACAAATAAAATAACTGGCTTCACCTGGCTTTGTCTTTGAAGTGTATATGAATATAAATGATTTAAAAAAAAATAATAATTCGGCAAAGTAATGTCAAAATCAGCTATTCTCGCAGGATGTTCTGTATTATCCACGCCTAGAAACGCCAAGTCAACCGATGGCTGGACGGATTCCTTTTTAGTATGTTGGTAAGCCTGCAACAACCATTTTCGATTTTTAAGGTACCTCCATGGCTAACCATTTTCATTATTCAATGGAAACCCTTCCCATACCATACAAAGAATACAGGACCTTTTCTTTCTAGAATTCTGGTACTGAGCAAGCGTCTCCTGGATCGCTACTTCTTTGAGTACATATGAAAAGAACGTTAAACATTAAAAAACTAATTTCGTTTTAAAACATAAAAAAACTATTAAGTTAAGTAATTATTGAAGCTATTACCTATATCCTATACCAAATCTTTTATAGAATATACCATTGGGGGGTCAAAGTACTCTGTATTTAACACATCATAGGGATTTTATTTCTGTACTAAACATTTTATACATTATACCATCCTATGCACAAGGTCTTAAACCCTTATAACTTATACAATTGGATTCCTCGGATTTTTATCTCTATACTAAAATATCCTTTTCATATTTGAAAAGTTTTGGGTCAAGTAAGGTTTCCAAACCATTTACGTAATACCTCTAAAGATACTAAAACCTTAAAACATGTAAAATGTTAAATATCATGTAGAAACAGTTATTACAAGAAAATAGTATTGTATTTTAATTGTTATAAGTTATAATATTTACCTAGCTTTAACCTACTAGTTAACAAAATAAAACATTTGATATTTCTAGAATCTCACCTGTTGGAGTCTCGAAGTTTCTGGTGCCTTGTACTCATTACATACCATAGACATGCAACATTTTTTACTTATAAATTAAAAAAAATGGCTAAACCTTATATTTGGTGTCTTTTTTAACATATTATTTAAAAACTGCATCAAAAATGAAAAAGAATATAACAAATTAAATTAACAAAAAATTAAATTTGTAATAATAAAATAACCCAAACGGCGGCTGTCATAGACAACCTTAACGACGCTCTTTTATAGCCAAATCATATTCTACTTGACAATAAAAATTAAATTATCCAAGCTCGCCTTGAGATCTAACCTACTTACTGTAACCTGAATGATAACAATACGAAATAAGACAATAATACGTAAAACAAAACTACCATATCATTGCATGTGAAAATAGAACGTATAATATTTATGTATTTAAAATATTTGAATTTCGTTAAAGTTAAATCCTTTATTTTATAAATTTTTTATAATTACTTTGCTCCCTTAAACCATATATTCATATTGTACTCTCTAAAGTAAATGTTAGTACTGTTTTAAATAAACAAAATGATTATTAGTGTTTCAGTTTTTCGTAAATAAAATCAATGACTGTAAGACCCTCCTCAGCGATACACCATTGATTTATATATTGCAACCGGCAGATGAGCGTGCGGAACTAAATCCACTAAACTTATTGTAGTACACATGTGTGACTAATAGTAAACTTGTTCAGAGAAACGGCACATTACGATTTTGGCTTTGATCATCGTTCATTAATTCCACTCATTAAGAATGTGTATGCATTGAAGGCCTAAAATGTAAATTTAACAAGTAAACGTAACAATTTTTGTATACGTAAGAATATACTTTTGTAAAGCAATGTGCATCAGTATAGAAACTATATTATTGCGTATTAATTAATTATTTATTGGGTACGAAAGTAACAACCAATTATCCGTACTTTTCTTTTTAGTTTCGTCAAGCTTTCGCTGTTTTTTTTACAGCTTCAACAGGAGACTGATAACAAAAACACTTAATAAATGTAATATATATATATATATATATATATATATATATATATATATATATATATATATATATATATATATATACAGGGTGTTTCTAAATTGATGCGATATATTTTACAGGGTGATTTTTCAGCAAAAATTAAGGGGGGTCTTTGATATAAATTTTTGTTCAAAATCGCTCTCCCTCCAAGTTACAGCCCCTTAAAGTTGAGGGAAAAAAATTGTTTTTATTTAATATCTCCAATATGGAAGAATTTAGAAGAATGAAATGTAGCAGATAATTGATGCTAATAAAGTGGCATTTTTTGACAATTTTTGTAACCCTGCAATGTTTATACAAGGGGGTGAAAAAATCAACCCTTATGATATTTTGCACCAGAACTTTTTTATTCGTCTACATTTTCCTACTTAAAAAATTGATTTAAAAAGACGGACTTAAACTGCAACTTTTTTATGTCTTGACTATTCCTCGTAAAATTGTTAGTTTGATCACAAAAAAATAAAATAAGTTACAATTCGATATTACTTATACCTTTTTCACATAAATCCAGAAGCGTTATTGTTTGTTAAAAATAGAGTAAGCAGGTGTCAAATAATGTCACAATTGGCAGATAATTATTGCTAATAAAATGACATTTTTTGACGGTTTTTGTAGCCGCAATGTTTATACGAGGGGGTGAAAAAATCATCCCTTATAATATTTTGCCTCAGATTTTCCTAGTTAAAAAATTGATTTAAGAAGGCGGACTTAAACTGCAACTTTTTTACGTCTTGACTATTTCTCAGTAAGTTGTTTCTTTGACCATAAAAAAATTAAATATTAGGTACTCATTACCATAATTCTTGCCTAATTTGTATAGGAACATCTTCAAGAAGAGTGGGCAACACTTCTTCGAGGAAATGGCCGTAGTCGTTTCCATTTAATCTTATTGGTAGAAAATATGGTCCAATTAAATAATCATTAACTGTTTGTCATTATGATATCATTCAATACTGGCATACTTTATTTTTTTTTAACAAACGATAACCCCTCTGGATGTATGTGCAAAAGGAATGAGTAATATTTTATTTTTTTTATGGTCAACGAAACAACTTACTGAGAAATAGTCAAGACGTAAAAAAGTTGCAGTTTAAGTCCGCCTTCATAAATCAATTTTTTAAGTAGTAAAATGTAGACGAATTAAAAAGTTCTGAGGCAAAATATCATAAGGGTTGATTTTTTCACCCCCTTGTATAAACATTGCAGGGTTACAAAAATTGTCAAAAAATTCCATTTCATTAGCAATAATTATCTGCCCATTATGACATTATTTGACACGTGCTTACTCTGTTTTTAACAAACAATAACGCTTCTGGATTTATGTGATAAAGGAATTACTAATATCGAATTGTAACCTATTTTATTTTTTGTGATCAAACTAACAATTTTAGGAGAAAAAGTCGAGACATAAAAAAGTTTCAGTTTAAGTCTGTCTTCTTAAATCAATTTTTTAAGTAGAAAAATGTAGACGAATTAAAAAGTTTAGAGGCAAAATATTATAAGGGTTGATTTTTTCACCCCCTTGTATAAACATTGCAGGGTTACAAAAATTGTCAAAAATGCCATTTTATTAGCATCAATGATCTGCCAAATTTCATTCTTCTAAATTCTTCCATAGTGGAGATATTAAATAAAAACAATTGTTTTCCCCCAACTTTAAGGGGCTGTAACTTGGAGGGAGAGCGATTTTGAACAAAAATTTATATGAAAGACCCCCCTTAATTTTTGCTGAAAAATCACCCTGTGAAATATTTCGCATCAATTTGGAAACACCCTGTATATATATATATATATATATATATATATATATATATATATATATATATATATATATATATATATATATATATATACAAAAGGGGAAAATTATTGGGCATGTACGCAAAAAGGATCAATAAGGCCACGAGTAGGAATGGTAACCGCAGACATGCATGTTTCTGGCTCATTAGCCGTCATCAGTGCGGCATAACCAAGTAGGGTATTGCACTTGGCTAGCAAAAGTGTTGGGTACTTGGGAGCAAAGGATGTTGGGAAAACATGTGTAAAGAAACATAAAAACACAAAAACAACGAAAGCTCACACAGGAGTCCTATCGCCATTTTGTGCTTTCGGCCAGCTGTGCCAATGGGTTTTCGGCTAGCAACCAGCGTCGCAACGTTGGCGAAACGGACTCATTGTGTTTGAGTGGTTCTAAGCCCAGGATATGAAATAAACAAAGTGCCAAGAAAATGCGTATTAATATAAACAAAAGGGGAAAATTATTGGGCATGTACGCAAAAAGGATCAATAATTAAAACGTATGACTTACAGAAGTTTAAAGATTTCAAGTTGACATTAAATTAAAATAATTAAAAAAGTCATATCACGTTCAAAACAGTAATTAAATAAAAAAAATAGATATATACACACATATATATATATATACATATACATACACAAATGTACATACACACATATACATACATACATATACATACATACACACATGTACATACATATATATATATATATATATATATATATATATATATATATATATATATATATATACACATATACATATACATACACATACATATACATATATATACTGTACAAAAAGTAATGATAAAATGTTCATAGATCATAAATTTATAAATAAGATTACTTGTTTATTAAGGTCTACTGATATTTTTACAAGAAGTTATATTTTGTCCAATAAATTGCAGTAAATGTTGCTTAACTGTCCGGTGTCTGTTTTATAATTTAAAGTAATTTTGTTTTTGTTTATGTGATACATTTCAAGAAAAAGTCTGCTTTTATTATTGTCAGTGTGTGCTAAAATTCGAGTATTATTGTAGTCTAGTTGATGTCCTGTATTTTCATAGTGTTCAACTACTGCACATGTTTTTTTACTTAGGCGGCAATCACTTTTGTGTTGTGTGATTCGTTGTTTCAACCATTGTCATGTTTGTCCAATGTAACTTTTATGGCAACTGAGGCAAGGTAATTCGTAAACAACATTGCTTTTAAATAGAGTTGGTACTGGGTCCTTAAGTTTCGAGAAAAGTTGTCTGTTATTTTTTGTATTGTATTTGGTTATTTTAATGTTAGGGATATTTCTAAATATGGATAAAACAGAGTGTGTAAGGCCATTAATAAATGGTAGTTTTTTGTATATTATTGGTCTACTATTTGAGTCATCAGTGGGACCATCATAAAAATTGCTATTGTAAATTAATTTTTTTAAAATATGTTTAGGGTAACCATTGTTGCGAAACATTTGGAACAAAATGTTTAGGTTTTTTTGAAGAAAAATATCATTACTAATGGTCATTACTCTGTTTTTCATAGCTACAATAGTGTTAAATTTTTGACTGGTTGGATGGTTCGAGTAATAATTTATATATCTACCAGAAGCAGTTGGTTTTTGTACCAATCCAATACAATGCTATTGTTGTTTGCTCTTATTACCTTTGTATCTAAAAATGGAATGCTGCAATCTGTTTCTGTTTCAACTGTAAACTGAAGATGTTCATTAAATGAGTTAAAAACATGTAGTGTATTATCTATTTGATTAGATGGTACCGAACATATAATGTCATCAACATATTTGTAAATAAACGGTAATGCAAAAGGTAACTCAGATATTACATTGTCTAATAAATAATCGGTTACAATTGTTGCAAGAATGGGACTTATTGGGGAACCCATAGGTGTTCCGAAAACCTGAGCATAAAATTGTCCATTAAAACTAAAATATGTGTTGGTAAAGATAAAGTTTAAAATTTTTAAAAAATTGGTCGAAATTACTACTTTATATATATATATATATATATATATATATATATATATATATATATATACATATAAACAAAGTGCCAAGAAAACGCGTATTAATATAAACAAAAGGGAAAAATTATTGGGCATGTACGCAAAAAGGATCAATAAGGCCACGAGTAGGAATGGTAACCGCAGACATGCATGTTTCTGGCTCATTAGCCGTCATCAGTGCGGTATAACCAAGTAGGGTATTGCACTTGGCTAGCAAAAGTGTTGGGTACTTGGGAGCAAAGGATGTTAGGGAAACATGTGTAAAGAAACATAAAAACACAAAATGGCGATAGGACTCCTGTGTGAGCTTTCGTTGTTTTTGTGTTTTTATGTTTCTTTACACATGTTTCCCTAACATCCTTTGCTCCCAAGTACCCAACACTTTTGCTAGCCAAGTGCAATACCCTACTTGGTTATGCCGCACTGATGACGGCTAATGAGCCAGAAACATGCATGTCTGCGGTTACCATTCCTACTCGTGGCCTTATTGATCCTTTTTGCGTACATGCCCAATAATTTTTCCCTTTTGTTTATATTAATACGCGTTTTCTTGGCACTTTGTTTATTTCATATCCTGGGCTTAGAACGACTCAAACACAATGAGTCCGTTTCGCCAACGTTGCGACGCTGGTTGCTAGCCGAAAACCCATTGGCACAGCTGGCTAAAAGCACAAAATGGCGATAGGACTCCTGTGTGAGCTTTCGTTGTTTTTGTGTTTTTATGTTTCTTTACACATGTTTCCCTAACATCCTTTGCTCCCAAGTACCCAACACTTTTGCTAGCCAAGTGCAATACCCTACTTGGTTATGCCGCACTGATGACGGCTAATGAGCCAGAAACATGCATGTCTGCGGTTACCATTCCTACTCGTGGCCTTATTGATCCTTTTTGCGTACATGCCCAATAATTTTTCCCTTTTGTATATACATATATATATATATATATATATATATATATAATAAAACAAAGATTAAAATTTTCGGGTATGCGGTCTGTTTAAATAAAATCTTAAATTATCTTAAAACTCAATATTTCGCTGTTTATTTGACAGCATCATCAGGAGTAAACTACAAAGAAAATATTATGTAGGTACTAAAAACAATAACAAATTAAAACGTATGACTTACAGAAGTTAAAAGATTTCAAGTTGACATTAAATTAAAATAATTAAAAAAAAGTCATATCACGTTCAAAACAGTAATCAAATAAAAAAAATAGATATATACACATATACACATATATACACACATATACATGATGCTGTCAAATAAACAGCGAAATATTGAGTTTTAAGATAATTTAAGATTTTATTTAAACAGACCGCATACCCGAAAATTTTAATCTTTGTTTTATTATAATTGTTCGGTCGAAATTACTACTTTATATATATATATATATATATATATATACAGGGTGTCCCAGAATTAACTACGGCAACTTCGTATACGTATTCCTTGATGACAAATAAGTAGGGTCTTTCCTATAAAAAAATTTTTTTTAGAGACTCCTGTCAGAGTTATAACCTTTTAAAGAGGAGTGGTAAAATACGGTTTTAATTTAATATCTTCTGATTGGTCCAAGATAAAAAATTAAAAATTTGGGTGAACATCATTTTTATAAAGACGCATTTCTCCTGCCACTTTTCACCTGCCCTACCCCATTCTAAGGGTGCAAATCAAGGAACCCCTCTTAATATTTTTTTTGTAACTTTCTTAGCAATTAATATTTGCAATAACAAAAAATTATTTTAGGAAGTTTTGATTATTTAGAAACTTTTTTGTCGTTTTTTGCGAAATCGTTTCGGTTTGGAGTAAAAAAATAAAAAGTAGGACCATGTCAATTGAGTATCGTGTATCGCGATCAAGTAGCGCACATTTGCAAAGTAGGTTACAACTCTGACAGGAGTCTCTAAAAAAATTTTTTTTATAGGAAAGACCCTACTTATTTGTCATCAAGGAATACGTATACGAAGTTTCCGTAGTTAATTATGGGACACCCTGTATATATATATATATATATATTTTGAGATGATATGAGGTAGTATGCTATAATTAATAAAATAAATTAAATAAAGTTATGATGAAGTAATTAAACGAGGACATTTTTTGATCTCAGGGTAGAATACAAAGCCATACATTCAGTATAAGTTTGTTCAATTTCTGTTAATATTTAAGTTTTTGTCTTCTTTCTTCTTTCCTGAAAAAGGAAATAAATATAAGTAGATAGAATATCAAATGTGATTTTTAAAACATATCTATTTGTAAAAAAATAGCATATAGTTGTTTTTTATAGTTTAAATTTAAATGATTTTTCTTTGAAATAAAATAAGAAAATTAAATATTTAAAAATAAAAAAAAAGGATTTTATATAAATTTATAATGATACATATTGTTGTTTTATAATAATTTAAATTATTTAAATAGAATAATTTAAATCATGTAGTAAATTAGAACTTACTTACGTTTACAATAATCAATATTGGAATTTCAAAGCATCATATTTGTTTTTATAGAATTGATTTTGATGAAAATGAAAAATCCTAAAATAGAAAAGTATTTTAGATTATAGTTTAATAAATATGTGATTTTAAGTTCATTTTAAAGGTAACAGGATTTTGAATATAAATAATTGTTTAAATCTGTATTAGAAATTAAGTATTCTGATTTGTAATTTATGTAAAAATTTATCAAGTAGGTAAAAGATACTAGATAGATAGGTAGTCGAAGTTTGTTGAATTTTTCAATTGTTAGTTGTTGATTTTGTAATCGCTCTCTTGTTTTTTGGTTGTTGAAGAGGAAAGACGTATTAAATTTTGTTCTGTTTTAAAAATTAAGTTTTATTAAAAAAGATAGAAATAATAGAGTATAATTGATATAAAAGAATAGCGAATATAAAGAAGAAGTAATTGAGTACATATGTTAAGCAGAAAATTAGATTTAT
Source organism: Altica lythri (assembly GCA_964028335.1). Taxonomy (NCBI): domain Eukaryota; kingdom Metazoa; phylum Arthropoda; class Insecta; order Coleoptera; family Chrysomelidae; genus Altica; species Altica lythri. Next base: position 19,490,446 of record OZ034803.1, on the reverse strand, counting down.
ATAAAAATAAAGTCCAGAAATATCAGAGCAGAGCTGCAGATTGTACGAGACACTTTATAAGTAAATTTAGAAGAGAATTGTAGCAGATAATAAGTTAAAGTACTTGAATTTACTTACCATTAGAGCAGTAGATAGAGTTAGCTGATTATCCAGATATTTTTGATGAAATTTTTAATGGTTATGGAGATAATCATATTTAAATCCAGGCTTGGAGTCATCTAAATGTTAAAGAAGTTCTACGAGAAACTGGTATAAGTTCTTTCTTTATTAACAATAAAAAACTTTTTGTGTTTTATTCTTAATATTGTATGAACATTTTCACTGTTTCACTAATCACTATTTCCTTAGTATATAAGTTTATTTCTGTTGTTTCAAATTGTAATAATTATCAGATTTTTTCATTTTCATTTTGTTTAATAAGTCAAGTTTTTAAACATTCGTTTAAATTTCAATTGCTTGTTAAAAAAGTTAGGTTATAGGTTTCTTCTCTTTCTAAATTCGCAACGAAATCATATCATTTGGTATATAAGAGTAGTAAGTTTTTATGTTGATACAATAGTATATAATTTATTTAAACTAGCATTGAATTCTGCCTATGAGAAAAGAGTCAGTGTCGGGTAAATAAATAAATAAATAAATTAATATAATATAAATTCATAAAATTGAAATCATAAAAACTAGTTTGCCTATATAAAAATTTTAAATAAAATTTAACGTTCAAAATTTATAAACTACAAGGCAAATTTTATTTATAGCATAATAACTTATATATTATAATTCCTAGCAAGTTATATATGTTATAATATATATATATATATATATATATATATATATATATATCCTTTTCCTTAATATTATTTTAAACAATATAACAAAAAAAATCACTTTGATCTGTTTAATAACAACCGATATTGACATTTTGTTTGTTACCTGACTGCTATGTTTTTGGCCCTACCCAGCAATAAAAAAATAATAAAAAATAGATAAATGTAACTTAAAATTGTAGCTATCTTTATATATATATATATATATATATATATATATATATATATATATTTCTTGTGTTCGTGTATAGGTTACTGAACTCCTTCTAAACAGCTGGACCGAATTTCATAATTTTTTTTTGTATATATTTAAATGGATTCAAGAATGGTTTAGATTTACTATTTGGTCCACTATAAAATGTTCTTTAATAATTTTTTTACTTTTTTGTATATTTCGACTGTAAAGTGACAATATCCCCTAAGTGACATTTATTGTTTAGTTCTACGAATTCCTAATAGATGACAGTTTAAGTTAATTGAAGCATTGTATAAGGACTATACAATGATTGAAGTAACCTTTGACATCTAGGTTAAATAGACACCCGGTAGATGGCACTTTATTTTGATTTTTCAATTATTAAACAGTTATGTTGTGAAAAAACCCAATAGATAATGTTGAATTTTGATTTATAAATAAATAAATAAATAAATAAACGAAAAACTAAAAGAAAAGGGAAAATACTAAAGAAATAAAGCCAAAAAATATCTTTCTAAAATAAATGATATAACGCCACCGTAAGGTGGCGTAGTAAATATCTCATATATTTAAACAAGCAATTTTTACTAAATCAAATACTATGACGCCACCGTAAGGTGGCGCAGTTATTATCTCACATATTTAAACGAGAAATTCTTACTAAATTAAGTACTATGAAGCCACTGTAAGGTGGCGCAGTGGATATCTAATATATTTAATCGATAAATTATAAAATACAACGAAAGAATAGTATAAACCTGATAACGAGAAAATATGATAAAATAAAAAAAAAATCATTGAAAGCAAAATAGTAAAAATTCGAAAAATGAAAAAAGGTCACGACAGTGTTATGCGGTACGAAGTCCGACGGGACAGCTAGTTGTTTATAAAAAAATGTTGTAATGTAATTTTTTTAATTTAAATTATATTCCTACCTGTGCTATCCTAGTCGAATTTTTTAATGTTTTGGTTACATTTTTACTGAAGCTAGTATTTTTAATTAGTATAAATATCTAAAACTAAGCATGTCAGCTTACTTGTACAATATATTTACTGTGTGTTTTTGTTATCAGTGTACTGATGAAGCTGTAAAATAAACAGCCAAATATTGACAAAAAGCGGAAACACCTCTATATTTTAATAAAGGTTAGTCCAATAAAAAAGCAGATGACAAAAACTTTAAGACTTTAAAATTAAAAATTATTTATTGTATTTTGCACATCAAAAATTGAAAATTCTCTTAAAAATGTTGCCTACATATTAATTAACAAGCTAGCTTTATTGCTTAAGGGAAGGTCTTTTTTGTTTAGGCTTTATATAGATACCTTTTGTTTACATGAATTAGAAGCCTGTAAAAGTTTTATTATAGCCTAAAAAATATTATTACCAATTGTTTTTGAAGTAGTCTTGATGATTTCATATTGGAATCTAGACAATTAAGACTGTAAAAACTGAAATAGCTTAATCAGCACAAAAATTTAATTGTCTGGTGAGAAAAGCAGCAACATTGATCAGATCCCAATATGAAGAAGCTTCAAGAGTGCAGACTTTGCTTCTTCTGTTTCTCTTACATCACAAATCAAAATTCTGCGTAGGTCACATTCAGTCGGATTGTTGGAGAGATTGAAAATAAATTTACCTTTAATGCAGTTATAAAACTTAGTTTTAAATATTTCTGTATTAAAATATTCGTTTTTAATTTCTGTCTGTAATAAGTTAAAAAAGGCGTTTCATTTTACCGCAAAGTAAGTTAATAGAGTGGTGACTTTTTATAAAACTTCTCTTTAATTATCATAGTATTTTACGGATCCGTTACTAAATGATATTTTACAGAGATCTGAGTAGGTATCTTATTGTAATAGTTTCTATATAGAGAATATTGATCTTGTTACAGTATTAAAATTCCTTTGATTTACCTAAATGTTTTTAAAAGGAGTTTTTACCTTAAAATTTATTGAACTAATTTACTAAAATATCAGCATATTGTGTTGTCGACTTGCTAGGACATAATATTAAAATGTACGCATTTATGCTTGTGAATTATTTTTAAGGAATGTATTGTTTTTAAATTAACAATAGTCTTCCTGTTAAAAATGAAGGGGAGAGAGTTGTACTTACATATTCAGTTGCCAATAAACTTTTTTTACAGAAGAGGTATTTTAATACCGTTAAATCTATATTGGTTATTTTCGCTGAGAATATTTTTCCATGGAGTGTGTAAGTTAATGTTATGGGTGAGTTAGTCTCTCTTTTATAGGTTGTCTAGGTGTTAATTAGGGAATTTTCAAATATATGGTGGTATTCTTCATGATTCAAATCTCGATATGTTATAATAGTAAAGTTATTTTTGGAATTTTTAATTTTGTTTCTTTTGGTTAATGATAATCGTTTGCACTTCCATGGGTCGCGACTTTTAACGAAATTGTTTAAAACTTACCAGCTCAGTTTTGATTTATACTTTGTATTACTTTTTTTTGTTAATGGCTATATGTTCGCTTAAAGCAATTGGTTTAACTTTGATAAACTTATAAATGAAATATTAAATACATTCTATATTTCTAAAATTGCAAAGAGATGAAAAAATAGCTACGTAGCAATCTAACTGTCTTTGACAATAAAATTCTATATACACAATCGTAGTTACCTCTAACTCGCATAGCAGTCGTGCAAACAATTATTGCTTCTTGGCAGTTGTCTGTTATTGTTAATTAAATATAAAGATATGCTAAATATAAACCGAACGATAAAAATTATGAACTTAAAATATCCCAAATCCGATATTGTTATTAAAAATAACATCATATATTTATCTCAAATCGACAGAAACCGCATCATCCTATTTTACCAATTACCCCTCGTAAAATAATAAATATGTTAACACATAAACGATAACCGGAGTTAAATTAATAAAGATCCGTTTGCTGTTGCGAAGCGGGTGCCTTTGTTGAAAGACAAACCCCGGGAGGGTGGCCGCGCGATCGACGAAATGATAGAGATTGATTAGGGGTGGAAATGGCCAAATAATTACTCTGGCGCTCGCTGCCTTGTTTGCAGCCAAACCAAAAATGGATTAATTCATTTTTAATATAACTTGTGCAAACAATTTCTTTATTGCGTTGCTTTAGCTTTGTTGAGGGTTGATTTTCCCTCGGAACTTTTTATCTCAATTTAACAATAGGTTACAAAGTTTTGTATAGTAATATGCTTAACATTTTATCTCCTTTAATTGCTTACCTACATCGACTTTAATACGTCGTACTTCTTGTTAAGACAGCATACAAGACGCCAGAATAATTTTTGAGCCTAACCACAATATTACTCTAAATATATTATAGTTGCTCTTCAATTTCAAAATTTAATTTAGACGGTTACTGGAATCGTTAAAGGTTTATATTTATTTAATTTATTGTTAATTCCAAGACAGAATTTATGTTATAATAATTATTTCATAAATATGATATTATACTTAACATTGACATAAGACATTTGTCATATAACAGTTATTGTTATTATATAATATGACACAGCTAATATATAGCAATTGACATGTGACATGAGACAGTTGACATATTTGATATGACACAGTTGGCATATGGCAATTGAAATAAGATATTTAACATATGATATATGCCAATTGACAAACGACATATGCTAACTAAAACAATTGACATAATACATTTGTCGTATGACAGTTGACATAATACCATTATCATATAACAGTTAATAGACTGATATATTTCATATGTAGGTATGTATAGGTGCTATAAGTAGTGTGTTAATTCAAAAAGCAATACAAATTTATAAAAATAATCGCTTACTTTCGTAAAATTATCTAATTTGTTTTAAATGTTTAAAATATTTTTTAATTCTAAAACAAAGTTCAAAAGGTTAAATCCACAATTTTTAATATTAAACGCAGAAAAATAAAATCATCATGGCAGACCTTTCCAATAACGGTCCACACGCAATTCCATTAAACGGCAGTTTCAATATTTACAAAGACATATAGCGAATCCATCGATATAGAGAACATAAAAGGGATCATTTCGAGTTGGCGATAAATCAAATTTAAGTATCGGGAAATACGCTTGTTATATGAAAAGAGGCAATTTTCTCGCACAATGGCAAAATGAAATCGGCTCTATCAAAAAGACACCAAAACCATTTAATAGCCTCATCGGTTACCAACGAATAAAAAAACTCCAAACAAAAGCCAAAAACAAAAGCTGATCATGAATAATTGCAGAGGCGGATTTTTTTTATTTCCACAAGTTCGTGTATATACATCTACTGATGAGTCTCCAATCGTTTAAAAAATTCTTATAAAGAAATTTTATTAATAGGTCATCTATTCTTATTTATTTCTTAGTATAATCACAAACTTAATCTTGTTTTAGAAGGTAAGAATGTTTGTCTGATGTATTTTATCCCTAGGTTCTCTGGGTGTTTGACGCAAAAGAATGAAGGACTTCAAAAATCCTTAAGAATTTTGAATACTCAGATCCCCCTTCTCTCCTTAAGACTCCTCCAAACCGTAGACAAGGACCTTCCTGTAGAACTTAACAGAAATTCTTGACAAGACCCCTCCCTCCTATAGATAGATACAGGACGACGACAGGATAACACAAAAAAAAACTAAGCCCTTGACTAAGGTTTCCGTAGTTCCCTGCGTCCTTGCCAAATGAAAGGCCTCATGTCACAGCGTCAATCTCCAAAACAAACATTGCACCACATACACATACACATACACACACTCACACAGCACCAAAAAATCATTTGTTACAGTTTAGGCACGTTCATGGAAATACCGAAACAGTCAGAAAAATCAGTAAGCGAACTCTAAATGGCGCCAATGACGGATATAAACTCCGTTCCAAACTTCATTATCCATTCCTGCAAAGGACACCAAATCCTATAACAGTGTCCTTAAACTTAACACCCAAAACCAACCAACATTACACTTCTGTAAACCGATTATTCCTTGTATCCTTGTATCCGTTTCTTTTTGTTGAATTCTATTACACGTGCAGAAAAACAGTTAGCTACATTTTTAACTTTGGATATATCGTATCTCTTCGATTTTAACTTGCTACGGAATTTTGTATATTGTATACAATAGGACTAAAAAATACTTCATCTCCCAAATGGCAATTAAGAACAACTATACTGTTAAAAAGTTAAATATGTTAGTAACTAAAATGAACTTTAACAGCAATTTTTAAACCTGAAAATTATGTTTTATATAAGACATTTATTTTGTTAATTTTTGAATATTGCAATCACATATAAAACTAAAACTGATACAAAAATATGGATAGAAGCATTTAAACAACTAACAAAAAAGGCACCCTTCAATGCTTTGAGCAGTAATCCAGTTACAACAGAGAGATAAAAGATAACTATGGAGTGGAGGATGTGCACGCACGGAGAGTAGATGGTGCGACGAACCAAGAGTGGATAATTAAAATAAGAGAATTTTGTATTTTTTCTTTATTGTTATTTTCTGGTATGTGTATTTTCTTAAGTTTAAAAATCTAATGAGCGATATGTTAAAATAATTTGTTCCTAATAAAACGATTTTAGGACGACCAAAAAATAAATACTTTTTGAAAAAGTACCTACTCTCACAAAAGAATGGGATTTTTTATTTAAGTAAAAATTTTTACCATGTTCAAACGTACTATTGTCTGTAAGTTAAATTATTAGATTAGATGTTTATTGGGTTGGCTGTTAGCCTGTATCACTGCGACCTTTTCAGATCTATTGTGACCACCCATTATCTCAAGAATAGGATTAGAGAACCTTGTCCAGCTCTGCCCTCTTAATGAGACTTAATAGCCTTAAATTAACAGGTAGGTTTAAAGATAATAGAAAACGATATCATGTTTTAGAAAAGTAATGTGAAAAAAATTATTTAATTTCTGTCATTGACAAAAAAGACATTATACCATTTCTTTATTTTTGAAGGCAGATAATTCAAAATTAACAACATTGTGGTCCCGCAATGTCTCCAAACTAGCAAAGTACCTGATTTTTAGATCTTATCAATACAAGGAGTTATGATATTTGTATAACTTGGAAGCATGAGGGTCTGATGAACCTGTAAAATTCATTTAGCAATCATTTACCTACTTAATAATTACGGTGGATTGACAAGCGAATTTTCATTTTTCAATTTATTGTCTGAACATTGGATTAAATTGTTTTAGTACTCCATACATCAAAAATACAAAAAGAATATCCAAACATGTCGCAGAGGTCAAAAATTTGTGATTTGGCAAAATCGTATGCGTAAATATTGCCAAATTGTTACGTTTCTAATGCTTTTAATTCTTTAAAGGCACCAAAATAGACGAATTTCTTAAATCTACAAGCCCTGTCTTAGTGAAGTTGGCCCAACTAATCAGAATGTTCAAAGAAAATTTAATAAAATTAATACAATATAAGTTAATGCGGATGTATTTTATTAGGTTTTTATACATAAAATTAAATTTTTAAGAAGAGTCCATGATAAATAAAAAAATTGACAAGAATTAAAAAGACAGTACCATTGCTTTACGTTGCCGTTTCGTCTTATCACCGCTTCAATAAGTCTAGGCATAGTATTGAACAAAGTTTGGCATTCCATTGGAATGAAACTATCCCATATTTCTTGAAGGCGATTAAGCAATTCTTGAATAGTTCTTGCAGGTTGTAATCGCGACCTTTTCTTCATGAAATAACACAAGGGTTTAATTAGCGAAAGATCTGGGCTGCTTAATGTCCATTTTAAAAGAGAAATATTATTATCTAAGTTATTTACTTTTTTAGCTGTGTGGCAAGCAGCACCGTCTTGGTGAAACATTATTTAAAGCCATTTCTTCCATTTGTGCTTTTAAATATTTTTACATTACGTTGTATTTTGTATTCATAAAGCATTAATTCTGCCATCTACAAAGTGCAATTAGCCCACCCCCTAAGCTTAATTGTAGCCCTAGACCATCTCGGGAACAGGAAATTTGACTTTCTTTTTAAAACAATCGTTATGAAAAACTTCTTCTTTGGTTCTTATAACTCGGCTTTGAGTGTCACCAATGCACACTTCAAATCTCGCTTTATCGCTTTACAAAATAGTGCTCTCTAGCCCGAAGAAGTCTGTTTTTTGCCTCTGTATAAGTTAAGGTTTTTCCTTTGCCTGCAAATGGGAAGATTGAAAATAAATAATAATCGTAATGTTTATTGTGACATTGTAAGTCCTAGTTTTTGAGCTGCCCTTGCTCTTGAAAAACTTTTACCTGTTGCCTTACTTTGCAAAAGACCTAACTTTCCATAACTAGCGCGACGATTTTGCTTAATTACCCTTTTTAAAGCACTTGGATTTATATTAGAATAGCGTGGCTTGCTTCCATTTCTTTGTGTCTGTACAACAGAAACAGTAGTTTTGTAAAGTTGAATAATATTTCGCACCGTATATCTCGATAAATTAACATTTTTAACACTTTGGTAGATTTTCAAATACCTACCTATATGATCACTTTTCTAACTTCTTCAAAAACAGCTTTATCCCGAGCGATATTTATTCTCTTCACCACAAAGATATGTTTAAATAATAATGAATGTGACTATCAGTTGATTTACAACTATTAAACGACAAATATTAACATCTTTCTCATAACAAGCTACTTGATTTCTAAATTGTGACGTGCACATTTAAGTTGTATCGAGCGTGTGTGTTGTTAAAACCAAATTATTTTATTAAAAGTCCGATTCGAAAGCAAGCGCAACTGCAGATGTTTAAAAAAAATACTGTTTAAATATATAAGGAAACTTAAAATAAGATATGTTAAGGAATAGTTTGGTTACCTATGATGTAAAGTAGATAGTTGGGCAAACTTTACTGAAACGGGTCTCGTATTTTGATAGTATAAAGTTAATTTATTTGAATCTAAATATATTTGCTAAAAATTTATGAACCTAAAGATATATAAAATTGTAGTTTTACCAAAGATAGCTCTGCCGATATTCTAAATTCTCAGTTTAATAAAACAGTGTAGCTTTTTAAACGCTTTTTAAGCCCAGCCCTGTTACCAGTTGCAGGAGGGAGCAGTTATTTTGTATACAATATCATCTCTTCCTTATCGGGCCCTCTCCACGTTGTTAGCGGTCTCGCAGGACAAATAAACACCATTGTCCCGGTAACCATGGAGAAATCATGCGACAGCATGTAGAAAATTTTCCGCGATATCTATTGCGGCCGTGGGGACTTTGTTCTCTGCTGTGTTCTGGGCTTTGTGTATGGTGCCACCTCACTTAACTCCATCTTGAAATTTTCATATCTACTGCTACATGTTATATGCTGTATGCCATTAGAAATTTGTAGAAATATGGTTCAAAACTATACAAATTTTCGTTTTGATATTAATACCATGCAATCATTATTCAATAGAAACCGTTGGATCATGGTTTCGGTTATTTTGTAAGAATCATCGTTGAAACTTATTTAGACTCTAATAACGTTTTTCATAATATTATAACTAAGCTGTTTTGTAAACACTAGAACATATTTCCAAAATAACAATCATGTTTATTGATTTCTTTAAAAGTAATTAGGCTTCTACAGGTTGGTTAAAAAGTTTTGAAAGCAAAAATGAGGGAATGTGTAATTTTATATCATCTCTGCATAATATTGTTCCACGACTGCAATGGCTTTTTCATTCGACGAATATGCTTTCAACAAAGGAATTGTTTCAAGTTTCTGAAGTGGTAATAGTCGGAGGGAGCCAAATCTGGTGAATACGGTGGGATTTCTAGCAATTCGTACCTTAATTTCTTCAATTTTCCATCATCAACAAACTTGTGTATAGACGCGAATTAGCTTCATGAAAAATAATAAATGATTGTAAGCCGGGTCTTTTTTACGAACTTTTTTATTTAACCTGTCCAAAAGGTTGCAATAATATTCAGAGTTAACTGTTTTACTGATGCCATAACATTTTTTATCGATCGTTCGGACTTTACCTGTTTTGGAGCTGAAGAATCAGTTTCAGTCCACTGTAAATGTTCTTGTTTTAGTTTAGTATAAAGAGGGTAAATCCAAATCTTATCTACAGTTATTCTGATTACGCTAAGAAATTTGTTTTTGATTTAGTTTTTGTTAAATTGTTAAGCAATGCGGCACTAACGAACAGCTTTTTCTAATATGATTCCTTGTGTAAATTATGGAGTACTCGTTTATCAAAGGTAATACCACGAGTCCTTAAAGTTTTATCGATAAATTTTTAGTTTCCACGAAAACTTTTTTATTTGGCAAAAATACGAAAACAAACTGAAATGTGATAAAATCACGAGTCCGTAGGACGAGTGATTTTATCATATTCAGTTTGTTTGAGTAGTTTTGCCTAAAATAAAAAAGTTTGAGTCTGGAAAATAAAAATTTATCTAGTAAAATATTACAGGACGAGTGGTATTTGAGAAGATTATTTTTTGAACCATTCTGTACAAAAACTACTTTATTTAAAAAACTTCCTAGAACAACTTATATTTCATAATTAACGCAAACGAAATGCCGTTACCCCACCTATTAACTTCTCCTGTACACTAGATAGTATTGACAGTTGTCAGTTGTCGTGAGCGTCGTGAAAACAGGGTTATAATTTGAATAAATATTTATTTTTATACCTATTTATACAATTATATTATTAAAGAGAAAATTACCAAAATAAAAATTATTAGTTATATCTATTTAAAGTTTACCTACAAGACCACATTTGCCTGTAGGCATATAAAGTTTTAAATGCATGCAGAACCAGGAAGCAGGTTAGTTTTAAAGTACCTACATATTTGATTTTTCATTATCGTTTAGATGAATTGAATTGTGATAATAATAATAACAAAATATATTTCAGAATATTTAGATAATATAAATGAATGTTGATTTATAGTAAGGTACTTATAAACAAGAAAATTGATTGTTTAATATTGTTATTAAATTTTTGACAGTTCTATAATTTTATCAATACTAGTAAATTCACTAGTGGTTTTATCAATATAAACCGGAATGATTGGCTAGATTTAGCATAAAACATTGAAGATTAAGCGTTTTCATTGGACGAAATCACAAAATTGTGGTATTTTGACAGGTGAAAAAAATAATCTGAGATAAATATGGTATTGGAAATTACACACTTAGTCAAATTTGGATCTTTACAAACAATGATTTTTGGTGTTGTGGCACTTTTTCGACGACCATTACGTGGTTTATCTTCGACGCTTGTACGGCCACTTTTAAACTCTATGAATTTTTGTTGCTGATAAACCTTCCTAAACAAAGAATTTTATCACTGCACAATATTCAGTTTGATCATTGTAACAAAATTAACTAACAAGTTCACAAATGGATTGTAAACAAAAAATGAATTGACAGTTCAGAATATAATTTTTTGTGTACCTATTTAAATTAAAGATGAAATATTAAAATAGGGTATAAATTTTGATTTCTCTCTGGTAAATAGATATCCCTTTCAAAACTTTTTAACCAACCATTAAAAAAGATTAGCCAGATTAACAGCTATGTTAAGTTATATCTAGAATTTATACAAAGAGGAAAATATAGGTATTAAAGATTTGGTAGATCGTACACCTGCATGCGTTAATATATAAGACGAAAAGGACTTTCTGAGGCAAAGAATTTTGTTGGATGCTAAGTATCAGCGTTAAAAATTTTCCAACATTATTTAACAATATTTGATTATTGTTGCTTTTCACTTAAACCTACATGTTAAATAATATGCATTTTATATTAATAAATATATTGTTACTCGACATATCTACTTAAATTAATTATTCCAGCTCCGCACTTGCTATTTCCTAAACTTTATATTTCTAAAATAAAATTTTGAAATAGTATTAAACGCATTTAAATACTTTTTTTTATCGACACCAGTTTTTCCTACTTAGGTACCTTAATTACACCAGTTAAATATGAATTCGAAATTTGTGGTTTGACTTTGAAGCTGTCTAGTTTAAACGGATGTTTGTAGGTATTATCTCCTGGATTGTGTTATAAGTATCAATGGATTAATTAAGTCATGTTTTGGTTTTTTCAAAAAGGTTAATATCTGCGTATTATGTGGTATTTTATGTTAATAATGGAGTGCTTTTAAATACCAAACCGTGACTCTACAACACCTGAGTAGTCAATTTAGGATGTAAACTATGCGTTTAATATGTAGTCTTGAATTTAAACAGAAAAAAAAATTAATATGTATAAGAAAACTATTTTATTCTGAATGTTGCAATCCTACTTTATTATTAAAACTGTGATAGAATGACTGTAAACATTTGATTTGAACCAAATGATTTAAATTTTATTTTTAATTTTACCCCGCCTTGTAAATGTGGGTTCATTTATTTTTGTTTATGTTTTACTTAAATTAAATACTACACAGATAAAGAGCAGAACAAACAAAAACTAAAGACTACAACCACCGTCTGTATAAAAGAATAGTAGAATCACTATGCGCGCTGCATTTGAAGTTCTTTGTACCACATTTTGCTCCAGTTACCGCCGTTTTTTGTGCAGTTTGGTGAGAACTGATAAGAAGCAATGTCAACGATCGATTTAGAAAGTCATCTACCGATCTAACGTTTTTGCTTCGTCATTTACCGATTTTGGGATTTTTACTTATTTTTTCATTAGGTCAAAGTACTTTAAATTTGATTATTAACGCATCATACATATATACAGAATTTATTATCAACCTACCGACCACGATGTAGACCTAAATATGGACCGAGAACTTGGGTGACATGAAAAGAGTTTTTGTGAGAGTGATCTTACTATTCTAGTCTATATACGTTTTATAGTGGTTTAAGGTGAGCCCAGATATTGCTAAATACAGGTATTGGTGGATTTGATATCAATATAGTTGTAAAATTACTATACCTACCAAAATTTAATATTACATCACCAACATTTTTCCTTACCAGTATAATTTACCACATTCAAAAAATTGTAGCAAAATATAGTATTCTAAAGTCTTAAATAATTCTCATTTACGAAATTAAGACACTATTCAACGAGTGATGAATATGAGCGGTTTCAGAAGCCCACGATTGATTGAAAAAAAATTTCAGAAAATTTTCGACGAATGGAAATCTATTCTATTTTGATTTGTCAATTAATTCTTTGTTTCCAAGCCATTTGAAGTTAATGTGTTAGTGTATTTTGTTACAATGGAAAAAACCAATTATCGTGTAGTGATAAAATTTTAGAAGGTTTATTAGCTACATAAATTCAAACAAGAATGGTGAAAGTGTTAAATGCGCCTTTATTTTCAACTGTGTATCAATGGGTTTTAAAGTTTAAACGTGGTCCTACAAGCGTCGGAGATAAACCACGTAATAGACTTTCAAAAAGTGCAACAATACCAAAAATCATTGAGCAAGTCTATGATATTATTTCCAAGTTTGACTAAGCGTAAAGTGGTTGATACCATAACCATCTCAGATGAACAATTACCCAATATTTTACACTAAGAATTACATATAAAAAATTGTTCGAAAAGTTAGTGCCGCAAACGTAACCAATTCAACAAAAACTTAATCGAAAACAAATTTTTCAAAGGTGATACCACGAGTCCTTAAAATTTTATCGATAAATTTTTAGTTTCCACGAAAACTTTTTTATTTGGCAAAAATACGAAAACAAACTGAAATGTAATAAAATCCGTAGGACGAGTGATTTTATCATATTCAGTTTGTTTGAGTAGTTTTGCCTAAAATAAAAAAGTTTGAGTCCGGAAAACAAAAATTTATCTAGTAAAATATTACAGGACGAGTGGTATTTGAGAAGATTATTTTTTGAACCATTCTGTACAAAAACTACTTTATTTAAAAAACTTCCTAGGACAACTTATATTTTATAATTAACACAAACGAAATGCCGTTACCCCACCTATTAACTTATCCTGTACACTAGATAGTATTGACAGTTGTCAGTTGTCGTGAGCGTCGTGAAAACAGGGTTATAATTTGAATAAATATTTATTTTTATACAATTATATTAATAAAGAGAAAATTACCAAAATAAAGATTATTAGGTATATCTATTTAAAGTTTATCTACAAGACCACATTTGCCTGTAGGCATATAAAAGTTTTAAATGCATGCAGAACCAGGAAGCAGGTTAGTTTTAAAGTACCTACATATTTGATTTTTTATTATCGTTTAGATAAATTGAATTGTGATAATAATAATAACAAAATATATTTCAGAATATTTAGATAATATAAATGAATGTTGATTTATAGTAAGGTACTTATAAACAAGAAAATTGATTGTTCAATATTGTTATTGAATTTTTGACAGTTCTATAATTTTATCAATACTAGTAAAACCACTAGTGGTTTTATCAATATAAACCGGAATGATTGGCTAGATTTAGCATAAAACATTGAAGATTAAGCGTTTTCATTGGACGAAATCACAAAATTGTGATATTTTGACAGGTGAAAAAAATAATCAATGTAAACCGGAATGATTGGCTCGATTTAGCATAGAACATTGAAGATTAAGCGTTTTCATTTGACAGGTGAAAAAAATAATCAGCGTAATTTGGAGCGTTTCAAGCAGGATAAAACCAATTTTGTGCGTCGTATTATAACTTAAGCTGGTTCTTTAGCACCAAAACAGGTAAAGTCAGAATGATCGGCAAAATATGTTATGGCATCAGTTTTTTGGGATGCGAAATGGGTTTTGTTGAGTGATTCTCTTGAATAAGGTAAAATAATTATTAAATATTATTGCAACCTTTTGGACCAGTTGCATAACAAATTCGCAGTTTACAGTTAAAAACAATCATTTTTTATTAAGACAAGGCAAGTGTTCAAACAAGTTTGTTGACAATGCCCAAATTGAATTGCTTTAACACTCACCGTATTCTAGATATGATTGACTATTATTTTCTTAGAAGTTTAAAACAATTCCTTCGTGGAAAGCCTTTTTCGTCGAATTAAGAAGCTATTGCAGCCGTGCAACAATATTTTGCAGAGGCTCTGGAAATTCATTACATTTATTAGGATGATTGGAATAAGTATTGTCAAGCTAAGAGAGATTATATTATATATAAAGAACAATTTAATTTAAAAATACACATTCTTTTATTTTTGCTTTCAAAACTTTTCTACCAATTTTTACACAATTTTACGTAACAACTTGATACTAGATAATGTAAGTATTTTACGAATATATAATTAGAATTAAAAAATAACTTAGTCTTTTTACTTAAATTCTCTTCTGGGCTAGAGACAATATATTACCAGATAAGTTGACTTAATAAAGTACAAGTAACTAACTTGAGATATATTCTGGCATACGATATACCTTCATTTTCAAACTTCCAGAGGACATTATTTGGATTAAGCAGAAGTCATTGGAGAATTCCACGTGGAGAACTAGAGAGAATGGAAATTAAGTGTTTGGCCTTAAAAGGAGTCTGCTTTGTTCTAAATTGGTTTGTTAATTGTAGTAGAATACTTTGCCCTGTATTGTAGCAATTTGAGTTAGTCTCATCAAATTGAAATGACATAAAAATCAAAAAACCCAGTAAAAATGATTTAATTTTGTGTATCAAATTTTATTTAATGGATAATTTATGATAAAATCTAATAAAAATAACCAAACTTATTTGATTTGTGTACGAATGTTTTACAAAATATCTATTATACACGTGTTTCTTTAACAATAATAGTACCTGAAAGTATTTTCTTGTTTTCAAAATTAAAAACAAAACACAAAGAAAAATTTAAATTAGTTAAATTTCATATTTTCCTTTGACATATCAATACTTACTTATAAGTTAATGATTTAAACAAATGAAACACATGTAGATATAAAAAATAGACCTACCTTTTACCACAATATCTAGTCAACACACTTTTAAATTTAGATCGTAGTTAGTGTAAGTTTAGCGTATATTTAAAATTTTAAAGTTCTGTATTTAGTAATTGTGTAGTGAACAACTCGTGTATAATGCTTACTATTTACCCAGATGATTTACAGCACTTGCCTCCGCCTCGTGTTGTAGACTTCGTCTTAGTGAATAATAGCTACAATTATATGCTCATTCCATAATATTCTATTACTCATTTACATTAATGCGTCGAAGTTCTAATCTAGTATAGTATGACGACATAGACCAGTGATTATATTTTTTTTTTTTTTGATATAAATAGGACGAAATTAGGGAAACGGAGATTTTTTGATGTGTTTTGATTTTGATGGATAATTGAAATTTGTCATTTTATGAAATGTAATTTGAATAATGTTAATATAAACGTTTATAATAATTAATATTGGTATAATTTGAATTGAATCAAGAAGAAGGAACCCAGACCCAATAGCATTAATAAAAAGAAATAGAACCATCATAAATTTTGACGATCCAACGTGGGGCCATCTCAACTACAAGACCGACTACAAGATCCACTACTAGATTCATTGCCAGCGCCGACTCCAAGATCCACTACAAGAATCGACTCCAAGATCCACTACAAGAATCGACTCCTAGATCCACTACAAGGTCCGACTACAAGAATCCACTACAAGACCAACTACAAGCCCAACTACAAGACCGACTACAAGATCCACTACTAGATTCATTGCCAGCGCCGACTCCAAGATCCACTACAAGAATCGACTCCTAGATCCACTACAAGGTCCGACTACAAGAATTATTTAAAAATCAACCTATAAATTAAATAAATATAACAAATTAACATTTTAAATACTTAAAAATACTTAAATAAAATGGATACAAGACAAAATAGAAGAAATAGAAGGAGACAGGATGAATTACAAGAATACAGTGAAAATAGGCATGAAACACAAAGTAATGATGGTATAAGACAGGATGTAGATGAAATAATAGAAAATATTGGTATAACAGAAAATGATGGATTTTCAGAAGGAGAAGAAAACACAACTATTCAAGTTGTACAAGGAGATGTAATAGGAGATGCGACTAGTTCAAAACCCCATCAAGAAACAGAGATGAAAAGAATGTTTAAATTTTTGGAAAAAATGGAAAAAAATGGATGAAAAATTTGATGAAAATAGTAGAAAACAAGAAAAGTATAGAAAAGAAGATAAGGAAGAGTTAAAGATTTTAAAAGAAAATATAGAAGGCATAAAATTAGATATTAACAATATAAAAGTAGATATTATAAATGAAATGAAACATATTTTTAAAGAAGAAAATATCAAAATACAAAAAGAAGTAGACCAATTGAAACATGGAATTAAGGAGGTAGATTATGAAAATAGAAATAAACCTACGGGAAATATGAAGAATTTATTTATCATGCAGACAATGTACAAGAAGAAAAAAATAAAAATAATGATTATGAAGAATATGAAAATATGAGATTAAAATTAAATGATGAAAATGACTATAATAAGAAGAATGATAAAGATAACTATTACAAAAATAAAGAAGCAAAATATGAAAGGGAAATATATGAAGTTGATGAAAATAAATATAAAAATAAAACTGAAATTAATTATGATAATGAGAATAAAAGGAAATTTAAGAAGAAAACGTACGGAGATGAGGATATAAATTATTTTGAAATAGATAACATTAATAGAAGATTAAGGAAGATTTGGATGAGCATTGTATATAATTATAAAAAGAAAAAAATATATATATATATATATATATATAATAGTTAAATAAAAGTAAATAAGATTAAAATAAAATTAAAATTAAAATTAAAATAAAAATATGGAAGAAAATAAATAAAACAAAAATTTAAAGTAAGTTTAAAAAAATAAAATATTTCTTGGGAGAAAATTTTATTTTTTTTAATTGTGGGGATTTGTTATGATATCACTGTGTCTATTGTGTAAATGAAAATCTTACTGTATAGTATGACGACATAGACCAGTGACTATATTTTTTTTTGATATAAATAGGACGAAATTAGGGAAACGGAGATTTTTTTATGTGTTTTGATTTTGATTTTGATGGATAATTGAAATTTGTCATTTTGTGAAATGTAATTTGAATAATGTTAATATAAACGTTTATAATAATTAATATTGGTATAATTTGAATTGAATCAAGAAGAAGGAACCCAGACCCAATAGCATTAATAAAAAGAAGTAGAACCATATATATATATATATATATATATAAGCGAAAGGTCACTCATCACCGGTTCTAGGAAAAATGCCCACAGGAAAAAAACCCACAGGAAAAATTCTCACAGGAAAACTGCCCACGGGAAAAATGCCCACCGGAAAAATGCCCACACGGAAAAATGCCCACACGGAAAAATGCCCACACGGAAAATTGCCCACATGGAAAGGTGCCTACACGGAAAGGTGCTTACACGGAAAAATGCCCACACGGAAAATTGCCCACAATAAGGAAATAATAGTGTATTAAACAAGTTTCGAAAAGCAATATTTTACCAAACAAGTTTTTAAATTAATATTATAGATTCACATTGTCTTATCAGGTATAATAAGGTAACGAAAACAAATTTAATAATATTTGTTCATGTCAGAATTCCCATAACTAAGGAAACTTAAAACCGTTTTGTTTATTTTCATAAATGGTAATCCCGAGTAAATATGAAGGTATTCATAAGAAATATTTAAATATTATAAGTACGTACCTTATCTTTGTTAAAAGAAAGTTTTCAAAAATTAATAAAGATTTGGCTTGTCAACGATTGCTACTAGCAAATGTCAATTCTGGGCGTATCGAACAAAAAAAAAAAGAAAATATGACAACAAAATAATAAAGTAGATTATTTTATTTCTTTCTTGTGGACATTTTACCGTGTGGGCATTTTTCCGTGTGGGCATTTTTCCATGTGGGTATTTTTCCATGTGGGCATTTTTCCGTGTGGGCTTTTTTCGGTGTGGGCATTTTTCCGTGTGGGCATTTTTCTGTGTGGGCATTTTTCCTGTGGGCATTTTTCTTGTGGACATTTTGCCTGTGGGCATTTTTCCGGTCACCCTCATCACCATATCTCAGAAACTATAAGACCTATAAACTTGAAATTTGGCAGGTAGTTTCCTCATAGGGTCTAGACGTCCGCTAAGAAAGGATTTTACGAATCTCTACCCCTAAGGGCGTAAAACAGGGGTTGGACATTTGGATGAAAGTCCTATGTTTTTAAAGTAAGGGACTTTAAAATGTGTGTTCTTTGGAGGTTGTGAAGGTGTACTTATATTGTCTTTTTAGAAATCAAGCCCCTTCATAAGGGTTAACGGGGGCCGGATACTTTTTTTACAACAATTAACACGCCACGCGAACGACGTCGCGGGTACATCAATTTAAAACCCAAAAATGTTTTTGTCCGTCTGTCTGTCTGTCTGGATGTTTGTGCGCACTTAACATGAAAACTACTGATTCGATTCGAATGCAGTTTTCACAGATGTATTTGTCTTTTTTCAACTTAACATCTGGTGTATAAAAATTATGGCATGATTTTTGTATCGGGATATTTGAAAGCATGAAGGGTGACATAGGCTATTTTTATCAGTCAATTTCCCCATTGGAATAAGCTTGTTTTTTAGATTCTATGAAGTGTTTTCTAATACAGATTTGGGGTTATGTATTTGAGCAAGGTTTAACTCGTCTGCCCATATAGTTGGTGGATATAAACAATCTTCAGAAATATAATTTTCGACCAGGTAGTTAGAAAATTTTTCAATTAACCATTTTATGCACCGAATTTTCAGTTTTTTTTCTTTATTGGTTTTTAATTCCTTTTTGCAGCCTCTTCCATAAGTTTTTTTTGTAAGAAGTACTGCTATTTTAGACCTTTTATTTTTTTTAATAAAAGTTTTTTAAACCGCGGACTTGGGAAACGGTGACTCAGTCTATCTCACTTGTGTTGAAGTTAAAGGTGTGTCACAAGTTTGCAAATCAGAAATTTTTTTCAGTTTCATCGTTACTATGCCATTTTACTTTAAAAAGTCTTCTAGATCTTTCCAAAAGGTCTTCTTTTATTGATAGCCGTTCCATCTTTTTCTGCTTAATGAATATTAGCGATCCCATGGGTCCACTCTTCCCTGTTTCTGGTGGCGGTAAACAAGTTCCCTAGTGCTCTTAGCACCGACCATTGTCTCACATTTCTAAGCCATCACATTTTCTTTCTACCAACTCCTCTCTTCCCGTCGATCTTATTTTTGGTTACCAGTTGTAATATTTGATATCTTTCGTTTCTTATTGCATGTCCTAAATATGCTGCTTTCCTGCTCTTAATGATGTGTAGTAATTCGCGATCTCTGTTAACTGTTCGTAGGATTTCCTCCTTTCCTACATTCCATACAGCAGTACTGACCATACGTATCATTTTGCAGATCAGATTCGTAGGTAGAAGTCAAATTCGGTATTGGTAAGAACCCTTTTGAATTTCATAAAAGTACTTCTGGCCATCTCTATTCGAAATTTGATTTCCAAATCGGACGTCCACTCTTCATACAGCCACGGGCCTGAATATTTAAATTCACGTACTCGTTCTATTGGGCAACCGTTATGACTTAAACTTACATCTTCAGGTTCCTCCGGGTTAGGTGAGAGTATAAAAAATTCTGTCTTCTTGGTGTTCAAATGGAAGTTTTGTCAACTGGCATTAAGAAGCTCCTGCAAATTTCTTTTGTTGTCCACAATTAGGACTGTGTCGTAAGCATACCGTATACCGTAGACCCATATTCCATTCCTATACCTAGTTAGTTCTGAGAGCCAGTCTTGAAAGATAATTTCAGAGTATAAATTAAAGAGGAGCAAGGAGAAAAAGCATCCTTGTCTGACCTCTTTAAGTGTTTTTATTTGTGTCGTATATTCGTTACCAAACTTTACTTCTGCTGTACAGATTTTCTATACAACGGATATCTTTTTGGTCTATATTCATCTTCCTTAGGATTTAAATGAGTTTATAGTATTAAACTCTATCAAATTCTTCCTCGTAGTCGATGGCGCATAACATTACATTTTTCTTTAGATCTGAGAAATTCTGTATTATTATTTGAGTTGTTACTATAACCTCTCCAGTTCCTAGGCTTGTTCTGAAACCAAATTGTGTAGATCCTATATCATTTTCAAATTTTTGGGAACTCCTGTATTGTACGAATTTAAAGCATATCTTTAATAAGTGGCAAATTAGACTGCTCGCCGCACTTCCTTTCATTAGTTTTTTTGGCAGACGAATGAATTTTAATGTGATCCAGTTGGAAGGTAACTTGTTATTTATTTTGTTAAATATTTCTTGCAACACGGTGACTCTATTATCACCATGTATTTTTGGTAGCTTGGCTGGTACGTAATCTGGTTCAACGGCAGTTCTGCTTTTTTGGCATGTCGTCTTGGGGATGCGATTCGTGATTATCGATCATTATAAGAACCAGCTGTTCTTATGTTGGTATGGATTGCTTCTTGAAGTGTTGAAGCCAGTGCATAAAGAGATCAGCTTTTATGAAACTGTTATGTGAAATCATTCCAATTGATGTTATGAATGCGTTATCCAGTAGTTCAGCCTTCATACTTTTTCTTTAGTAGATTAAAGGGCCGGTTTTACAATAGTGGTATAAACTAAGAGTAAGCCTACTCTCGGTATAGGATGTATTCTAGCGTTTTACAAAGCAGGTATAAGTTTAACAATGGAATAAAATTCTCGGATAGACTAGAATAAGCTATACCGTCGCCGAACAGGCAGATAGGTCAGTTACTCTACGGATAACCTCAAGAAGTGATATAAAACATAAATAAAAGTATGTGTGTTAAAAGCGAAAAAAGAACGTGTTGTAGCAATTTTAGTGCAACCGAAATGGAAATACTGTTGGAATTAGTGGAAAAACATAAAAATATCATTGGTAAGTCAATGCTTTTTTATCTATATAAACATTATTAAGCTTACTTCTTTATTTGCTGTTTCTTTTAATTTTCTTTTTGTAGAATTTTCTTCTTTACATAAAATTTTTGTGTCATTCCATTTTAGTGGCAAAAAGAACCCCAAATAAAGAAGTAAATAGATGTTATTTTGCCACAAAGAAGCTATAGAGAATATTTAAATATTATTATGCTTACTTGTTTTACTTTATAGAATGCAAGTTAACTGATGCTGTTACTAATAAAGAAAAAGAGCAGCGATGGCAAACCCTCTGCCAACAATTTAATGCTGCCTCTGGAACAGGCAGAACATCAAAAATGTTAAGAAACAAATGGGATGCCTAAAAAAAACAGCAAGAAAGAACAAGCTGCTGTCAAGAATAGTTTATATAAAACAGAAGGGGTCCTTGTAGTACCTAGTGATATTAAATTGAGTGTGTGGACTGAAAGAGTTTTGGCAATACTTGGAGCTACAGGAACAGGGACTACTAACGAGTTTGATAGTGATGCAATAGGTAAATTCTTAGTTCTGATATAAAAGTACTTGACTCATATTTATTACTTTTTAGAATTGGATAGCTCACATATTGAAGAGGAGGAAGATATGAATAAGCAAGCTCCAGCTTTTCAAGATTCATTAGCATATAGTAATTCGATTTTTATAGAAAATATCATTCAAGAGATTGCTTCTCAAGAGACTCCTTGTACATCCCAAGAATCAAATGAGCAGCATGATAAAAAAGAAAAGAGGAATGCTGAAAAACATATTTTAGAAATGAAAATTCCGGGAAAGAAATTGATCATTGATGATTCTTTATAAAATAAATTTTATATTTTACATTTAATTAAAACTAGTTGTAAGTGAATAATAAAGTTATAATTCTAACTTAAATGATTTGTTTATTTATACATAGGTACCATATAAACAACTTAAAATATATTCACACAAGCTTACTCTAAATTACAATAAATTTGAGAAATGATTGTTTATTAAGTCTAATCTTCGTATATTATTCTCTATTTGTATATCTTCAATTTGATTTTCATTTTCAACAATTTCATTTTCTTCATGATTTTCTAATTCAGGTAGAATATTTCTTTGGTCAATCGCAATATTATGTAGTATGGCAGTAGCAATAATGATTGCTTTTGATGTCTCCAACGACAGCCTTATTCCCAAACTCAATATTGGGAATCGTCTTTTCCAGACCCCAAAACATCTTTCCACAACATTTCTGGTACGGATTTGGCTTTCATTATAGAATTTCTCAGCCTCACTCACTGGATTATGAAGGGGCGTTAGGAAGTAATTGGTGTTGGCATACCCATTGTCTCCCAAAAAAATTCCATTTCCAAATTCTTTTACTTCACATCTGGCCTTTATTCGACTATTGCTTAATATGGTCTGATCATGTGATGACCCAGGCCACCTAGCAACTACATCGCGAATTTTCAAATTTGGGTCGCATATAACTTGGACATTCCAAGAAAAATACCCTTTTCTGTTCCGATACACCTCTGCATCGTGCCCACCTGGTGACTGGATGCGTACATGTGTGCAGTCTATAGCACCTACTACACAGGGAAACTTGGCAATTTTATAGAATTCTTCATTTATATATTGCCTGTCTTCCAAGCTGACAGGCATTTTTATATAATTTTTCGAAAGTCTTGCTATAGCATAAGTAACTTTCTTGATAGATACACATGCAGATGCCTTACTAACTCCACTAAAATCTGCAACAGTTAATAACATTGAGCCTGTTGCATATAATCTTAATGCCAATAACAATTTAGTTTCAGCAGTGAGAGCATCATTCCTTTGAGAAACAGATGATATTTCTTCTCTGATTTGCTCTAGAAGATGTAAACATGTTTCCTTTTCTAACCTAAATCTGGCCACAAACTCATCGTCATCTAAGGTTTCGAAGTAATTGATTCTACAATAAAAAATTATTTAAAAATTAAAATTTAAAAACAATTTGAGTAGTTACCTTTCACGTATAGTTTTTCGCTTCCTTCTTAGCGAAACCATATCTTCTTCATCGGAAGATTCATATATTGGAAGATCATTTAAATCCATTTTAAAATAATAAATAAACGACAGCAAAAATTATCAATAATAAAAAAATCAGATAAAATCCAATAACAATCAAATAACTTTTTGTTAGGTTTTAAGGTTAACGAAGAAAAACATCTGATATGACAGGACTGACAAGAGATATCGATTTATATGAACTACTTTCACGTTACTCCTAGAATTGCTATACCGGTGTAAAAAAGCATTGTAAAACCAACCAGTTTTATACTAGGTATAAATTCTGGTATAACTTTACTCCCAGAATAACTATACTGTTATTTATACCTAGTATAAACCTCTCTTGTAAAACCGGCCCTAAAGCTTTTGGTACAAACTGCCCAGTGCCCCTCATTGCACAAACCACCGTGATGTTCTGCTTTTTTTACACATTTTTTGCTAAAACCTAAAAAATCTTGATAATTATTAGAAAATGTTTATTACTTTGTACTTATATATTAAATATTTAAATTTGTTACTGCTACGACCTAAATTTTTTGATGGTATTATTAAATAAAATTTATTTATTAAATCATGTTCCTGCCAAAACTGGCTTACCTGTTTGAAACACAACAGTTGAAAGGTTTTTTTTTTGTAAATTTTTACAGGTGTATTAAAAATATGCGACTGGTTTGTACCAAAATCTGCGAGGGTAGGTATCTAAATCTCAATTCGAATAAGCAATAAAAGGGTCCTAAGCATTTAGTCGCGATGCTCGAATGCATAATAATTGGAACGCGGTTGGTTACATCTTCAGTGATCCGAATGAAAATAACGACGACGCGGCGGTGCAGGTATTGGGAGGTCATGTTGGAGCAACACAGGTGCATCAACTTAAACGGCATACATTGCTTTGTTGAAATACATTAATCATAGACGTGGTAATATTCAGTATATCGTAACTAAAGATTACACAAAATCGAAATTTTTAATTCGCAAAAACTTAATGAGTAAATGTATACACGATGCTAGCGGTTAATAAGGCCTACCAAAATTTACCGAAGAACAAAGAACTCAAAAATAATAACGTTAGTTTTTATTTTC
Organism: Altica lythri; assembly: GCA_964028335.1. Lineage (NCBI taxonomy): Eukaryota > Metazoa > Arthropoda > Insecta > Coleoptera > Chrysomelidae > Altica > Altica lythri. Next base: position 19,465,421 of record OZ034803.1, on the reverse strand, counting down.
ACGCTTGTGGTGAGAATGAGATAAAGGATATAAAACAAAGTTCAAAATGCGAAAAGTAGACAAAGTAGACAAAGGATAACTCAGATTATTTGATCTCTCTGTAACAAAGAAATATGTTGTTATTTAAAAGATTGGACATAATTAATGCAAATATAGTTTTGATCTAAATTACTAAATATTAGAAGCCCATTTTGATTATTTATAGGTGTTAAAATATTAGGCCCTATTATCCTACCATACAATCAGGCCTATTGAGCCTATTGAGGACATTTTTTTCAAAAAGTTTATAGTAGTTTATCTGTGTATTGAATTAATATTAAATTTTGTTGATTCGGATAACTAGTTTTAATTTTATACACATTTTTCCTTAGGTATGCCTTATTGGCCGCACCTATCTTTGTTATCTTTTTATCCTTATTATATTTTTTGAAGTTATACTTCTATTCGTGCACTCAACGGAAAAGATTTGTATGGGGTTAAAAGTGCAAAATCATAACATATGTAATGGTGTTAGTAAGAGAGAGACAGAAACACATATAAGGTATATTGGTCGGTAAAAACAAAGATGAAATATTTACCACAGGTTATTAGTCATAACTATAAGTCCTTTGAATACCGTTTCAACTTTCAGTATATTGAAAAGAGGTAGATATACAAAAAACAGTCTGAGCCAATGTATAAATATGTTTAAATATTCTCGATAGCTTCTTTGTGGCATAATAATGTCTATTTTACTTCTTTATTCGGGGATCTTCTTGCCACTAAAACAAACTTATAAAAAATATAAATCAATATTTTGAAAATGAATATGATAGTGACGGACCACTTGTGTTTGACAGATTATTTTATAATTCTGTCACGTAAGTATATATATAAAGTTTAGTGTTTTATATTTATAATATTTAGTAATGAGTATTGTATTGTAGTTTAAACTACCGTCACATGCTTGCAATATATCCTGCACTATTCCTTTAAGGTTGTTGGCTACATAAAGAGAGTTTTTACGAATAGTCGAGGTTTTTTTGCATTGGATTCGGTAGAGTAGGTATCAGGAATTTGTCGCCACTTTTCATAATGTAAAAATGGGAAATTACATTTCTGCATTCAAAAAGTGCATTCCGAACAGACAATAGAGAGAAAAATTACAACTCGGTAAGTATTGCTTTATGTACTCGGGGTTTTTGAAGTCGCTGAACACGAATATCATGATTCTGAAAGTCTCCGCGGCAATAGGGATGTGGACTATTTTTGGGAAAGTGTTTAAAACCATGCATAAGTACCAAATATAGCCTAAACTACTTGTTATTATTTTTTTTACTACAACTAATAGCTTTAAAGTTATTTAAAATTCCATTTCAAATTTCGCGCCAAAACGAGGATATCTGTGACGTCACTTGCTCCTAAACATTGTCGAAGTTGTATGTAATAGAAAGTTATTTCGTAGTTTTGTGTTAATAAGATGGATTCTATATTTTATAAACATAAAGTTTAAAGTAAAAACAGTAATAATATTATCCAAATATCAACAAACACCATATTACTTGACAGCGAAAATTCTTGTTTGGAAACAAGTGACGTCACACATTTTGTTTGGTGTTCATTGTCACGTGACTTGAGAGTGAAATATTTAATTACATTTTATTAAATAAAAAATTAATCCCCTGTTTATTGAAGAAAATATTGTGTTTTTTATTATTTTTATTATAGAAACTAACTTTTTGTGGTAAAATTTTATACTTATTTGAGTACAGTCCACATCCCTATTGGTGCCTAGAGTATTTACCTCTTTTCCTGAAGTTTCATGTAAATTCTGTACAAAATCAGTGCACACTTGGTACTCAGCGATTTTTTGGGTCGCTAAATACAAATATCATAATGGCGATGGTCTGCGAAACACCTGGTGCTTAAGAAGGACCTTTTATGCAGATTCGATACAAAATGAGTGTGCACTCGTTACTAAGAGGTTTTTGGGGTCGCTGACAACGAATTTCATATAATGATTTTGATAAATCATTTGCATACAAATTTATAAATCCGGGCGCATCGAAGTATAACTTCTGCCGGCAGCCGGCAGTTCCACTGACTGCCACACCCGTTTTTTATTAAAAGCAATCTCAATGAAATATGTGACAATCTAAGGTGTTTGCAATCCTGAAAGAATATTCTTTATTTATGTAGGCAGTTTTACGTTTACCTACAATTGTCAAATTATAATTTTCTAAAAAATATTGTAATATATTGTTACGTATATATTTAAGCGTTGTAATAATAACACAATTTCGGTATAAAAATTATCCAAATTTCAAAACAACTGATTAAATCACAGATCATGGTTGAGAATATTAACATACATTCAAATACTACTGCTTTTTCCTGTAAACTCAACTTCTCAGATATTATTTTACAACGCAGAGTAATGAGGGTCTAAAAAAGTTATGTTTAGTAAATTAATTATTTTTAAAATATTTCTTAGGGGATTTTTAAAACTACGAAACTATATAAACAAGAAAATGATTTTAAGGAGAAATTAAAAAAATGACGCATCTGGCAGGACTTTAACCTGTAATCTTTACCTTTACGGTGTAACGCTTAACTACTTCACCTACAGATGCCTTCGAAGATAGTGGGTAATTGATTATTGTCAGATGTGACACTTACTCACTTTCTCCTTAAGTACATGTATGCATGATGTTTGTATGGGTTTTAAATTAGAAAAATCCAATAAGAGGTATTTTAAAATTGATAAGTTTATTAAAAATTTACGGTTCCGGTCTTCTAATCGAATAAAAATCTCATCAACTTATTCCGATGATCCCCTAGTAATTTTATATCATCTCTATAATGATTTCTAAAGAGATAAAGGTCGGAGGGAGCCAGATCTGGTGAATACGGTGGGTGTTCAATCAACTCGTGCGGTAATTCGTTCAATTTATCTATCGTTAACAAACTTGTGTAAAGACGTGCATTGTCTTGATAAAAAATGAATGTTTTCTACTGTAAACCGCCTCTTTTTTTACGATATTTTTTTATCTAAGTGGTCCAAAATGTTGCAATAATTTTAAGAGTTGCATCTCAAAAAACTGATACCATAACCTGTTTTGCCCATGGTTCTGGCTTCACCTGTTTTGGAGCTGAAGAGCCAGCTTTAGTCCACTGTAAACGTTCTTGATTCAATTTAGGATCATGATGGTAGATCCTAGTCTCATCCATAGTTATAAAACAACGCACTAAATCGATTTTATTCTACTTAAAATATTTCAAATTACGCTGAGAAATTTGTTTTCGATTCAGTTTTTGTTGAATTGTTAACAAATGCGGCATTAACTTTCCGAACAGCTTTTTCATATATAATTTTGCATGTAAAATACTTAATTTTTTGAGATGCTTATGGTATTAGCAATTTTATGTAGGTATATTTACAAATAATATCAAAAACTTGCTTAATGATTTCTGGTATTGTTGCACATTTTGGAAGTCATCTTCGGCGTTTGTACGACCACGTTTAGACTCTTAAACCCATCAATGCATATTTCGAAATATAGGAGCAGATTATTTCTTTAACACTTTTATCATTTTTGTATAAATTTCTTTTGCTAATAAACGTTCCCAAACAACAATTTTATCACTGCACTGTTAGACCCTATTGTAACAAAATACACTGAAACGTAAACTTTAAACGGTTTGTAAACAAAGAATAAATTAAAAAATCAAAATAGAATTTTTTGTTTGTTTAAATGAAAGTTAAAATATTAAAATAGCCTTTAAATTTGATTCTTCTATTGGTTAAACCCTTACCTTGTGATGTGTTTAATCAATGGAATTAGAAATAAAAGTGCCTTTAATTTTAATTAAAAAAAACAATGTTGATATTTATTATTGCTTACTCTCCAGTTTATATTCGCCAACATTAAAAAAAAAACATTTAATCACAATTGTTTTTAAATTTTAGGAAAACATAAATAAAGGTCTGCTTATAATGTATTTAGAATGTATTTCAATAAATTTGTATGATTATACATTTATGTGAAACTCAAAATTTATCGATTATCAATTAAACAAAAAGTATAATATTTTGTAAATATTGGTAATTTTGCTTAGGGATACTTTAAGGACGAAAACCGCTTTGGCTGCTTAAAATTCAGAAAATATTCTTTAAATGTAATTACGATTTTTTATGCCTTTTTAAATTCTAAAGGTGGCTCTTAATAAATTTTTACAAATATATGAATTTGCATGTAATCATTGTATAATATAAAAATCTATATTTACTTAACTGGCTTTATTTACCCTATTTTAAATTTACTGTGCTACGTTTATGTAGTTAACCTGACGACTAATAACGTCTTCTTTTATGTTCCTGTTGGCTAACTGGATAGGTAGGTGGAAGTAAAGGATGCAGCAATTGTACTGGAAACCGATATGTCTGTCTGCTTGATATGGCAAACGAGACATCGAATTTTTTGTTATAGTAATAGATATGGACCAATGAATGGCAGGGATGTATTCAGCCAGATTTGAATAAATAAATTTTAAAAGAAGTATACAATATTAGCAAATAAATCAAATAATAGCACAAATCATAATTAAATAGAAAATAGTATTAGTGGATTCTTCTTTAAATATGATTTAGGTATTGTTATTTTGTCGTAAATCATTCCACCTGAAGAATAATTTCTATAACCTCTTATCCACAGTTAAATTAAATCTCGGCGTTTTCTAAAAGTGAAAAAAAGGATAATAACATAAATGTGGTAATTGTAAAACTTTGGAAAAAGTCCAAAATTTACAATCTAATGCCCATGACTGAACAAGTATCGCAATTAAACTACTTTTTTGCAATATGTGAATTAGAGTGGTTTATGGATGAAAATTTTAATATTTTTAAAACTAAAATCAAGCGGATGTGTATAGGAAAAAATCGATTTTAAATATTTTTATGTTTAAATATAATTTTCTCTCTCTAGGTTGAAGACTGTATGTCGGTCGAAGTAAGCTATGATTTGTTTTCTTTAGGAAATTTTGGTGATTTTATAGTCCACATTATTAAACTTCTGTAGTTTTGGACACAGACCCCATTTTCTTCAAGAATTGTAAACCATGACGAGGTCACCCTCTCTGCAGCAGGTTCCTTTTGCTCAGACATCTTAGTACTTGGCAACTGCAGATTAATACTAATATATATGCTGTCGCCGTCGTCGACCCGTCGAACCAAGGCACCAGACATCTCTGTTCTCCCACTCTTGATCTTGCAAACCTATTTTTTTTATTGCGATTGTCAAATTAAAGAGAACCATTGGGCCCAATATGCTTTTAAAGCAGAAAAGGATGAGGATTTTTCTCTCCACAGCGCACGGCGGTCTATTCTCTTCCATGCCCGAATCTTTTTCAGAACGAAATCGTTTTCTTGTTGCTCCTCCAGCATAGAGCTCTCATCTTCTGGCACAACCTTTACTAATGCAAGTTTTTCCTCCTTCTGCTCCATGCGGGTACAATGGGAGCAAACAGGTCGACACCGTCTTCTGGAAAGTGCATCAGTATTATGATGTCTTGTTCCAGGTCTGTGCACGATTTTAATATCACATTCCTGCAGCTTTTCAAGCCATCTTGCCAACTGTCCTTCTGGGTTCCTACAGCTAAGTAGCCCCTCTAAACTGGCATGGTCTGTTCTGATCAGGAATTTTCTGCCAAACAGATATTTATAAAGGTGCTCGGTGGATTTTACAACTGCTAAGAGTTCCCGCCAAATTACACAGTTGTTCTTTTCAGCTTTTGATAAAGTTCAAACGTCTTTTGACATTCCTTATCCCAAATTCTTAACATACTGTCGGTAATAGGATCAGAGACCCAAGAAACTTCGGAGCTGATGTTTATCGATAAGGGTTGGCCATTCTCGAACGGCTTGAATCTAAGCGGGGTTCACAGCAACGCCATGCTTGCTAACGTTATGTCATAAATAGTTGACCTGTCTCTGTAACAAGAAGCATTTCTTAACAGTTAATGTAAGATTAGCTTTCTGTAATCTTTTAAAGACATCTAGTAACACAGGAGGAGCCCATGGACTACTGTACTGTTCGACTATACCATTTTGAATCATTGCTTTAAGGGCTCTATCTGCTTCTTCCTCAGTAGTGTACCAAAGCCGATTCTGCCTCACAGCTTCCAAATTTCGCCGCTAGATGTCGCCACAGGTGGCGGCGATGTATTCTTCTGTTTTTTGAGTGGCCTTTGACATTTGGCGCAAGCAGCCAATTCTTCTTTTTTCAAATGGCCTTTGACGTTTGGCGCAAGCAGCCAATTCTTCTTTTTCGAATGGCAAAAGGGCATTAACGTTATATCTCGTAAACGGCTCAACGGATTTCGACGTATGACGTATCATTGTAAAGGGGTTGCTGTATAGGGTAAGATAAAGCGTCAAAAAGACCGTATTGATGCTGCCAAAAGGGCATTAACGTTGTATCTCGTAAACGGCTCAACGGATTTCGACGTATGACGTATCATTGTAAAGGGGTTGCTGCATAGGGTAAGATGAAGCGTCAAAAAGACCTTATTAATGCTGCCAAAAAGGCATTAATGCTGTATCTCGTAAACGGCCAAACGGATTTCGACGTATGACGTATCATTGTAAAGGGGATGCTGTATAGGGTAAGACAAAGCGTCAAAAAGACCATATTTATGCTGCCAAAAAGGCATTAATGTTGTATCTCGTAAACGGCCGAACAGATTTCGTCACGTGACGTATCATTGTAAAGGGGATGCTGTATAGGGTAAGATGAAGTGTTCAAATCTTCTAAAATATTAAAAGCGCGTGACCTTGGTGCATTAGCAGTTCCGCGATGTGTGACGTAATCGACTGATGTGTTAGAGTGATAACAGACTTTGCTTTCACAATTAAGAATAAAACATATTATGGAAAATATTTAGTTTTCGAATGACTTCGAGAGAATACAGTCAAAAACTTAAAGAGTTTTGTGAAAATATAAGAAAATTAAACCAACAGATTTCTGTCTACGAAGACCAAAAAGAAGTGTTAAAAAAGATTGAAAATTTAAGTTTGTGGGACAAAGTTTTTGAAAAATATTTACCAACATTATCAACGCCCACAAGACAAATAAAACCATGGCCTTGCTAAAAGCAAATTTTGTTCTTTTAAGAGCAATATTAAATAACATGCTTTATGTTAACGTTCCACAAAACGTTGCACATATTGGTGTGTGTTTAGACACAAACGGAACAAAACAAGAGTGCAATACATGGCAAATGATGAGTCAAACGTCAGTAAATGATGAAAAATTGCAGGTGTTTGCATTAAAATTAGTGGAATCACCTCTTAACTACAAGCTAAAATTAATATTTAACGACAACTCTGAAGGAGTGGGCGAGTGGCGATCTAACCTTGAAAACCCAATGCAACAACTAGAAATTACTATGGAGGACCCAATGCAAAAGCAAATATGTCAATTAGTTCAGATAACATGGGCAACGTTAGCAGGAGTTTGTTTGTTAGTAATGAAAATTCTGGCTAAAGAAACCAAAAGAAGAATGAAGCGATGAAATGTATTTTTAAATAATAATAATAACAAAAATATTTGTAAACTTGTAAAAGGTGTTTTAATAAAAAACCTTAATTTTTTGTTTTATAGCTTTATTTAGGTAATATAGTATAAAACAACCAATTATACAATGTAAGGATATTATAATATGCACACATAAACTTTCCAGTGGCGTGGTGGGGACAATTAAAATAAGCAGGTTCAAATTTTTCCGTTGATTAATTAATAGATGGAGTCCAAGTTCTTCACATTTTGCTTTTAAAAAATCAAATTTCTGATTTCCTCGTACGTAAATCAAATTAGCACAACTTAGTAAATGTTTCACTAAAATGGTGTCGATACTTGAATAATCTACATCTCCAGAGTCGTATCGTATTCCATGTATAAATTTTTCCAAATATCGCGTAGTTTTCTTGTCTTTAGCAGTCAACTCGTAGAATGGTTTAGGGGGTTTAAATAAAAAATTCGATTTTATACCACCAATCTGAATAGCGACTTCTTTTGGATAAAAAACTTCATCGATTATAAATCCTTGGATGTCGACTACTGCAATTCTCATGATGACGACGATGAAACTTCTTTGAAAGCTGAGCAAATACTAAATAGTTAGCAGTTTATATTATATTTTTAACTACTTCCGTTAGAGGATAATGCTTCAATAAACAATCGTGAATTATGATACAATATGCTTTAGTATTTTTGGGAAATCCTGTGTCAGCATCAATTTCTAGTCGTACATCAACAGTCGATGATTTCATCGATTCTTCTTGCTTAGAACAATCGATAAGAAACAAAGCACGATTTCGAAATGCTAGAAAATCCATTAATGGTCGTTTCATTGATACTCTGTTGTAACTGGAATTGAATTCGCTGTAGTTGTAATGAGCAAGCGCAAAATCGCCTTTTTCAAAATCAAGTTGCATCCTTTTATTGGGAAAATATTTACCATTCAATGCGAGTCTGAGACCTTGTAGATTTACGTGATCAAATAAAGAAGGATCTGCAATTTTCAGATTTCTCCTATTAGTTTGGAAAAATACAATAACATATCGAGGTTTCTCTATTGCTGACGTCGTTTTAACAGCCCAAATTTCTTGTTTTGCTCCTGTGGTCAAAGATGGTAGCTCATGTAGTTCCCATTTTCTAAACGGAATTACGATTGGACGATCGCTTTGAATTCATCGCATCAATTGTTCTTTAACAAAATCATTTGTATAAATATGTTTAACTTTCAGTTCCATCGAATGAATCATAATTTGTACGGTTGTAACAGTAGGTATGTTGCCGGCATCTCGTTTCTCTGTTACAATAACGCTATCGAGATCATTACGAGCTCGAACGAATCGAATCGTTTGTCGTCCACAAGTTACCATTGGGTAATCATTGAAAATGTTGAAGATGTGTTTAAACGGCATCAGTAAACTAAATGATTTATCATCAGGATTGACAATGGGACTTACGGGATAATTTCAACCAGCAATGGCGAGGTGACGAGAATCTTCTTCATTGTAACATGTTAAAGCTCGTACAGTGCTAACAATTCCAGGATCTCGAACTGTTTCTATCTCTCTTGCACTTTCGCTATACGTACACGAGTCGAATAGAAATGCTCCAAAGTTTGGTGTCAAACTAACATCGCCATTACCAGTTACATCCAATTTTTCTTTAATAGCCAACAACGTATTGAAACACTTATGGGGGCTTTTTACACAATTTATTTACAAAATTGTTAAGATACACTGAACTCTGCTGGATAACGTCTAACTACTTGACAATACAATGAACTCTTGTGAACACTTGACTCGAACTGACGTAAACTGCCCATGCATCCCCTTATATACAACATTATTTAATCTAGTCAGTGTGTTTAGAAGTTTCTAGAATTTTCTAGAAACATTATTTAAAATGGTCAGTTGATTTTTTTACAAACTTCTAAAAATCAACTGTCAACAACAATCTTTCAAATTAAGGTCCCTTTCTTTACGGTTATCCCGTTACAGTATCATGCATTGCAAAGAATAAGTCCACCTGATTTACACTAAATTCTACAATGTCGCTGCAGCTAAACGATTTGATGAATGGTGTGTAAGATCGGTATTCGGATTTTCTAATCGATTCATCCTGAGTCGGTTCTCGATAGAGATCAAACATTGGATCTTGAATTGTTCGTATACGATTCATTATTATTATTATTGTTAATAACTTTGAAACCAAGAGCTTTCAAAAATAAAACCTTGTCTCTAGTAAGTTGTCGTCGCTGTCGTCCTACTGAACACTTTAACGACTTGTTCAATACTGCAGGCTTCTGAAAATATGAAGGTGCTATATAGTTGAAAATTAATCCAATTCTTTCAACTCCAAACCCAATATTGATATTTTTCGGAATTTCGTCAATAGCGTAACCAGGGTCTACGGATATACCAAACTCGTGGATAGTATGAGTAGGTCTGTTGTTGTAGAAGGCTCCGGTGGTAATGTTTGTTTCGAAACGAATCGTTCGTACTTTAACAATTTCCACAGGTAGATCGGAACTATGTCTTACGTTCGGTTCCAGAATCCTCTTTGAGAAACCCAACATTCTACCTATACTGTCTTCACGCTCGAAATTTATTGCATGTTGACTACTGAATATTTCACACCTTAGTGGATTATTGTTGGGCTTCAATGAAAAAACGTCTTCAATCTTTGCATTTGGTGGTATATTTATTAAATTTCGAATCATCTCTTCAATATCGGAAATTTCATAGCAACCAGTATTTAAGGTTATTTTCTGCAATTTAGTTTTATTGTTATTTTCGTAATAGTAAAAAGCATTACTGCCAATCTCTACATTTGGTATACTGTTTTACGAAAAGAAAAACAGAAATGCCAACTTGTATTGTTTCTTTGGATCTAAACTTAACGGAACCGGAGGAGTCCAATCAAATTGATAATCACGACTCTCTAACGTTAACAACATAACTGTTGGAGGTTGAACAAAGAAATAAAATTGTATATCTTTAACATTTATTTAAATAATTGTTCACAAGTTCATTACATTTTTCTAAACCTAGTTTACATATATGACAATTTCCTTGTGATTGCGCAGGTCCGTCAACATGGGTGGTCCATTCAGGACGATTATGATGAACAAAGCAGGGCAGGCAGGTTCGCAATTCAAAATCCAATCTATATTCAAGCGGCAACTTGCACCAAACTTGTAATAATTCACAAGGTTTTGCGTACCTTTTTAAATAACATATAGGAAAACAAGCCAATTCCTGTTCAGTAAAGTCAATCAGGTTCTTTTCACGATTAATGTACGCCAAAACAGCCTCCATTGTATAGAAATTCTAAACAAAGATGACCGCAATTGATTTGATTAAAAGTCTGGTAAGGATCGTGGTTGTAAACAATTTTCGTTGCAGGTCCCAGATACTGTACAAGTTCTTTCGGCGGTTTCAACTTGCCAAATGAATCGAAATATTCAACGTTATTGTTAATCTTCCGATACGCCACCCAATGAGTTCCATGATTTTTGCTTTCATCGAAATTTATGATTGCGCATTCGCGTTGAACAGGACCGGTTTTAGGCAATGTGTCTCGCATAAATACACCTCTAAAATTTGGGATTTTTAGACGTTTAGCATATCGTTTTAGTTCGTAATCATATAATCCTCGATTGGGTAGCGTAATTAGTTTTTTTGCTTCTTTAGAAAGAGATCAAAGCCTCCTCTGGCATTTTTACGTAAATATAGTCCTTTACCGAGAGATTCCATAGCTTTGTTATGTCGATGTTCTTCTTTTAATTTTTTCTGTGCATTTTTCGCATCAATCACAGTTTTAGCGATTCCAGCAGCTCCACCAGACAACGCCCCGGGTGCACTTAGTCCAGCAAATAACGGAATTAACGGTAAAAAGCCTCCGGATTTTGGTTCGATGGGAATAATCCTAGGTACTTTAACCTGTTTTTTTCCACCAGCATTTTGAACAGCTACCCTGGCTACTTTTAGAGCAATACTGACTGCTCGTTTTAATGTAGCCGAAGGACCAGCTTTTTTTATATCTCTTTGAATTTTACTTATAATATTGCGTTTAAACGATTTAGGTTTCCTAACACCTATGCCAAGTTTACGTTTAGCTTTCATTGCAGTGGTAGTTAACCAAGCTGCAGTCTTTTCACCAATTGATGCGTCTTAGGACTTTACTATTTCCCACGCTTTATTCTCTAGAATCTCGTCTGCTTTATGTCTTTCCGCTAAATCTTTATGTTTAGAATATGCAATATCGTGTTCTCTGGCTGCGTCGTCCAGCAGGTTAACACCCGTATCTACACGCGCAAGTCTTTTATGTAATTTGGTGCCTGGTCCCAAAAAGTTGTAACTGGGATAATGTAACTCAAACGGCAGATTATTGATAAGGCTGTTGAGCACACCTTCACCTTCAAACACCAACATGAGAAATGAAATGATTTAAGAATTACTACTCTACTTATACATTGAAACATTAAAAAACATGTTAAACAATGAAGATCATTTAACAAGACCAGACGCTTCCGATTGAAAATTTAGATGAAGGAAACGATCGAATCGCTGCCAGTAAACATGGACCATTGCTACCAAATTCGTTTCGGGCGCTAATCTGTGGACCCAATGGGTGTGGTAAAACAAACGTTATGTTATCGTTACTGTTTCATCTACATGGCGCGAAATGTAAAAATGTTTACGTTTATTCAAAGTCATTGTATCAGCCCAAGTATAAATTGTTGGAAGAAGTGCTGTCAAAAGTTAAAGGTGTGGGATATTTTCCGTTTAAAGAAAACGATGAAATAATTAGCCCAAATGATGCTAAACCAAATTCAATTTTTATTTTTTATGACTTCATATGCGAGAACTGGCAAAAGATTCGAGAATACTACAGCATGGGTCGACATCGGGATATAGATAGCGCATTTCTTTCGCAGACCTACTCGAAATGCTGTAAACAAATTTGTAGAGATAACAGTAACCTAATTGTACTTTTTAAACAAGATGCTATTAATTTGAAACATGTCTTTGATGAACACGTGTCACCGGATATGAGTTTTGAAGAATTCAAACAGTTGTGTTCGAAATGTTGGCAAGAAAAGTATGGGACAATGGTTATTGCGAAAGACTTTGATTTAAACAACGGTCGATATCGAATCGGTTTCGATAAATACATAAAATTGTAACATTGCAGTCATTATTCGACAACATGTCAGACAATCCAGTTGACATTGCCGTTCGTAAGAGAAAAATTGCCGAACTTGCTCGATCGATTCGAAAAAAATATAAAGCGTTACAATTGGGTAGAGTTGAAACGGATGAGACACTAAATAAATTGTTTAAACCTGTCACGGAACCTCTACACAAAATTGTAAAATCTTCTCTAAACGAAACAGTGATCTCTCATCCTCAACCAGTCAACGAGCCAGAGCCTAAAAAAGAACCATCTAAATAAAAAGAGAAACCATCTAAAAAACAAAAAGAAGGACCACCCAAACAAAAAGAGGAATCACCTAAACAATAAGAGCAATTGAGTATACCTGAGTTTGTCAAACTGGAAAATGTTGCCGCAACTAATAGTGATGATGATGATGATGAAGTATTCTATGAAGACGATGAACAGGTTGTCAAAGATCTTAACAATTCGGCAGAGGTTATTAAGGAATACTTGGATCAGTTTCCCCCAATGGTTCATCCATATATTATAGATCATTGGGCGAAAAAAGATAATATAGACCCGGTTTATGGTCCTACTTACGATGCTCATACTTCTAAATGGTTTCTGGGTGGCAAACAAATCGACTTTGATAAAACTCATGGATTTATTATTACAGAAGGCAAACAGATAAAAGGTACACCGGGTCTATATGAATTAATTTTTAAAGATGAACCTGAAAATTACAATGATGACGATTTAAAGCGTTATGGAACAATACTAGAATTAACAGATCCTCATAAAAACATTAAAGGACACCTTAAAGGAACACAACGATTCAAATACGAAAAACTTCGGGCACTGGGATGCAAATGGTTTACAACGATAATAAAATTGACCTTCAATATTGGGACGATCCAAACGAACTCGTTGACAGGCTTCGGCTTTTAATAGCGTCAAAAGAAGCAGGAAATACTTCGAATGATAATGAAATTGTCGCAATTATTGAGGAATTAAAAGAAGCAAGCATTATTGCCTAAACATCATTACCACAATGAGTGTCGACAAATTCGGACGTACCAAAAAAATCGTTGGAGATAAAAAATTGTTTATACCGAAACCGGCATTAGCACATACTTTAAGTGGAGATGTTGATTTTGAAAATTTAAAACTTTGTAATGTTAAAGATTCAGATAGCCATGCCGTCAATAAAAAATATATGGATAATTATTTGCAAAAGTTGACTGAAAACATGAATGCTATGAAACTCACATTTAATAATGACTTGATGGCCATAAACACTTTTATATCAAGAGATCCTCCGTTAGCCAGCAAACATATGGCTAATAAAAAGTATGTAGATGAATCAATTGTCACTGCAAAACAGTACCTACGAGGAGACATCAAAAATTCGCTTAAAAGTTTAGAATCACAAATAGCAACGATTAATGCAAACTCTGCACAGTTAGCTGTAAATCAAACAAATACGGTAGAAAACTTAAAAGATAAAATCGAGAAAGCGATAATAAAATTATATAATCAGGATATTCCAGATATACGACAAGATTTGTTCGATGAGATTCTTAAAAGAACTGACTCTGTAACGAAAAATGTTAATGTACTCTCTGGAAAAATTTTGGCTATTGAAAAAAACATTGCTGATTTGCTTAATACAAGAACTATAAATCAAAATAATCTGCGAAATGTTGTAAATATTATTAAAGCATTGGAGAATCGGTTAGTACAAAATCCCTAAACATTAGATTTAGTCAAAGTCATGTTTTCAAAGAAAAAGGTTCAAGTCGTTAATGAGCTGCATAAACCAGCTCGAAAAAATTATGCTCGACGACGAACAATTATCAAAGGTTTGGATGATTTATGGCAAATTGATTTGGCTGAAATGAGTTCTTACGCAACTCAAAATCGATCGTTTAAAATGATTCTAGTGGTAATTGACTGCTTCTCGAAATTTCTCTGGACTCGACCGTTGAAATCGAAAACTGGCGAAGAAATCACGAAAGCTTTTGCTGATATTATAGGAAAACGTAAACCAAAAAATCTTCAATCTGATCAGGGCAAAGAGTTTTACAATACAAAATTTCAAAATCTAATGCAGAAACATGGTATAAATCATTATAGTACATTTACCAAGATGAAAGCAAGTATGGCGGAAAGAGTTATTAGAACGCTGAAAACAAAATTGTATAAGCATTTTAGCTTAAACGGTACGTACAGGTGGATAGATGTGTTACCGAAAATTACAAAAGAGTACAACGAAAGCAAACATAGAACGATTGGTCAAAAGCCGTCTCAGGTAAACAGATCCAATGAAAAAGAGATTCTGCAGCAAGATTATAATCATTTGAAAATAGCAGGCCCGCGAAAATATAAAATTGGAGATGTGGTGCGCATAAGCAAGGCAAAGCATCTATTCGATAAAGGCTATACACCTAATTGGACTACGGAGCTTTTTAAAATTACCAAAGTAAACATAACTAATCCCGTAACATACATGTTGGAAGATTTACATAGATCACCAATTAAAGGAGCAGTTTACGAGGAAGAGCTACAAAAGTCAAAAAATCCTGATATTTACCTTGTTGAAAAAGTGCTGAGGAAAAAAGGCAATAAAATCTACGTTAAATGGCTGGGGTTCGATAGTTCGCATAATAGCTGGATTGAAAAATCTAATATTTTATAAACTCTGTTGTTTCTTACTTTGAACATTTTTTACATGTATTCTTATGACAAACAAGATACGTTTTCATAGCTTCCGGGGGGCCTTTTTTGATTCATATCATCTATTGCTCAAGCCGTTCAGTCTGCGGTCCGACTAAAACTGTCCTTAGAAGCAGAAGCAATTATTTTTACTTAGTTTCAACACAAGTTTTATCAAGTATTAAAAGATGATGACACAAGACAGTGGTTATTGTAGTGAAAACTTACCGTCATATTCTGAGAGTAGTAGTAGTGAAGATTCTATCTATATGGAAGAAGTAAACAGAATTTTAAATTTTTACGAAGACAAAGTAAAACATGAAAATTATTTGCTGCTACAATCATCTTTCACAATTGAGGGGTATGTTATAACAGTTGGTTTATCTCCTGCAAGAACATTTTCTCCAGCTATTATTTTATCAGAATACTGCTAGCCAAGTAAATTGTCGTTTGGGAAAATGGAATGGCTTGACCTTATAGAATTTTTAAGCAAAAGCACATTTTTTATTGAACCACTACCAACCTACGCAGATGAGTATGATCCAGTAACATTTTCCTGTGGAGATTTTTGTACAATACGACAGTTGGTATACGATGACATCAAGTTCATAGAAGTTGCAAAACATGGTGTAAGATATCATCTAACGGAAAAGGATGTAGATGAACTTGTTAGAGTACACCATTGTATCGTAGCTTATCAGATTTCACTTATAGAAAATATTAACTTTAATTGTTATTATAATAATGTTATAGATAATATTAAAAGAAATTTTAATGATAATTGTTTTCAAGCATTAGATGTATTTTGTGAAATATGTACTGATCCTTTATTATGTAACGCTTTGCGTCAGTATATTTACTTTTATAAACAAAATGTAATAAGAGATTTAGAAAATATGTAATAAACTTTTATAAAAAATAATGACTTTTATTTCAAAATCGATAAATATAGCGTCAAAAAATGTTATTTTATCGAGACAAAATTTATGCACGTCACAGTTCCAAAAAGTGAAACGTCCAAACGTCAAGATAGGGTTAAAATTTGTCGCAATAACGTATTAAAAAATTGATAAAAAAAAATTTTCGATTTACATGTATTTCTTATGGAAAAACATTATTTCAAAGTGACAAAACGTGACAGCTTTCATCGTTTTTTTCGTTATTAAATTTATAAACGTCAAACTATCGAATAATAGATGTCTAAACGATGAATTTGAACGTTTTTTTGATCGTTTCAACGAAACATATTAAAAAGAAATAATACACCATAGATTCGGATTAAAAATTTATTGTAAACATAAAAAATTTTAGATATACCTACAATAAACAATAGAAAACTAAAAACTAACCTAATTAATTTACAACTGTTTTTTATTTACTAATTATGAATAACATTAGTCGAGCATTATATCGCAATGACCCCATGCTAAAGTGTCAAATGATCCATTGCATAAAAAGCGTTTATCGTCGTGTGGACTTAGACCGATTTTGGTTTGTTCGATTGTAAAAACATTATGATTGTAGGAACGGAACGTGTATTGGTTAACTGTTTTCATTTTAAAATCTCTCAGACATGAAAGGTAATCATCAAAAGTAATTTTCTTTGCAACGACATTCTTTTTAACACCTTTTGATTTTTTAACGCATTTATCACCCTCTGTTAAATACGAGTTCATTTTTGAACGCAACCTCACAAATTCAGTTAAAAGATTGCCGTTGCATTCATCTTTCATTAGTCCAATGACTTTTTTATTCAAGAGTGAAATTCCATACGCATTCTTTGGTTCATAGTCTGAGGTGTCAAATTTATCTGGACAGGCTTTAATTAGTTCGGTATAAATATCATTGCATCGCAGCTCAAGAAGAAATGCGTCAGTATCGGTGTATAAGAGTTTACAGTTGTCTACACCCATCGTAGGAAGCAGAAAACTGTAATAAAATTCGTACATACAAGTCTTTGAAATATCGAGAATCGACATGCCAATGTACAACGGTTTATTGAATACAAGTTCGGTTTTATAAAGCTCTATCGCTAAAAGGTTTTCATCAAAGATTTTGCTCGAACTAAACCTAGGACTGCTAATCAAGTTCTTTGCTCCATATCGACCCTCCCAAGATCTAACGAGTTTAACAATGCGGTGTTTTCTTATATTCTCCATCGTCTTGCCAAATACAGCGTTATTCATTAGTTTATATAAATTCTTCTAACAATCGTTTTTAGCAGCTGTTCGAAAAATTGTGTTTAGGTCAATATATTCTTTTAACCATGAGCTTTGCTTAAATTTCAACACTCTGTGAATCTTTTTCACTTTTTATCCATGTAACATAGCCTGCTTTAAATTTCGATAATGTATTATGTATTTTTCTTTGCCATATAAAGTGGTCATTAGTTTTTGTATTTTTGATCCTTGGGGTTTTCGATGTTCTGGACAAAACGGTAAATCGTTGTGTAGATTATGTAAATCGTGTGGATACTCCAAGTCTACTTCGAGGATATAACCCTCTGGAGCATCGTCTGGTATTTGAGTTATGTCGATGTTTGTCTCAACCCAATTAAAACCCCCATATGGTAGAGGTTGACTCATTGCCCAACCATACAAGTTGTTGACATCGAGATACATTAAATATTTTTCAGATTCTGCTGGATTAAAATTTTGCATGTATCTGTTGTTTGCTTTAGCATATATTATTGTAGCGTGTTTAAAAAACTCTAAGAAAAAAATTTTTATTTTTTATAATTTTTTCTTACTTAGGCCGACTCTGTCCTAATTTCTATGCAGACGTTGTAGCGAACGGCCGTCTTGAGTACTAAAATATCGATTTTCTTAACGTAACGACCAATAAGAGTTTGAGTTTATGATCAGCTGGTTAGGCGCGAAAAAAGCATCGCGTCACCCCAGATTAACGACTTTTAATCAGTCTAGTTGGGATTTTAGTACTATGAACATCTACGTACAACCACTAGTCTACCGGCAAATTATCTTAAAACAGTTAAAAATTACTTGCGATTAAGTGTTTCTATTTTCGTTTACCGCTTATTGTACCGAGGAACCACATGAAGATTCCAGACAGTGTTTTTTTATGTTTTCCTGGGTGTTCGATGTAGCAACGGCACGCCGCCATCGCTACGTCTACCGCTTCCTTTTTCGAACCCACGCTTCGAAGGATGAGTTTATGGTTTTCTCTAAATATCTTTTAATCTAAATAAGAAGGGGTTTAGATTATATCGTATCGTTAACACCAATTACCGAGAGAAAGAAACCATCTACTATAAATATCTCTCTGAAACATTTAGGAGACAATGTAAGTTTTTAACAGTTTTTTTTATATCTGTATCGAGCCAGAAGTACCGTTTATTTCTATGGATCATTTTATCGTAATTGTACTTATCTGTAACATCCATAAATATAGTGATCAGTGCCGTAATAAGAATATCCGGGATGTGATTTTTTTTGTGTTTTAGCTTATCTGTAATTTTTTTTGCTCATATTTTTGTACCTGCTATTTGTAAACTGTTTTACATATTTTTTTTATCTTTTAATTATTATCTCGCCTTATTTAATTAAGATCTCTCTATATTTTTCTATATGGGTACGTTTTATCTCGAGATAATTGAAAAACCAAAAGTGATATTTTTGATTTTTTTATCCAAATTTTTCTCTCTCAGTTTTAGTTTTGAACATACCAAAAATAACAATAGAATTATACTTAGCTGTTGTTTTATGGTTGTAAAAGTTATGTTTTTAAATTTAAACACAAATGTGTTTAAAAATATTATTTATTGTTTATGATACCGATATATGATTTACTGTTTATAACACAGATATTTTCTTTATTTTATTTTGTTTATTGTATCTCTTATTTATTATCAAACCAGATAATTAAGTCTGTTTATTATTTACATAGATTTTCTTTTCCTAGCTAGAGCCTGCTACTCTGATCAATACCTTCAGTTTCTCTAATCTATACTTTACCAAAGTAATAGATTTTGTTTCTTAAATATACCTTATCTTATTGAAGTAATAGTTTTCATTTCTTAAGCATATATTATTTTTTATTAAAGCAATAAATTGTGCTTTTTTGAATCTATCTTTATCTTACCGATCAGATTGATAACCATAAGGATGAGTAAAAGAAAAGTGTAAGTATAATTTTTCTTAGTATCTTAAATAAGAGTGTGTAATTTAAATTTTTAGCAAGAACATCTGCCGGGTTATCTAATTTTACCTTATCTTATATCTCTCATATCTTTCTTATTTTAACTTTATCTACAACATCTGATAAATCATTTTATCCAACATCTATATTTAATATTTTTTCCATCTGGGTTTCTTATATTTTCCCATCCTTATGATAAAAAAATAAGTGGCGCCCATTTACCTTTCCCTTTTCCATCATTTCTCTCATTTTCTCTTTAGTCCCCTTTAAATTCTTTTATCTTTTATTTTTTCTAGTAAATATATCCCCTTATATCTTTCCAACACGATATCATCTAGCTCGTTCGAATCCACGCTCGCTCTCCTACTACCCTCTGAGTGCCGTTCGCATTTGTTAACCTCGATAAAACGAGCCTTTAACATCTTGAAAAAAAAAGAGGTTACAATATCTATTGCTACATTGACTGACTCCTCCTCTTATACCTTTCTCTACAAACATGATTTGGTCTATATCTTTTAGTAGTTCCAATTTAGATTTTGTATATTTTAACATAGCATCCCAAGTATAACCGGGGAGCGTATAATAACAAGCAGGATCGAGACCATACGTTTTTCGGCATTTTTCGCGAAAACATTCAAACACAGACGCTAAAAGCAAGATATCTGTTTTCATGTACAGCATGCTATATTCCTTTAAATTTTTAATTTCAAATGATTGCCAAACCTTTTGTGCATGCATGTATAAATCGTCAGTAATATTTTCATCCGTTAGTGTGCTATAAAATTTATCTTTGGATGGCAGTTCCGTATCGTCTACTTTTTCAATTGAATCAATGTATTCATACGGAAACACCCCTTTTCTACTTAATAGTTCAAACTGTTCAGATGTTAAATTTGGAAACTGTTAACGTAGATAATGTAGATCTGATGTTTCCAGTAAAGCAGACAGTTTATCTAAGGAGGAATCTAAAAATCGTAGCGAGTCTATAAATCTAAACTTTACTTCGCTCTCGTCATTACTTAATGTACATGAAATGTATTTTTCTTTGTTTATAGGAAGCAAGCTTATATTACCTTTTTTGGATAAATCTGTAATTAAAAAATGTAAGTCGTATCCCGAAAGGTTATGAAAGACTACGGGTACAACAAACTTTTTTTTATAATTTAAATTGCAGCTTTGGTGTGAAAACCCCCGAAATTTCCCTGTAAAGTGGTCGTGGTCTAAAACGATGGTGTCCTTCTCTTTGAAGGGGTGCTCGCATATATGACATGTTGTTGCATTAAGTAAACTAGGCTTGACAATCATTGGTTCGATATGTTTAATTTTCTCTTCAATTAATTTAGCCATCCTTGTCATTTCAGCAGCGAACCAATCCATGGAGTCTTCTCCACAATATTCATTGTAAAATGATAGCGAACTATCATAGGAGCAATTTAGATAATATCCTGCACTATACGCCTCGTGTTTCTGAAACTTTCGTGTATGTTTACCCAAGTTCTTGTTATGAGGGCGTAGCACTGACTCAAAGTCTGCATAAATGACAAAAGGTGTCGTCTGCTTGTATACATGGTTTTTAAACTCTACATGATCAAATGGTGGGTACGATATTTTGCAATTGTTCAGATCTTTTCAGTATTCATCATGGTTTTTTAATTTTTCCTGACTACTAAAGTAATTTCAACATCGATCGCAAATATAATTCTTATGTTTATGTTTACTATCTTGACTTGATATTAATCGAGATAAATCTTTGATTAAACAATAGTGATATTTAATTACTTCATTTTCCGTATCCATTGATAGAGCTTCATAATCGTTTAATTTTGGAAAGTATTTATCTTGAATAAGCAATAAATTTACATGTTTATTTAATTTTTGTTTAGTTAGTCGGGAAGGATAAATTGTGTAAACCGGTTTATCTTTTGAGGCATTTAACTCCAGTGCATAAATATTAACTGATATATTATTTAATTTTTCAAATTTTGAAATATTGTTTAGTGGCATTGGCATGTCCAAACCTTCGGTTTTCAATACGGTTGTATAATGAGGATACGATGATACACGATCTACATTTCTATTTGCAGTAGGATGCAATGATGCTGTTACCGACCAGTAAAAGCATGCTTTATCTAAATTTTTAATATTATTGCATGCGTGCTTTTTTAGTATAGGATCAGGTAACTTAATGTATGATGTAGCACCGTTACCTATCTCATATTTATTAATGTTTATTTCCAATGAAATAATTTTGTCTAAAGCCCATCCAGAATCTTTAAGTTAAAATTCCGATAATTTACTCATTACTTTATCAACAATATTTTCGTTAAACCACAATGCAAGATCCGTACTTGCATCTATTACCGCGTTTTTAGTGTTGAAATATTTGAACTCTAAAATATCACGGAGACGGACATTTCGTCTCCGGATCATTCCGTCTCCGGACGCCCCGTCCCCAGCATTTCGTCCCCGGACATTACGTCTTCCTAATTTATCGTCTCCGGACATTTTGTCCCCGTTTAATAAGTTTAGTTGATTTATCGTGGTCGATACAACTTTACGGGTGCATATCGACTGTCGTCGTGGTCAACATGACCCTTTAGGATTAGCGCGACCATCTTATCACTCAGTCCAACTGCCGTCCGAGGATTGGGCAAAATGGTTCCTTGAATTGGGTAATGGATTTTTAACGTGTTAAAATTCTTAAACCACCCATAAATGCTCCAATGACCTGAGTTAAGTACTTCAGTACAATGGTTCCTTGAATTGGAGAAAGGGTTTTTAACAAGCTGGGGGCAATTTTATACGTATAAATATGGTTCAAAATAGAAATGCGACATTTCCAAGTGTGATCCGTACGTGTTAACCCCTAGTGTTTTATCTGTGCAATCTTACTAGTGCCAAAAAAAACAGTGTCATATCTACGAGAGGTGCTCGAAAATTGGTAGATTGGTAGATGGAATATGTACGAAAGAACTGTTAATGGGGAGCACAGAACAAATAATTTAATAGAAGCGTGACATCGTGGGATTCAAAGTATAGTCGGGAGTCATTTCCCAAATATTTATAATTTCCTAAATTGTTTAAAAAAACAGCAATCTCTGCACCACATGGAATTTGTTTAAGAAGTTGGAGGATACTCTACGAGTAAATGTAATAAAAGGTATAGTGCAATAAATCATAGGATAAAAATAATAGTTGACGTCTACGGTCAGAGAAATCTTATAGAATACCTCCGTGGGATTGCACATAATTTTGAGTTTTAAATTAAACTGATGGTAGGATACTTTGTAATCGTAATAAATGCCGTTTCTTAAGTTTCATTTTTATTATTTATAATTGTACCCAAATGTACGATATCGGGGACGAAATGACCGGAAACGAAATGAGCAGGGGACGATTTTGCCAAGGACGGAATGTCTGGGGACGAAATATACGGAGACGAAACGCCAGGGACGAATTGCCCTACACCCAAAATATCATCAAGTTCCTTAGATTTTTTTAATAAATTCCGCACAAAATGTTGCATTTACTTTAATCATGTTAAATTTTTTAAAAATGTTAGCTATTCTACCCTTAATCGGTTCAAACGCATCACCAAAAAAACCATTTAGGTCTTTATGTTTTAAATTAACAATAACAGCAGTCCTAATTCTTGAATGAAAAACAGATTCTACATCGACCCATTTTACTCCTGATTTTTCAGTTAGTCCTGATCCCTGCTTAGACAAATTAATAATTGCTTCTTTAAACGTTTTTAAATGCCCCAAATTTGTTTGTAAATTTCTAAGTGTTCCAATATCTAAATTCCCCCTTCGAATATCTTTATGAAAACTGATAACATGCTGTTTAATTTGTTTGATTAATTTATTTGCTTCCCTATGCGAAAAACTGTTAATTAACGCTTTATATGATTTAAAAATATCTTCAACAATAGCATTAGCCATAATTAAGAAATGAAATTAAAAAAAAAATTACAAAAAATTATTCCTAACTATTTCAAATATATCTGTAGGATTAGCTTGACCAATTTGTTTTTTCCCTTTATATTTGATACAATAATGTCCGCCAGACAATTCTGTCAAGTAAGGCTTCAGTGTTTCAATGGTTCTCTTGGGCAAAAAGCAGAGCCCGTTTTCTAGCTCAACCAAAATTGTTTCCCCAAATTTGCTCTTTACTACTTTAGCGTTCAATAATTTTTGCGAAACATCCACTGGAAGTTCTCCTAATTTGATAATAGTTTTCTGGTTGTTTTTTTCTGCAAGACATAACGAATTTATTTTAGTTAAATCCATCTAAAAATAAAAAATTAAATACTTGAATTTGAAAACAAAATTAAATCAACTTAAAAATAAAATTAATTCAAAAACAATACAAATCAACTCAAAATAAACATAACTAAAGAAAAATAAAATTAAATCAACTCAAAAATAAAATTACCTAAACAAATAATTAAATAAACTCAAAAATAAAATGATTCAAGAAACAATGAAATTAAATTAAAATAAAAATTTTTACCTTTGTGGGTATGAAACAAATAATGCCTTTGAAACTGGTTGTAAAGAGAGGAACACAATGTTGAAGAATCTGACAAGTGGGCTTCAGTGTTGAAATAGTTCTCTTTTAAATTTATTCTAGTTAAATCCAACTACAAATAAAATTAAATCATTACAAAAAATTAAATCAACTCAAAAATAAAATTAATTATGACAAATAAACTTAACTAAAGAAAAATAAAAATTAAATCAACTCAAAAATTAAAATAATTAAATAAACTCAAAAATAATATTAATTCAAGAAACAATGAAATTAAATTAAAATAAAATTTTGAAATAAAATAAAAATTCTTACCTTTATGGGTATGTAACAAAAAACAAACTTTTGCACTTGAAACTGAACTAGATGTAAAGAGAGCCAAAACCATAATAAAGAAGTTAAATCCAGAACCCTCTTTAAATATGTACGACTTAATCGAAACACATAATTCCAAACCCGATAAACGTCATAGCTTTTAGTTTTTGCGGTTTTTTATTTATTTTCTATATTAATATTTTATTATACTAAAATAAGTATTTTTTATTTAAAAAAATTTTAATTGAAAACATTAATTTGATGTAAAAAATATCGTTGCCTTCAAAATTTTTTAGTTTTATGATATAAAGTTTGGTTTCTAAAAATGTATATTATTTAAGTTTTATTAAAGTTTGATATATTTTTGGTTACTTTAAAAACTTTTTTAGTTTTATACTTTTAAAATTTGATGTTTAAATGTATATTTGAGTTTTTTATTAAAGTTTGTTGTATTTTGTGTTAATTTAAAAATTGTTAAGTTTTATAATTTAAATAACTCGATTTTTTATTTAAGATTGATATAATTTTAACAACTAATGCACCAAGGTCACGCGCTTTTAATATTTTAGAAGATTTGAACACTTCATCTTACCCTATACAGCAACCCCTTTAAAATGATACGTCACGTGACGAAATCCGTTGGGCCGTTTACGAGATACAACATTAATGCCTTTTTGGCAGCATCAATACGGTCTTTTTGACGCTGCATCTTACCCTATACAGCAACCCCTTTACAATGATACGTCATATGTCGAAATCAGTTCGGCCGTTTAAGAGATATAACGTTAATGCCCTTTTGGCAGCATCAATACAGTCTTTTTGACGCTTCATCTTACCCTATACAGCAACCCCTTTACAATGATACGTCATACGTCGAAATCCGTTCGGCCGTTTACGAGATACAACATTAATGCCCTTTTGGCATTCGAAAAAGAAGAATTGGCTGCTTGCGCCAAACGTCAAAGGCCATTTGAAAAAAGAAGAATTGGCTGCTTGCGCCAAATGTCAAAGGCCACTCGAAAAACAGAAGAATACATAGCCGCCACCTGTGGCGACATCTAGCGGCGAAATTTGGAAGCTGTGAGGCAGAATCGGCTTTGCTACACTACTTTCCTCCTTAACTTGAGGCAGTCATCGGGGTACCTGTCTAATCGGACGTGCATCGCCAGTAGGAATTTTATGTTGGATAACATCAGTTTTTACAACTTTTTTTTTAAAACCAGATGAAGGTTTATAACGATAAAGTAGATCTCTAACCTTCTTTTTTAATTTTGACAAAAAGAGATCTAATTTTGTCACTTATTGTTCAATTTCGTTGGTCTCATCTATTTCTGTAACGTTTACTCCGTGAATTATGGCCGTTACTGGTTCTAAACTTCCCATTTCCGTGTCCTTTGGAAGAAGAACTTGATGATCGTTTAAGTTGATAATTGGGATGGGTACTTTTTTGGCGGATCTAACAAGAGTCTTACCTACAATGAGCCCGTTTCCAAATTCATGGGCATGGTTTTTTGGCTCTATTATGGCTGGGGCACCATCAGGTTTCAGTCCATCCAACCGCGCTGTTACGACACATTCGCAGCTCGCCGGAAGTTCGATATCATCGATTAGCTTAATCAAGGCATCGTTAGCTTGTTTTCGATGCAGAAATATTTCCTAATTACCAGTACGAAAAATACGTCGGCGAAGATCCAAATGAATAAATGAATAAATGAATAAATGAACAAATTAATTAACGTCAGCCACCAGCACCAAGTGAACAAGAGTGGTTTAACCAAACTGTAGCGTCGCCTGTATCTTACCTTAGACTCAAGCAGATTCTACGGTAGCGGTACGCAGTCTCCAGCTGGTAGGCAACATCTTCTTCCGCATAATAATGGATGGTCGGACGATAGTTTTCGTAGCTCCAGTGTCTATCAGCATGCTAAATTTCTTCCCATCAATAAGGCCATCAACATATAAGCTGTCCACGTGATGTCGCAGAATCACCAATTTAATGGTGTGAGGAGCTTCGGGAATGTTTGGGGTCGATGTCTTTCTCCAGTAGTCGACCCGTTCTAGTTTTTCTGCAGCTAACGGATTTCAGCAGAGAATTTTTCTTTTTGGCGGTATTTCTTACATGGCTTAGTTCTTCGCAGTTCCAACATCTCACTAGGCGCCATTTTTTGGGATAACTTCATTAATCTCTCCACTACCGCCTTGACGTCGCTGACGAAATAAACGACTTTCCTTAGTCGAGCAACGCCACGTAAGGCCTCCGTCGCCGCATCGAACTCCAGGGCAAAGGTCAAGGAATTCACAAGAGACCTCGGCCGCGCCAACCTTACAGCCCGTTGCAACTCGGCGTCTTGAAGACCATCGGTAAAGGTTTGGACCGCCAGGCACTCCAGGAAATCTTCAGCTGCGTTTGGATACGCAAACCTTACCATTCTTGCCACTTCTGCCTGGAACTCTTGGATAGTTTCTCCATTTTTCTGCTTTCGGCTCTTTAACTGCATTCGGTATACCAGTTATAGATGAGTTTGACCATAAAGCATCTCTAGACGATTAATCAATAACTCGAAATTGTCAGCTTCATCCAGTGTTAATAAATGCAGGACGTCTAAAGCCTCGTCTCGCATAGCTATGGTTAGGGACAATGACTTCTCCTGGGATGACCATCCATTTGCTCTGGCCGCTGCGTCGAATTGTTTTAGGTAATTTGGCCAGGAAGTCTTCCCGCCAAAGTCTGATAACTGCGTGGTCCAAAAAGGGAAACATTCGGTTGGTTTCTGTTTCATACTTAAACTGTAGGTGGGTGTTGTATGAGTTAAATATATCCATAAAGGATTTTTTACTAGCTCAAGACAAGAGATATAAACGAATATATAGAGAACAAGATTAGCTTTAGAACGGTACCCTAGGACACCTCGAAATTAATTTTGTTATTGTTACTCATCGAATTTCTTATTCTCACAGCTTGTTCTCTGACGTTTAAGTAACTTTTAAATTGGTTTAAAGGTACCCCAATTCCTATATCCTTTAAGGTCTCCAACAGCTAACCGTGAGATACAGTGTCAAAGGCCTTGGCAAGATCCAGAAATATGCATAGATGGTTTGGCTGAGTCTATTGAATCGTAAATTTGGTTTACCAAAGTAATTATATAGCATCATTTGTAGAAAGATTCTCCCAAATGCCAAACTGGGATTTCGACAAAATATTATATTTATTAAAATAAGCGGATTTCCACATATTTTTCAAAGACTTTTCAAATTTTCGAAAGCAGTAAGATTGGTCTATACCTAATTTGATAATTAGTTTGTATAAAAATTAAATAGTCAGCAATAATAGAAGCTGCAGTTTTAACTGATATATTTTCATATCTGTTTTGACACCAAACTGGTCTGGTTTATTTAAAAATAATAACAATTAGAAAGGATGTAACAAAATTTAATAGTCTTTTATTTTAGTACACAGTAAGGTTTGGTTGAAAAGTTTTTGAAGTGAAACCTATTAACCAGTAGAGGAATCAAAATTTATACGCTATTTTATTATTTAATCTTTCATTTGAATACACAAAAAATCTATTTTAATTTGTCCATTAAGTGTATTTTGTTACAATGAAAAAAAACAAATATCGTGCGGTGCACGAGTAGGAATAGAAACCGCAGACATGCATGTTTCTGGCTCGTTAGCCGTCATCAGTGCGGCATAACCAAGTAAGTTATTGCACTTGGCTAGCAAAAGTGTTGGGTACTTGGGAGCAAAGGATGGTAGGGAAACATGTGTCAAAAAAACACAAACAACGATCGCCATTTGTGTCTTTGGCTATTGTACAAATATTCTTGTCTGGCATTTCTAAGATAAATCAGTTTGAGACCATATTTGACCGGTTTATTTGATATTTTAAATATACATCTACCGCAAAAACTAAACTAGTATCTCATCAATGCATACAGTCATTACAGTTTGCCCAACTGAACAAATGTTTCTGACAATTTTAAACAAGCTTGCGGAAAAGTTCTGATATAGGCGCAGAAGGATCAGTTTTTTAACGTTCTCCATCATTGGTATTATAAAATCGAAGACATGCTAAAAGGACAGCAAATTATTCTCTGCTTTATTTCTATAGAATCTGAATCATTAATTTCGCTTCTATCCTTTCTTTTGTATTTTTTCTGACAATTGCAAATCATACCTGTATCAAAAAGTAAATTATAAACACCTAAAGGGTTGACTTTATTTCCAAGTTCAAGGAAAGAGTTCTTTAGTCCAGGAAGTTGTATAACTTTTTTTTGTTTTAAAGTTTTACCTCTGGTAGGTACAGCTTCTTTTGCCGAACATTTGTAGGATTTTTTCCGAAGTAGCCACCGTTAGTTGATGAGTCACCTTCTTTAACAATCTCTTCTGATGGTGAATCGTGCACAGTTTCAATAACACAGTCGTTATGATCTGTATTGTCTACTTTAATTGCACTACTATCACATTCTTTATACCACTTTACAACTGAATAACAAAGTGAAATTAACAAAGTCTCGGTCTTAAAATAAGTGTTCTTGTACTTAATTCTAGTGACGCGTTTTACTCATACGAGCATTATCAGACATCTAATAACAACAAAAAATAGAACTATAATAATTGCCGTAGTAAATTTTTTTATAAAATGGTACTATGGTATAACTAGTTAAAATAGTAACAATAAATAATTAAAATTATTAAACTAACATGTAACACAATAGTCAAAAAACAACACATAAAACATAAACAGACATCTTTACAAAATGTTATATTGCTAACGGTTAAAAAGATGATTTTAGAAAGGTGAGTAGTTTAGATGACAAATCACAGTTATCTAATTTATTTGGTAGAACGTAGAAGTCAATTTGATCAAAAACTTCTGCATGTCCATATATATGACGTCAACCAATATCCTTCATCGAATACTTCAGATACGTGTTGTGTATATAAAACAAGCTAAATTGGTATTGAAAGATTTTTTATCAAGAAAACACACAATCTTTAACCAAAAAGTTAGGAATTTGATCAGGTCCAACAATTAGTTTATTTATGCGGCGTTCGTTATATCTTTTTTCGTTATTTCATTTAGAGTTATGTAAGGATGAAAGTGAGATGATAATTCTAGACTATTAGATACATTAAAATCTTACTTAGTATAAACGCTAGAGATATAACTACCGAAACCATTTACAATTTCTTGAAAATTCGTACAAATATGATCCTCATCTTGCATCAATCATGGAATGCTAATGTTTTCTTTTTTATCTCTAATAAAATTCCAAAATTTAGATGGTTCTTTAACAATATTATTTGCGCCAAGACTAATAAATACGCGATATTCATGGTTAATCCTCGTTTATACTTCATCCCTCAAGTAATAAACAATTCATGACAACAACCGGTTTTAGACTTTTTGTAGTTATTATAAGCTCGTTCTTTTTGAGTAATTTTATCAATAAGATTTATAGAATACTATGGCGGGTACTTACGTTTTGACAGTAGTTTTTTGGGAACAAAAATTTCAAAAAGTTTTTCATTTAACTGTTTACAAGCGAAATCAACATGATTAAAAGAAGTTACATTATTCCAATTTACATGTGATATTAATTTTTTCTCTAGCGGGATGGAACGTAAAAAACAAGGATGGATGATAAATATCTTTAT